>JAQFVV010000109.1:600000-1025278 GCA_028023455.1 Epiperipatus broadwayi
TTCTTGCCTCTGCGTAAGCATGAGTGAACACATAGTAAAATACAAGTAAATGTGTCCCCCTCAATTTTTTATTAATAATTATATTATTTTTTAAAATTTTGTTTGTACATTTGTATGTTTGTTATATATATATATATGTACATGTTGAAAAGTATTGTTCACATGCAGTTCTATAAACAGTATGTATTCTATTCTAATCAATGTTTATCAAGAAAATATAAGCCATTATATGTTATATATGTCGAACATGAGTAGAACAAAATACAGCATAATTCATGGCTCCACTCTAAATATTATAGAGACACAATTTAGTTAGCTAAACATAAAATTAATAATTCTTTAATAGTAGAGATATGAAAAACTATTTTTTTTTTAAAAATTAAGTGTAAAATCCTTATGTGTTTAAATTTCAATATGGAATGTTTTAAAATTATAAATAAACAAAATGTCTATTATTATTATTTTGATATGACTACTTTTTAAATCATAATACTAATTTATATATATTTATTTTAAAATTTTAAAGTAATAAAGAAAAAAACAGCTCAGCAGTAAGTGATGATTATTATCTTATTTAATATTTTAAAATTTGAAAAACATTATATAACAAAGTTTAAACATTTTTTTTTTAAAAAAAAACAACGAATCACTTACTACATTAAATGATTCTTTGTGATAATTTTACAAAAAGTTTTTAATTTTTTTTTAACAAAATGTTCTTGTATTTCAGTTTAAAATTAACTAAATTTTTTTTATTCATAACAGATTTCCAATTAAAACTTACTTTGTTATCACAGGATTTTTAAAAGACTGTCGACAAATGGAGCACTTAAAAGGTACATCATCCTCATCAGAACTAATTTCATAGCGAGTGGGATCTATAATAAAATATACAATTTTTAAATTTTTTTTGCAATTTATTCTATTTTAAGATATTTGTAGTTTTTTTAAAATAAAAATATTCTCATTTATTTTTTAACTATTTCATTATAATAAAAAAACAAGTACTGTGTTTTAAAAATAAATGACAATTAAAATTATAATAATAATACATCATATAATCTATTGCTCAGAGGTTATGTGAAGCTTCAGATTCAAAATGAAGGTATTCCCTCAATGGATTTAAATAAGTTTTTTTTTTATTATTACTTTCCTCAGCTGGGAATCAAATAGTAATTTTTAGTTACTAAGTCTGCTACTCTACCACTGTGCTAATTTCAGAAAATTTAAAACTTACTGATATTATAACAATTATTATTAAATACAATAGAAATTGTTAAAAAAATGTGTTAATTTTTTAAACATATTATTACTTAAGAAGTACTCAATTACAGATATGATTACACACAAATTATTTTTTTAAAAAAAGATTGTTTTTTTACATCACATTAGTATGAGAAATAAATTGTTTTATGATATTTATAGATTGGACTAAGTATTGAATATCTTAGAAAAATTTCACTTTATTTAAATATTCCAATTACATTCACTTCTTAGTAATAGTATGCAGGTTAGTATAAGTGCAATGTCTTGAGAGGTATTATTCTCTTCTCTTCTTCAAATGTTGCTGGCCTGACTAATGGTAGTACTTGCCATCCTGTCAAAGGTAACCATCAGTAGAAATTTCATATACTTATCTATGAGGTTCCTCTTGATTTCTCCACTTTTTCCTATGAGCAAAGTTGATTAGTGGTTTCCGTTCATTATGTATTGTAACGAGCACAGACGTTCGTTACATTGTTTGTTTTTTTTATTTATTAAACATGAAAGTAAATTAAAAAGTTCGCATTTAAAAATTTTCTTTTAGAATTAAAAATTGAAATTAAATATCATCTTAAACTCGTATATATTAAATCGCACAGGTAAAAAAAAAATTATTAAAATAAAACTGTATTAAAAATAGAAAAGGTATTTTAAAACTAAATTTTAAAAAGATTTGGAGATAAAATTATATCTTTAAATTTATCTTTAAATATATCTTTGATTTGGAAAACAGGTTAATTAATCAGAAATGGAAATGATTGTTAATTAGTTAAATGTAAACCAGCCTTGGGCATTTAAATGTAAAAACAGCGGTCAGATAGGAAAACAATAGAAACAAATAGCCAATGAAAGAAATCCATTGGGAAATCGGACCTCAACGAAAAGGATCATCACATCGATGACGTAATGTTAAGTCAATCTTTCAAAGTAATATAAAAGGACAAGTTTGGAAATTATTAGGGAGTTATTATGATTATTACGATGTGACAGATAGATGTTAGTGCGGAGGTGCGGGAGAAGAGATTGAAGGACGCACGTTCAATCCCTTCAGTTGTTATAAAATGGAAAAATGAAACATCGCTTTTCTTATATTCAGAGGACCACAGGATCATCGGGAAATTTAACGCTGGATTTCAAACGGCAAGCAATTGTAAAAGATGAACATTTCTAAAACCGTAAGAACTTTCTAAGATATAACGAACAATATTAATTTGAAAACACTAAGAACTTTAAATTTTAAACTTTCCTAGTATTTAATTGTTACAAATAGAATCCTATCTGACCAAACTAAATTCTTTATTAATAGTGTTATTTGATGTATTTTTTTTCTTATTTATGTAAAATCATTTCCATTTATTTATTTTTTATTCTTTAAGTTTTTATCATGATTTTTTTTGTTTTTCGTTAAATTAATTATATAAATGTTAAACTTAAGTCGGGCGTGAATGGCTGTATAGATTTGTAAAGTTATATTAGGGGAGGGTAATCTTAGGTTATTTGTTTCGTGGTTAAATTGGGTCAATGGATTGGATATATTGGTGTGATTAGTAGATGTAATATTGATTCGCTACGGGCAGAATCGCTTCATACGCCGCACACTTCCATTTGCCTATGGAAGGAATTATAAGTCGGATACCGCAGTTCCTTTCTATGGAGTTTTTTTGTTTTATTGCTCTTCTTTGCAGATAGATGTAATATTCCTATCTCATAAGAGGCAATTTCTTCTCTTAACCTTTTGTGCTGCCGTATTTTATTACATTGAATACATCGATATATCAGATGAATTGATGCCAGTTTGACTACGAATTTTAGCCTAAGGTTAAATAGGGATAGAATGTTTATTTTCAAAAGCAAATTTATGTGGTCTATTCATACTCGATCCTAAATAAAAATGCATTAAATTTAAGTTGTTTATAGACGCTTGCATGGATTGTTTATTGGTTAACTATGTTTTGCGTTTCCATATTTGATCAAAATATATAGACATTCGATAAATAATGATACCTTACGGTGAGTATCTAAAATGTATTTATTCGGATGTCTTTTAAGTTATTGGTGACAATGCAAGTATCTTATGGTGAATACTATTGGGTTACGTATAAATTTCCCTCCGCAATTGTCAGTAATCAATAATTTTGTATTTTGATCGTTTATGTTTACTTTGAAATGTTTTTGACCGTGAAATCTATGTAACCGATCTATATTCAACATTATAAACAAGCTTTCATAAATTTATCTGTGCGAACTTAATTAAAATGTAAAATTAGAATATAATAGTAATTAAATGTAAATTAAAGTCAAAAATCAAAGTTAAAATAATGTTAAATGTTAAAATGTAAAACTAATACTAAAATAATTTTAAATCTTATATATATGTGCATAAATAAATGTTTGTATGCTAATTACTGGCAGTGGCTTATTTTATTTATTTTTTAATGTTGAAATCTAATTAGATAAGATATGATATTATTAAATCTCTGCTACTTCCTGAGCTAGTGACATGGGCTAACGACCGGAACCAAAATATTTAAAAAAAATTTTTTTTTTTTTTTTGACTTACGTATCTGCCTACTTTATAAATTTTTCTAGGTTCAAATGCCTAGATGGCGCCCTGTAGTGCAGTTTACGTTAAGTCGCCTTCTCCGGATCGTTACAGTATAGTCACAGAAGCTTGATTTATAGGATTATTCACCATTGTCATGTTAGAAGAGATAAAGGTATAAAGAAGAAAATTTGAAGAAGCTGCTCACATGACAATGACCAATAACTCCTTAAGTCAACCTTCTGTGACTATACATAATGTATGGAAACCACTAATCAACTTTGCTCCTGTGAAAAAATGGAGAAATCAGGAGGAACCAACCTCATAGATAAGTATATGAAATTTCTACTGACTGTTGCCCTTTGGCAGAATGGCTCAGTTGGTTAGAGCATTACCTTAAAATTCAATATTCAAGAATCTAAGGATCCAGATTCAATTCTGATGCTAGTACTGTTACTGGTCAGGCCAGCAGCACCTGAAGAAGAGATAATAATACCTCTCAAAACTTCTACCTATATTAACCTGTGTGCTATTACTAACAGTTGAATATAATTGAAATATTTAAATAAAGTAAAAATTTTCCAAAACATTCAATACTTAATATTAAATCATGGAAATAGTCCAATATATAAATACTACTAAAACACTATCATAATAAATTTTCAGGAAAATGCTTTATATGTTTAATCAAATTTGATTTTTTCATAATTCCTCTATTTATCTACATTCTATTTCTAATCATTCTTGCCTAGCTTTATTGTTTCATATTTTAATTTAATGCTTATCCTCCTATACAAAATTCTCTTTTAAAAGTAATATTTTTCATCTTTGTTCTATTTTATTTAATATCTCTTACTCCTTTCATAATTTATCAACTTTACATGGCATATTTTAAATCATCCTTAATCTATTTTTGTCTTTTATCAATCAGACTATTAGTATTTATTTTTCTTTTCTTATCTAAAAAATCTGAAAATTTTTTGTAATATTTTTTTCAATTTACAAATAGCTTATTTCTTCTTATTCTTTCAAAGCTAATGTCAATTACACCAATTGTTAAATTTATGAATCAAACTACAATTATTCCAGGATGCACACAAAACATTTAATACTGTCTTATACCTATTCTGAATCAACAGATAATCTAATTAAAATCTATTCCTATCACATAGTCCTTTCTGTCTGTCTTTTATTATGATTTTTTAATCATACGATCATAATTATTTTATTTCTTTACAAACATTAATCAACTTTCACTCCAAAATATAATCTCTTATCATTTTATCATGACTTTCCTATTTCATCATATTATTCCAGTTTCCCATTACTATTAAACACTATTTTTATATTCTATTTTTTTTCTTCATATATGATTTCTACTTCTTCACATTCACATTTACAAGTTGGCATGTATATTTTAATAATTCCATAAGATCCTCTGAAATTTCTTTAAATCTAATAATGAACAATCTGTCATTTATAGAGTGGTACATGCAAAGCTATTTTTATTTTTGTGCCCTCATCAACAGCGACCTACTATATATACTGATGCTAATAGGATAAAATATTAATACATCTCCATTCTTTTCATCACAATACATCCAGTTTGACTTATAAAGTTCTATAAAATCTATTAGTTTTCTTTTCATCTCTGATCTTCTTTAGTTTGTTTGTATCATATATCCAGTCTTTCTGATATATTCCAGAAGCTTTAAATACATAGTCCTATGAAATGCTCAATCCTGAGAATATATGTGTTTGCTAGAGAATTTTTCTTTTGCTTTCTATAATATCTTCAATTATACATAATATGTTCCCAATTTTACATCAGAAATCTAAAAATATCTTGATTTTCCTTATAATTTTAATCTGTCTAACATTTACACTCTTAGAGATTAACAATTTATACTAAAAACACGATTACTAATGATTTTATTTTAACTGTCTTCACTGATCTGGATGCACTTTCTTATTTATATATTTCAGATCTATTTTGATATTTTATATCAAATTTTAAAAAGAGATCTAATTTAAAACAGAAAAAAGGTCAACTCCAAATGTCAATTAATTCATTAAAATATATGTACAGCAACCACAATAAAAATATAATTGTATAACTCAGAAATCATATGACGTTTGAGAACTAGAAGTGACAGATTAAACAGTTATCCAGAAATCTTTAGTTCCTAATTCCATCACTCTACAATGGTGATAAACTACAAAAAGCAATAAATACAATCATGTATTGAATCTGATATCATACTGAAATAATTCTAGTATCAACAGTAGAAAAAAAGAACTATCAGTTAAATCTTCAGAAAAAAATCTTGTAAAATCATTTGGGTTTAAAATAATAACTCAGTATTAAGATTATAATTTTTAATTACTCAAAAATCATCATTTAATAATTTATCACCTAAACAATTTGAACATTAATCATTACTATAAACGTCAAAAAAAAAAAAAAAAACTTTTATTGCTAATGTTTTTAATTAAAAATATCGTGTCATTGCATGGTCTTGGAGTTGACATATTTAAATATTATTATAAAACAATGCAGATTAATGAAATAACTTTGAATTTCTATATTTCATTCTTTTTATAATGAAATCAGTTAGTTTATAAATCAAATGGAAAAAATCTTGGAGTTTTATTTAAAATGAAAATAAAGATTCCAAATAATATAAGGAATATGAAAATAAATATGTTGGAAAGATCAAAGAATGATAGAAAAACAATTATAATAAATTTAAACCCAAACTGAAATTACTAATATTACAGCAAAGATTAAGAAATTAAATGAGATAGACAGGACTTATAGCAAGAAGAGAGAATGAGCAGTAGATTAGAATCATTCTCAATTAGATATCAATAAATGAAAAGCACTCATAAAAAATTAAAACAAAAACTTATAATAAAATCAAATGTTGAAATTAAATAAGATGATTATAAAAAAGAAAGACTAATGAGAATATCAGCGAAGTCAATGGCTAATACGTAAATGCTATATTAAACAGATACATTGAATAAATTAAAGCCATCATACAATTCAAATAATTTTAAACACTTGAACTCAAAATTCCAAAAAAGTATTGACCAATTCACACATAAGGATCAAATATTTAATATTGATATTAAAAAAAAAAAAAAGAATTATCACTCCCATTAAATTAAAAGTAAAGAAAACTTCAAAAAAGTTTATAAACAGAAATACATATAAATTTCAAAAGAACAGCAAAATATAATACCAATGGCACATCCACTTGCAATAATTCCTCTCATTTAATAACATTTTACTATTATGACATCAATTTTAAAATATAGGTGAATATGCTTTTCAGCTATATGCCCTAGTGCTATTAAGCATCAATCTGTTTATATCATTCAAGTATGTATCTATGGTGACTTTTTAAACTGTATTAAGTTAGTAAACATTGTGTTTAATATTTAATATGAAAAAAAAAAAAAACATAAATAAAGACAACTTTAGATTGTTTAACATCTTTATAAAAAATCACCGAAGATATTTTTCAGACTGACATAAATAAAATATTAAAATAAAAAAAAAATACTATTTGAAACAAATTTATTCATAAAATATTTAATTTTTCTTGATTTCATATTTACAAATAAAAAATAATTTTCATTAATTCTAACTCAAAACATACATCATTTTCAATTGCTATAAATGGAATGATTATAAATTTTTCTTGGGAAATATCATTTGAAAATGTCTAAATTAAATGAATTACTGTCAACAATACAATTTCATTCATAAGTTGGACACTATTGTTTCTAAGACCATAAACTGATTTATATAAATGCAGTATTCTTAAATACATAACAAATAAAATATAGTGTATTGTATAATTAGTGGACCCAATTTAGTAAGTTTTATTAGTTTTTAAATATAATACAATTATGGATGAATACATTAGAAGCACTACTCTTCTTGCTTGATCTAAATTCATTATTTTAAATCATGTATTAGAAATGATCAAATTAAGTGAGCAATATATGTATGATGGATATACATTGTAAATTGGTTTGTCAAATAGAACCATCACAGATAATAAAGAATGAATTGGTTTTTGAGGCCAAAAAATAAATATTCATTTAATTTTAAAAGATTTTGCATACTAAATGAAAAAAATTTGTACATTATTAATCCGTTAATAAATATTAGATAAAACTGTTCACATTTTATTCTAAGAAATTTTCTTGTTTAGTATATACACTTATGCTATTTTAAGTGACTTTCTGAAAATCACTTGTAATAGGTTGTGATCAACTAAATTTATATGCCTTTCCCCTTAATAAAAATTATTATATAATCTAGATTATAAGGATGCTCTAAATACTAAGAGCCTCTTATTATAAAAAATTGAAAGTGCTACTTCTGTGAATCCTAAAACAATTAGGGAAACAAGATTTTTTTATAATTTGCATTTCTCTCCATATTTGTTTTTTTTTTTTCCATTGAAGATGAATGGCTAACTTCTAATGAATATAAATATTATTGTATACTTTTTATTTTTTGTTTATAAATATTTAATTATTTGTGTTAATACAACATATTAACAATGAACATATGAATAATTAATTAAACATAATAATATTATATTAAAAAACTTTTGGTTCACATTGTATAACAGTAATAATATATGAATTTGTTGTTATTCTTATATGTATATGAGAGTGAAACACAATGAGTTATTTTTAATAGTTTAAAAAACTAATGATTTTTTTAATTAAAAAATATATATAGTATGTAAATAAAAGTAAATGTGTACTCTTGCTGGAGAAAAGATTTGCTGATGTCATCGTCATATTTTATTATACCAATTCATTGAATGGATATTAATATATCTAAGCAATAAATTATTTACCAAAAGTATCAGGAAAAAAAAGTTGTATAAGGTAATTTGCATCTCGGATTATAAATTCAATTAAAGTAGAAGCAGTAAATGAGATTTACCTTTCCGTTTTTATTTTCTCAAATGATTAATGCAATTTTTAATATAATTTTTTCCCAATTAACATTTGTTTGATAAAATTGATCAAAATAAATTATTACATGTTTCTAAATTAATTTTTCCCCACATATCTTTAAAAAAAATCACAATATACTAAAATTCAAAGAACATATACTGTTTCTTAAATATACGTTCTCAGTTTTGTATTATCATTCTCAATAAAAACTATCATTCATTCTTATCACTACTTAATAAAAATATAAAATCACAAAAAAAAAGTCATAAAGCGAGAATAATCAATAAGCAATGGTTAATTTTCTTACCTTCATTATCGTATGTATTTTGTTGCCAATCTCGTTCCAGCTGCCAGCCGTGCTTGTAATCTGAACGATCATGCATAAACTTGCAGCTATCTGATAAGTAATAAATTAATTCTCTTTAAAAAATCACTTCTATAACACTAATAACTATAATTAATCAGCAAATTATAACATAAAATAGTATAAGAAAATGATAAAGGTATTATTACCACCAAAGCCACAAAATCCAGTTTCTTTATAATCTTTACAAATATCAGGTTGATAATCCCATCGAACTGTAGCACGTAAATGTTCAGGAGCACGGATTGGTCCTTTCCTAAATTTCAATATAAATTACATATAGTAGATAAAACAGCTTTTAAAATAAATAACCCATTATAGGGCAAAGGCCTTACCAACCATTTTTCTCATATAAAAAACAATGAAAGAGAAAACACTATTCATCAGACCTGCCAATTGCCTGGTGGTGAAAGTTTGAGCAGTTTCTCATATGTTTTATTGTCTATCTTAGAATAGCAGGATATCCATTTGCCAACAAATTCTAGATAGTTAACTAGGTTTGCTATAAGCCAATTACTCGAGAGATGATTATAGACTGCTAATGCGAAAAGTAAGATATATTTTATTTTATAATTGCTATCACATCACAGCAATATAATCAATAATCTAATATCAGAATTAATGCACATTTTTACAAAACATAATGTATCTGAACAAAAAATTATCTAATCCAAATATTTGTACTTATAAATCAAAGTCAAATAAGAAGCCATTACAAAATTTAATAAATTCCATTCAGACGAAGCATTGATAAAGTATTAGCAAACTTATTGTAAAGTTCAAAAAACAGAATGCTGACATAAAAAATTATACAATAGACTTTCAAGGAGATTAATTAATAAAATTTAGTGATTGATATTCTTGTTCATAGCAGCAGAAATTCCAAAAAAGTATTTTTGCCAATTGCAAACTTCATCTCCTACAGAAATTAAACAACAATAGCTGTAAGAATTTTATAAACATGTAGACATCAAAAAAAAAAAAAAAAAAGGAATATGAAAGGTTTGCATCAATAAATTATTACAGCATTACAACTGATATCATCAACAATGTGCAATCGACTCAGTAAAGCATCTAAATTTGTATATAGAAAATAATGACAGTCAATTACTAAATTTTATATGTAAAAACTTTTGCTTTGCTTCTTTTATATGCATTTTACCCCTAATGATGTTGAACTTATAAGATATTCATTAATAAAGTCTAACTTAATAATAAAAATTTGTTAGCATCAACACAAAATCAATATTATATATGAATAAGATTCCCACATTAATTTTTCCTTTTTTCTAACATTAAATGCAATAAATATTAAACTCATATTAAATGTAAAAATTACAACTTTTACATAATGGATGCTAAATCAGTGGATGACTCATATTATTTATAACTGCATATATTCTATTAAAATATGTTATAATATTTGAGGCCTAATGACTATGTCAATATAAATTTTAACAGAAGTAGCTGATTAGAATAATTAGTCATCTATTACTATTATCACATCAAATTAAGATGTAATCAACACATTTTTCATGGACTCAAAAAACTTCCAATTTAATTCTGGTGGCTAAATAAACAAGATAATTTGTGAAATCTACAAAACAATGCTTTGCAATGACACTGAATTATCTTTTATCAGGCATATTTTTATTTAAAATATTTATCAACGTAAATAATAAATTGTTACATTTTTATTTACCATTGTCAAGCTCATTCCACTCACAACTTTGACACCATCCACCTCTGATAAATATAATAATGATTATTACTAATCATTTTCTAAACTAGTGATTATCTCTAGCACAGATATAATCTTTAAATCTCAGATAAAGATTAATATATCTGATTTTTTAATTTTAAACACACACACACACACATGGAGTTATTGACTTTTCTTTTTCACATATGTAATATCTTTATAGATATATTAAACAATTTCCATTCTTTTTAAATTCATATAAAGATATAATAAAAGACAAATAATCCCCAAAAGATACATTTCATGCTGAACCAGCACTCATCAGTTGACCCAGGTCAATATTTCTCATATATATCTCTATTATATGAAGAGTATTTATCTATAATAAATTGTTACATTTTTATTTACCATTGCCAAACTCACTCCACTCCAAACTTTGACACTATCCACCTCAGATAAATACAATAATGATGTCAAAGTTGTCAATGGAGTGAGTTTGACAATGGTAAATAAAAATGTAACAATTTACTATAGATAAATACTTTTCATATAATAGAGATATATATGAGAAATAGTGACCTGGGCCAACTGATGAGTGCTGGTTCAGCATGAAATGCATCTTGGGGGATCATTTGTTTTTTATTGTATCTTTATTTATAGGAATTTAAAAAGAATGGGAAAGTATGAAGGTTATTTAAAATATCTATAAACCTAAATAATAGTTTGATTTGAATCGTTGTAGATTGAATTTCAATAAAAATGAATGAGAACAAAAAAAAATTATTTTTTGAACATTATTTATCATACACCATCATTATCAGAAATCATGGGTTTGAAAGCATAAATGTATGATGCTTTTTCATCATTTCTCTCTAGTTCTATCTATTCTTTAGATAAAAACTAAGCAAATAAAAATTGTTCCCCATCACCTTTAATCATATCCATTCAGAATTTATTGAGTCCTTATTATAATGCTTTGTTAATATTTTCATATATTAAATATGCCTAATTTTTTGTTATATTAATACTAATCTATTTTGTCAAGTAAGTAGAAGAGATCTTTTATCTAACAAATTAGATTGGCATTGATATAACAAAAAAGTAGGCATATTTATAGGTTAATTTTTTTTAAAATTATTCATTAGAATCTGGCTTGTAATGTATGTTACTAATATATTTGGATGTGTTTGTTCCATGAAATATATTTAAATTCCTAACATTACATTTGATCAGCTGAAAATCGTTTACGCATTGATTAAAATCATTAATATTATATCTAAGTAAATATTTGAAGTGGTAAACTGACCTGATTAATATAAAAATAAAGATTGCCACTAATTTGAAGTTTCAGCCTTTCTAGGTATCAATACTTAATTTATTTACAATATAATAGTAGCCAACTCTCCATATAGTAGTACCACTCAGTGTAAGCCTTACTAATCAATGGATGCAAAAAGATTTGTGAATAAAATCTTTATCTAGTGCCTACTCATTCAATATCCCCAGAAAGTTTCTAGTTTGTGGTTTTTATCAGTGAGAAACCTTGAATCTGAGAACACTGTATCTAGATCTTAGGATCTAATGCAACCTTCTAGCAACCACCTTTTATCTATTTAGTTAACTATAAAACTAGGTGCCCAAGATAAAACACGTTTTCAATCCAAATTCACTCACTGAAATAGTCATATAAATCTAAACTCAGTTTAGTACCTATACATTTTGACGTCTTTGGTTTTCAAAAACTATAGTCACCATAATACCATAGACAGGATTGGTATAACCAAAACATCAGATTAGGCAGATATTAACAGCTCAGAACTCCATTTTAGCAATTGGACCTGGTTGAGCAATGACAGACATGTTACCTTTAGCCTGCCATGGATAATCTTTTACCAATTCTTTTGAAGGTTTTTATATTATCAATTACACAAATAGTAGCCTTCTGTTTTAAGATTTAAAATCAGTCACTGTTTATTTCAGTTTCCAGCCTTACTGGTCACTCCAGGCTTTACAATGTCTCGAGGCCTTTAATTCCTTTTATGGCAAGCAAAGGAATTTCTGGTGAATAATTGATTTAGTTCATGTTACGGCACAAATTAATTCTTTAATTAATAATCCTCTACCCATGATGGTCCCAGCTATACATATATGTACTGCTCTCTGTCACTGCTGTTTTTCTTTATTAGCACCATTTCTTTAATTATATTTTTTCAATTTTCAGATTTACCCTTCTGTGTGAGACAATTGTTTACACCTAAAATGTAATCTTGTTGCAACAAGATCTGTTTTTACGTTCTTAATTACAAATGGATTCTTACTTTTTTTTTTTTATCACAAAACTATTTTATAGACTTTTTTTTTATTATCCAAATAAAGATAAAGAACAAACATATATCTTTTATAATATGCATTTTAGAAACTTTATAGAAATGTGTCTATCAAAATGCATAGTTTATATCTAGAATTTCTTCCAAATGAAAAATTTTTTTAGAGTTAAATTTTTAATCAATTGTGGAGGAGTAAAATAATAATAATAAAAAAAATGAAGGTTAGCTATTCATTAATAAAACTTTATTCCATTCCACTCTATAAGAGCAAAATATAATTTGTACCAGTAAATGTACACTACAGTAAAAAAAAAATTTTGTTAAAAAGTGTTTGAAGTAAGGTGGACAAATTATATTAAATAAATAAAGGCAGTGGTAGATTTAGTTACATTTATAATAACTAATTTCATTATTGGTGCAAAGCATGTTATTCATCATCAAAAGACAATTAAATGTATGTCAGCAACAGCTGCAGTTTTCTTCTCTGATCTATTTTATAGACTTGATATGTATCACATATTTCCTTTCTCCATATGTTTTCTATAGTGCAATATTTCTTTCAATTTACATATTTATTAGAACATTCTTCAAAATCGTCTCCTACAAGTTTCTAGATCTACATAAGATTTCTTCAATTGACTCAAACTTATTCTTGATTCGTAAATTCCAAAAGATCTGCATCTCAATAACAACTTGCATCTTTGTAACAAATCTATACTTATTGCATTGATTTGTCATGCCATTATCATAATGCAGTTTAATTAATAATGTCACCCAGAACAAAACAAAACAAAAAAAATGGGGAAGGAGTCAAAAGAGATTAATCAACAATAAAAACATATATTAATCATCATTAGAAATGTGTATGCTCAAATATTTTCATAATTATAAATTATTTGTTCTGTAATAATTTAAAAAGATGATTTAATAATAAATGTTACAAACTGATAGCAATTATAAATGACTTACCTAACCATGCCACTGGAGGCATTACCTTGGGCTGTATCTTTTTTTTCAAAGTACTGCGTGTAATTATTAATACCTCGATATAATTTATCATCCATTTTACCTTTCATAACCTAAAAATAAATAGATGTTGGAATATTAATAATTTTTATTAGTTATTCATCATACTAGAGATTATCCACTTAATGAATAATATTTCTATAGTGTAATTTTCATTACATCACTCTGACACGCAAGGTAGGGATTGGTTTCTATCCACTTTTAATACCTTGTGGAGGAGTGTAATCATAAACATATGACCAAAGAGATATGAAAAGATATATGATCACCAAGATGCATACGTCATGCTGAACTAGCACTCATCAGTTAGCCCAGATGACAATTTCTTATATATATCTTTATCATTGTTCAGTATATATTGATAGCCAATTACTACAGTTTAATTGAGATGTCAATTTTGTCACAAACCACTTAATAGAAATATATTAATAATTTTTGTTAGTCATTCATTAAACTCAAGATTATCCACTTAATGTATAATATTTCTAATGTAATTTTCACTACACCACCCTCATACACAAGTACACTACAGAAATATTATTCATTAAGTGGACAGTCTCTAGTCTAATGAATGAGTCATAAAAATTATTAATATACTTCCATTAAATGGTTTGTGTCAAAATTATGAGACTGGTAAGTTTGGCGCTTGGCTATCTATTTATACTGAACAACGATAAAGAGATGTGGAAGAGATTATAATCTGGATCAACTGATGAGTGCTGGTTCAGCAGAAAATATGCATCTTGGGGATCATATATCTTTTTCATGTTTTTGGTCATACATTTATGATTACACCCCTCCATTATGAAAAGCGGATAGAAACCAGTCCCTACACTGCGTGAGTGGTGTAAAAATTATTCTACAGAAATATTATGTTGGAATATATATCATTAAAAACATACATAAAAATATATATTATACGGTGTACTAATTCAACTTTACCGAAATATTAAATATATATTTTGTTCAATACACATTTAACTTTTCAAAAATATAATCAATAAATGGACCAACAAATGAAATTAGAAAATATCTTTAAAAAAATATAAATAAACTTTGTTCTTCACAAATGATTATTATTGAAAAAATAATTTGATAAAAGGGTGCTATATTTCATTAAAAATAACTTAATGTTCAATTGAAACTTCTTCAGCATATTAAACCTGCCTATAACTACTTTTATATATATAAGGAACATGTGAGTTTTTGTTATTGCATCATATTGTACATATATGGTAACAGAATTGCCCACAAAAATAAAATAATATGAAAAATGCTTATCTAGGGGAAAATGATTAGGCAGTGGTGTGACCGTATACATGGTAGAGTAACTATACATTTTTTTTACATTAATTTGATAATTACCACAGATAATGATAAGATTGAAGCTTGCATTAGGTATACCTTTATGCAGATAGAGTCAAATTTCTTGATCATTGTCCTCTGACATTTATAAACTATTATTCTAATAAATATAAAATATACTTTTAAATCGGATGAGAAAATTTATGAGGAGCAAACTTCTTAACTATAACAATAAATTTATTTAATACAAGAGAATATAAACAATATAAATTGTATCAATAATTTTTATTACTCATTCTCTGGTTGAGCATGAAATGTGCATCTTGGGGATCATACATCTTTTCTACATACCTTTGGTCATATGTTTATGATTACATCTCTCAACAAGGAGTTAAAGCAGATAGAAACCAGTTCCTACTTGCATGAGAGTGGTGAAGTAAAAATTATACTATAGAAATATTATTCATTAAATATAACTTTTATATTTATATAATTAACCCAATAAAATATAAAATATGCTTGACAAAAAATATTTTAAAATTAATATTTTTTTTCTATTATATCTATGAATTTATATATAACAAAGAGAAAAAAATATCAACATTTTAATTTTTACTTAAAGAGTATTTTGCAAAATAATATTTCTTTTGATATTATTTAAATTATTATTTATTCAATAAAGTCATTCTAATAGTTCTTACCAAATTTATCTTATTTTTGTTTTCTGTTGAGCTCAACACTTTTAGACCTTAATCCCAATTTAAAATTAAGATCACTGCCCATAACTAACGTATCCTCATAGTTCCATTCTAATTAATAAATAATATAACATATACTTTTTCAGAAATAATAAATTCCTTTTTTTGTCATTGCACTTTATAATTAAAAAAAAATCAGGAATGTGTAAATACTTCTCTTCCTCAGTGATTCCTTCTTGTAATTCGTAGTTGATTTCTAATTTATTTATTCAATTATATAGATGTTACAGCATCTGTAAATATGATTCAGTTAGTATATTTAGGCATTATTCAATATTATTAGATGATTCCCAATATATGTATTTTGTTCAGAACCAGCATTCATCAGTTAGGCCAGATCATAATTCCTCACACATGCATGTATGTTTGGGAGCTTATGACCTGGTTTAACTAATGAGTGCTGGTTCTGCATAAAATATGTATATTGGGGATCATCTATCTTTTCACATGTATGTGGTCATGTGTGTCAGATGATTTGAGATGGAATGGAAGATGAATATAGACTGCTTATGTAGTTTTTTTGTATCACAATTGTGCAAATACCGAACAATCATTAAATTGTTTGTTCTAGTAGTTTTTTTTTATTATTGATACTATTTTTGAAAATAATTAATTTTATTTTCAAACTATTATTCTAAAATAAACAAAAAATAAGCTTTCATTTCTTACAAATTATTACTATTTTCCTTTAAAACTTGTTAATACATTATTTATTTTAAAAATAAATCTTTTATGGAGTTTAAAGCATATATTATATATATATTTAACTGGTCATACATGTGACCTATGTCAAAGAGGATACATTTGCCCCTCCTCCATTTAGAAATAAAATAATTGATTTAGTATAAAACATTGCTAAATTTTATTTCAACTCTAAAATATTCTTCTATATTTACAATAATGTCATACGTTGCCACACTTTTTTAAAAAGTGGAATTACAAACTGGTATTCATAAAAAAAAAAGGCCATCTTTGGCATATATTTCAAAAAATTTGTCATATTTAATATATATATTTTTAATTTCTGATTTGAGTTACTCATTGGATCTGATCACATATGCTGAAATAGACAAAAACATCCATCATTGCCACAATGAATATCTCAAGAAACAATATAAAATTTACCACCCCACATATAAAATATGCACAAATAAAGCCATGCTCTACAAGATTTAGAGGAAATAGTTCATGACACAGGTCTATGTTAACTGTTCATCAAAAAAACCACATATATACCTTGCTCATTTTGGGGTTAAGTGGCTAATAAATACATCATCAGAGTTATGACTCATTTTTGAGATTCAGAGACAACTAAACATAAATATAATGAGTGGGAACAGTACTGAGATAAAGATGACTTTGGAGTATCATGAAAACAATCAAACCTCAACAAGTCTCTCACAAATTTGTTAAACTCAGTTTAGTTGTTATATTAGCAGTCATTTTCAGTGTTTAATCTTATTTGACTTTTATACCATATATATAACGGTCGGGGAATATAGGACGTTTACTCTATCTGCCGTACAGAGCGCCACAAGGCTATTGAACCTAGAAAATTTATAATGTAGGCAGATACACCTTAGGAAAAGATCCAATTTTTTTTCGACCGATATGCCTTAGTCACTGAGCTCATGGACTAACTAAGATTTATACATATAAATTCTTAAATGTATTTCAATATTTAAAAAAAATAAGCCACTGTCAGTAACAATCACAAAAATATTTATTTATGCATATATATAAATTTGGGAAATAAATATTTAATATTGCTTTAATTTGTTACTATTATTTTAAATTTTAGTAAGTCCACTCAGATGGATAGTTTATATAATGTTATTTTAGAATGTTGACAATAAATAGGCTACATAGACTATGCAATTAAAAACTTTTCAAAAACATTTAACCCCAGATTAAAAGTTTGCAGCTAAACCAATGCTCGTTTCCTGATTTACAGATGCAACCAATGCAATATGAAGATGTTAGCATAAAACCATGCTGACAGAAATGTGCATCGGCAACATGATATTATTTGAAAAAAATGATCCTCGTACAGTACAGGAATGTGCATCTGTCTGGCGAAGAAATCATATATATAAAACATTAAAAAGAAATGCTTTGTATGGAAGGAGAGCAGTCCTTGCAGTCTTATAGTCACTATCCATAGAGCGAAAGGAAATCAATGGTGTGGAAAGTACATTCATGTCCATTGCAACGCAATGGCTACACTTCTGGGTTATGCATTCATTTGGGCACGGTGCCCTGTATGCTAACATGCTTCACATTTCATTAATATAAACACCTATACATCCCTCCACCAACATCGACTCGACTATGAAACAAATAGTCTGAAATTAAACTCTCTTAAACTAACATAAACTTTAACAAATCTATGCAACCATCTACACCCAACTTAAATTTAATAAAATTTAGTTAAACAAAAAAATAAAAATGGAAATGACTAAAGCAAACGTTATACATAAAAAAAAAAAAATATTAGCTGATTTAGAGTTCTTTTGCTGTCAGATAAGAGTTCATTTAAAAGTTATATTTATTTTAATTTTAAAATAATGTAACGGCATATGTATACCATTATAATATATTCTCTAAAACATGTCATTATAACCAATCCAAGATCATCAACTTAGAAGACCACCCTTATTCATATAAGAATTAAACTTTAACTCTTCCCTAAATATTTATTTATTAATATATAGGCTCTCATTCAGAATAACCTGAAAAATCTTTTATTGACCTTATAGTTACACCGAATGATTTCCAGAATTCAATTCTGTTTTCTGACTCTATTTTTTACTTTTGCTTTCACATAAAGAGTTTTTGAATTTAATAATTTCTCAGAAAATCTATCTAGAGTAATTAATTACTTTAATTCTAGGGTTCTTTTCTTTCATCCCCTAACTTTTAATCTCTTTGGTGTCCTAGTATCTTTTCTTCTGTAAGCCCTAACAAGAAAAACAATTCATTTCCTAAACTAACCTTCTTTATCATTTATTTATTTCATATTTGAATAACATAATTCATTTTCTAAATTAATTATTTCGTCACTTTTTCTGTTATTTACTTCATGTGTGATTTCAGCCACATGATCATAATACAGACATCAACACCTAGGAATCCAGGGCTTTTCCGTCAATGCTACATTTATTTATAATATCAACATGATAATCATCCATAACTAATGCACTCTGGTATTTATTTTTAATTTCACTTATTTGATCCAAATTAGAGTTAGTTTCTATCTCTTGTGATTTTGAAATTACATCACATTTAGCCTTTTCTATCTGTACATATGTCACAATATCTTCTTTATTATTTTCTGATTTCCTCTGTCAACTTGGTTCGATGATGTCTACTATTACTTCTTTTATTAAATTTCTCCTTTGGGTTTTTTCATTTCATTTTTCCATATGATCTTTCAGTCCTTCAAATAGTTTTTTTAATATGATCCTTCAGTCCTTCAAATCGTTTTTTACAATCTTACCTTTGTTTTTTGATTTCTGGTAACATATTCATGATCATGTTTATAAATTCTCTCATAGGAATCTTGGTTTCACTTCCCCGAGCTTGCATTTTTGTTTTGACTCTTGTAATCAAATACATATAAAATATATAATAAATTTATCCAAAAGATTACTACAAGAATACAAATAAAATAAAAACTTTAAATTTATTGCTTTTTTCTTTACTTATTTTGAAGTTAGAGGGCTCAATCCTCCTTCCGTTCTGTAGTCTTTCTCTATTATTGTTCTATATTTGTTGTTTTTGCTTCCTTATTGTTACTTATTTATCTGTTTTCGAATTATTATCTCTACCAATCCTGGTCCACTATCACTGCCTAGCAATACCCATAGATTTATTTATTGATTTGTTTCATACAAAAAAAAATTTCTTACATTTTTCATCAGACCAAGTATTACTTATTTGTTACTTTATGTATTCAATGAATAATTTATTTTTTTAATCAGTATTTATGAATTATAAGCCTCCAAAATAATACAGACATTTAAAAAAAATTCTGAACAATAAAAAATATCTTAATATTGAACTGGGTTCAACCTGTTTGTTTTGAATTGAGATGATCCTGAGCAGGCCTTCAAATATAACGGAGTCGCACACAAAGATAATAATATAAAAAATGCTCATCTAGAATAAAATGATTATCAGCAGCACAACCATGTATATGGTGGAGTGACTAATCAAATTTTTCATCCTAATTTGATAATAGCCAAACTGAAGCTTACATTAAATACACTTTTATGCAGGTCCATATACTTCCTAATCATCCTCCTCTCCATATTTATAACTATATTCTAATAAAATATGAAAATAATATACTTGTAAGTAGGCCAAGAAAATTTATGAGAAACAAACTTAACTATAATAATAAATTTAGTTAATACAAGAAAATATAAACAGTATAATTCTTTTATATTTACATATTTAATCCAATGAAGTATGGCATATAAGAAAATATTTTAAAATTAATGGTTTCATTCTATTTTATATATAAAAAAGAGGAAAAAGATATCAATATTTAAATTTTTACTTATTTAAAAAAGGCTATTTTTCAAAATAATATTTCTTTTGATATTGTTATTTAAATTATTATTTATTCAATAAAGTCATTCTTATAGTACTTTACCAAATTTTTTTTATTTTTGTTTTCTGCTGAGCTTAACATTTATAGACAATAATACCAATTTAAAATTGAGATTTCTAGTAATAACTAATGTATCCTCATAGTTTCATTCTAGTTTGTAAATAATTTAACTTGAATATTATTTCAGAAGTAATAAGTTCCTTTTTTGTAGTTGTAATTTATAATTAAAAAAAATCAGGAATGTGTAAATACTTCTCTTCTTCAATGATTACTTTTTGCAATTCATAGTTGATTTCTAGATTTATTTATTTAATTATCCAGTTTTGTTATAACATCTGCAAATACAATCCAACATTGATAGTTATAATTTAGACATTATTCAATATTATTAGGGCATTAATAGTTTGATGAGAAAAGCTACATTTCCAAAAAGATGAAGTAAGCACTTGAACTAAGATTTTATCCAATCATTATAAATATATTCAAATATATAAGAATCGGCTGCAAAAAGAAGTTTGCTATTAACTGAAAGGCGACCGTTTGATTCCTCCTGAAGGCCTTAAAGGAACCAAGCAGGGCAAATTCCTAATGTCCACTCCATACGTTCTTGTCATTGCAGCTGTTATTACTATGTGATTATTTTTATACTATATGAACATAGATGGGCTGCTCACCAACATGCATTAGCTAGCGTGGTCACCAGGGTCTTTCTTCTCAGTTGCCTGATAAGGCAGGATGAATGTTTGTGTAATATATGGCAGACAAAAATAAATCATGATTCTTATTTCCAGGCAGCTGTAAAGTCACCAACCAAGGCAGCAGTTGGTGGCAGAAGATGGAGGGTGCTAAGAATTCCCTGATTGCGGACCCAGGCTGCCATTTGATAATGACTTTTTATTTAGGTACTTACAACTGCAGATCACTTTCAAGTGAAGGAAGATTGCAAAAATTAGAACTGTCTTATATTAAATGGGACATTATTGGACTTTGTGAAGTTAGAAGTGGACATGTACTCTATTATAAAGGTACAAATATTGGAAATACAAGTGGAGTAGAATTCATTATAAATAAAAAGTGGAATAACAACATTGTGGAGATTGATAGTGTGTCAGACAGAGTAACAAGATTAGTTAGTTATACAACTTAATAGCAGAGATACCAAATGCAGATAATTCAGGTTTATGCCCCCAAGTCCTCACAGTGATGAAGTAGTAGAAGATTTTTACATGGATGTACAAAAGGCTTTTGATCAGAATAAACAACATTTTAAAATTGTTATGGGAGACTTTAATGCTAGAATTGTTAAACAAATGAAAGTGCTGTAGGTAATTTTGGTTATGGTAATAGAAATGAGAGTGAGAGAGAACATAGACATGTGGAGTTTGCCGAAAAAGTTTATATTATGAATTCTTTTTTTGAGAAAAATGTTAAAAGAAAATGGACATGGAAGCATCCGAATAAAGGTATAGCATCCGAATAAAGGTTAATAGCAGAACGATTGTAATGTTCTTAATAAATTTAACACAGAAAGTGATCATCAATTAGTAAGATGTAAGATACATGTTAATGCAAAACTAGAGACAAAAATTATTAAGAAAAACAATTTTTACAGTTGATATTGCTAATCTTCAGAAACATTCTAATGAATTTAAATTAGAACTTATAAATCGGTTTCAAGTATTAGTAGATTTTGAACATGATTCAGATTTGAATGAAATTAATATGAAAATAACTGATACACTTTTAAAAACTGCAACAAAGATAGCTGGTAGAAAAAAGCAGCAATTGACCAATAAAATTTCTACTGAGACTAAAGAATTTATGAAGAAAAGAAGGAATATGAAGATATACAAAAATGATGCATTAAAAAGGATTGAATATCTCGAATTTTGTAAAATGGTGTGGAAAAGAGTTGAAAATGATATAAGAAAGTATAACTGTGAACTAGCAAGGAAAGCTGTAGAAGAGAATAAAAGTCTCAAGAGTGTAAAACAACATTTTGGTATTGGTAGGAAATTTATATCTGCAATAAGAAAAAAAGATGGAATTATTACTAAAAAGAGAGATGACATCATGAAATGGGTAGAAGACTTCTTTCAAGAATTATATAATAATAAAGAACAAGTACCTCCTACATCTATTACATCTTCCAAATTGCCCAGAATTTTGAATGAAGAAGTGAGACATGCAATTAAATGTATGAAGAAAGGAAAGGCTCCAGGTAATGATGGAATTATAATTGATATATTAAAAGAAGCAGGTTAAGAAATAGACATTTTTTTAGCAAAGTTATATATCAAATGTCTAAATGATAAAGATGTACCAGATGATTGGTAGAATGCAGTATTAATATTAATATTTTAAAAAAGTGATAAAGAAAATATTAGAAATTACAGACCTATCAGCCTTTTATCAGTTTTATAGAAAATTTTTACCAAGATAATTACAACTCGTCTGCAGAGAACATTGGATTTCCACCAATCAAGAGAACAAGCTGGATTTAAAAGTGGTTTTAGTACAGTAGATCATATCCAGATATTGAGAGAAGTTATAGAAAGGACAAATGAATATGAGTTGCCATTATGCTTTGGATTTGTAGATTATGAAAAGGCATTTGATTCTATAAACATTTCTTCAGTGATTAAAGCATTGGATCATCAAGGTATAGATCCAGGATATTGTCATATTTTAAAGAATATTTATAAAAATGTAACAGCAACAATTAGATTACATAATGATACTGGGAAAGTCAACATTGAGAAGGGTGTAAGACAGGGTGACTCCATATCTCCAAAACTTTTTACAGTAGTGCTGCAAGAAGTATTTTGTGGATTAAAATGGGAAGCTAAAGGAGTGAAAGTAAATGGAGATTATTTAAGTCATTTAGATTTTGCAGATGATATAGTTGTTTTTGCAAATAATGCTTTAGAGCTGCAGGAAATGTTGCAGGAGTTATCAGATGAAAGTAGAAAAGTAGGACTAAAGATAAACGTTAAAAAGACTAAAGATTGATTATGATGAGTTAGAAGAAGTTAACAGTTACAAGTACCTTGGTCAGATTATTAATACAAATGGAAACATAATGGATGAAATTAATCATAGAATTAAACTTGGTCGGAGTGCTTTTGGTAGAAATAACTTGATACTAAAAGGAAATATGCCTATGTGTTTGAAAAGGAAGGTTTTTAATAAATGTGTTTTGCCAGTTCTTACTTATGGATCTGAGACTTAGACACTTAATAGAAGAGCAATACAGAGACTTTAGACCCCTCAAAAAAGTATGGAGAGATGCATGTTGGGAGTGACAAGAAGAGATCAAAAACGCAATACATGGGTAAGAGAACAAACAGGTGTTACTGACCTCATTGAAAAAATTAAGAGTGAAGTGGAGTTGGGCTGGACATATTTCTAGAAGAGATGATAATAGATGGACAATTGAAATCTTAAACTGGACACAAGAGATTGTAAAAGATCCAGAAAAAAACACCTGTAAGGTGGATGGATGAAATAAGAAAGTGTGCAGATGCGATGTGGAGAAAAAAAGCTAAAGATCAGAGTAGATGGATTGAACTTGGAGAGATCTTCATCTTGCAGTGGATTGATAATGGCTGATGATGATGATATAAGAATCCAATCATTTTTACAGCTTTAATTTTATAAATAGCATGAAGAAAAACTGATCTCTACAATTTTTATAAAACAGACAATTGTAATTTTTTTCTTTATCTGGCAATCATCCAAATACCATAGCAATCATTGAATTATGTTTGTGGTATTAGTTTTATTATTATTATTGATACTTAATATTTTTGAAAATAATTAATTTTATTTTCAAACTATTATTTTAAGATAAACAAAGAAATAAACTTTCATTACTTACAAATTATTATTATTTTTCTTTAAAACTTGTTAATACATGACTTGTTTTAAAAATAAATAAATAAATAGACCTTTTACAGAATTTTAAAACATATAATATCTTTTTATATTTATTTTTTTAATAATCATACATGTGACCTATGTCAGAGATTACAATATATATAGTATGCATATTTAAAAATATAAAATAAAGACAGATTACATAAACCTAAAAGTTAAAATTTTACTTAAAATAATAATAAATGGAAATTACAAATTAATAAAACAGCATATAAAGTTAATATTTATTTTTTCCTTAATTGCTTTTTTTTTTAAAAAAAAAAAATGATGACCCAATACTATTTTGGCCATTAGAATTTTGACATTAGCAATTTAATCATCAAATTTGATCAAACACTTAGAAAAATAGTTTTTTTTATTTTTATTTCAGGAAAAATTTGTCACAATATTTTTTGTACTTTTACATTCATAAGTTAAAAAAAGGAATATTTTCTTTAATATATCTGAGAATATTGTCTTTTTAAATTAAACTTCTAAAAATAAATGGTAATGAAGATTATTTTTTTATATTTATATAATAAATATAACACATTAAAATTGTAAGACTTTTAAACTTTTAAAAACTAAAAGTGTTTTTTATATTTATTGTAAAAGTATAATAAATTAAAATTATGTGATTTTTTTAAAGTTTTAAAACAGAAAATGCTTTGCCGCTTTTTTAAAATCAATAAATTTTTAGTTTGTCTCTTCAAAATTATATTTTTGTTTTGATGTGTAATACACAATTGTTAATTTTTCATTTTAAATAAAATCTTTGTTTTTACTTATTCATTATCTATTTCTTATAACATCATAATTAGGATTTCTAATTTAAGTCACGAGAAAAAAAACCCCAAATTATATTTTTTGACTTATTTTGAGTCCCAGGAACAAATATTTTAAAACCAGAGATCTTTTTTAATTAAATATGCAATATATAGGGTATATGAGCACAGATTTTCAGATGAAATACGTATATTGGTGATTATTTATCTTTTCAGCATATATGTGCTTGAGTGTATCAGTGTTATTAGATAGAGTGGAGAGTCATCTGAAAGTCTGTGCTCATAAGCCTGTGTTTCAGTTATTAAATATGCAAATAAAAGTCAAAATAATAAAATATTTTTTAGATAGCAGTTAAGCACATAATCTATTGAAGTGACTTTCTAAAACTATGAGTAGCATTTTGTAAGTGAAAGACTAATCAATAAAAAATATATATTTATAAGCAAAAATATAATTACAAAACAATAATAAAATAATAAGAAATGAAATCATAATATGCTTTAAAGGTAATTATTTGAATAAATATGATTATAAAATAATAATAAATTTACCTAAGATACACATTTCCTAAAATCACTCAAATTTCCACCACACTAATTTAAATGAAAAATGAATTATAAGCTCACATAATAAGTAAAAAGCCGAATGAAGTAAGAAATACAGGTTGTTTTCTATTCCCTGGTGTCAGCCGCATGACGGCGCTCAATTCCTAGAAATATACCGTTTCAGTGGCCTAAGGGGCTTCTTTCTACGATAAAACACAGAAAAAGTCCCCACCGGTCTGGCTTTTTTCTATGCTAAAAGCACAGACAAATGCCTTTATTGGCTACCGTAGTTGGTTGTGTTATTAACTTTATCGTAATGCTAGAATGTCTATTTTCTCTATACTTTGGTGTGAGAGTGTGTGGATTTTAGCTTGTCGTAATTATTTAAAATTTCATTACAAAGATATTTTTTTTCAAGTGCCCTAACCTACTGTTACATTGTAACTTTATTAACAATGTCCTGAAGATTCCTTTACGAATGGGTAACTCTCAAAAATTGCTTTTAAGGGTTCGGAACGGCAGTATTTCGAGGATCACGTGAAAAGTAATGTTTTCGCGAGAATTCGTCTGTGACAAGTTACTTTTTATATATATACGCACAAACAAAAACAACCGGTGTCTGATTATTAGTAATTACTTGTCCAAAAAAAAAATTAGTCGGGTATTATTTTTTTTACATTTACTATTTAAATAAGATTAGTTTTTATATCTACACACTAACAAAAACAAACCAGTTTCTGATTAATTACTGTCCAAAAAAAAAAAGCAAATTAGTCGGGGTTTGATTTTTAAATGTAGTATTTGAATTATGGTACTTTTTATATATACACAATATTTACAAAAAAAACAAACCACTTTCTGATTAATTCTGTCCAAAAGAAACACAAATTAGTCAACTATCATTTTTAAATTTAGTATTTAAATAATGGCACCTTTTTATATAGACACAGTAACAAAAAGAACCCACTTTCTGATTCATTACTGTCCAAAAAAAAAAAGAAAGCAAATTAGTCGGGTATCATTTTTCAATTGAGTCTTTCAATGACGGTCCTTTTTAGATATACACACTAACAAAAAGAACCCACTTTCTGATTAATTACTGTCCCCCAAAAAAAAGCAAATTAGTTGGGTATCATTTTAAAATTGTAGTGTGAATTTTTTAAATGTTGTGGGTAAATTGAATAATGTAGAATTGTGTATTATTTTAGATTGAAAAAAAGACCGTAACTTTATATATGTACATACACACAAAAAAAAATAAAACCCACTTTGATTAATTACTGTCAATACCCAAAAAAAAGTTATTCACGAGTATCATTTTTAAATTTAGTATTTAAATAATATTACGGCTTTTGATATCTACACACTAACAAAAACAATCCACTTTCTGATTCATTACTGTCCAAAAAAAAAAAAATGCAATATAGTCGGGTATCATTTTGAAATGTAGTATTTAAAGAACGGTAATTTTTATATATACACATTAACAAAAAGAACCCATTTCATGATTAATTACTGTCCAAAAACAAAAAAGAAAAAGGCAAATTAGTCGGGTATCATTTGTAAATTTAGCGGGAATGTAGCAATTTTGTGTAAATTGGGAAAAAAAAGGATAATTGCGTCTTATTTTCGATTTAAAAAATCCCGTAACTTTTGACAGATACAGACAAACAAAAACAACCCATTTTATGATTAATCACTGTCCAAAAAACATCAATTATTCGGGTATCATTTTAAAATTTAATGTGAATTTCTAAATTTTTTTTTAAAAGTAATATTATTTACTATTAGTTCTAATTTCCTATTACAAAAACTAAAAAAGCCGATATTTATATAGATAGAATCACAGGCCCGGCCTGGAATCGTAATATGTATGTGTTTTTGATTAGCATCAACGCCATCAAACGGCTGGCACGAGGAAATAGAAAACAACCGAAATGCAATAACAAGTAATTATTATTGATTACTTTATTAATTATATTTGCAAAAATAAATACCTTCTTGTATATTATAATTTTTTAGTGATTAATATTTTCCTTGAAAATTGTATGTTATGAAAATTTGAGTGATATCAGATAAAAAAACACTAAGGCATCACATCATTACCATTTCCTATGCTTACACAAGCTGTTAAATCAGTAGCCAACTCTTCATATAGCAGTGCACATACCTTCTAGCATTCTTTGATTACTAAGGCTTGCACTAGAAGGCATTATTATATGGAGAATTGGCTACTGATATAAGATATGTTAGAATAAATTATTCTTTTATCATTACATTTGTGCAAATAAATATCTTTATTATACATAATAATTTAATTTCTTTTGATTCTTGTATTCTCATTTAGAAATTATATTTATAAAATAAGTACTTTCACTGTATATTGAAATTTAATTTCTTACTGATTAGTCTTTCATTTGCAAAAAGGTTTATCATTAGGTGGAAGAAAATGATTAAGGTAGATCACTTACTAAATCAGCACCAATTTCTTATGTATCATCTATTTCTTTAAAAGTATGATATACTACACTACTGCATAATTTCAATCTATTTAATCACAGTAACAACTGAACATAGATTTATAATCAATACATTATTCTTTTGAGAATTCATAAATGACCATATTCAATAGATATTTTATTAATCTAATTGCAACTGTTAGAAGTACGAGATTTTCAAAATATTTTAGAAATCAAATTTTAAATTAAATTTTTTACAAACTCAAGTATAATTTTTTGTACAGTAAAAAAACATTTTTCTTTTCAATTTATTTTTTATGTTACACGTAGTATTTTGAATTACATTTCTTATTCTTGCTTTCTCTGATAAGTTCATTTATTTTAATTTAAAATTTGTATCTTATTCAAGATTTTATTTCATTCAAAAATTTATTAATTATATAAAACTCATCCTTTATGATGGTTTAATATTAACAATCAAGATAAATTCTTGTTTCTAATTATTTTCTTATCTTTATCTGGAATCGATTCATGATCTTCAGCTTAAGAAGACAGCATGCAATATCTAAGTTATTATTTTAGAATTTTTATGAACAATAACATTTTTCTTTTAATAATAGATTTATTCCTATAACACAATTACATAACAAATTGTAATACTTTGTAATTAGCAGGTTGGATGTACTGTTGTCTAATTATACATATATATATAAAATCCCAAGCATTCCAAGAAATTTAAATTTTTTTGTATCAAATATCAGGAACAAAGAAATAATCAACATTTAGAAACTTTAATCACAATAATAGTTTCAGATTTTAAATTGTATTTTCAAATGGCACATTGCAAAGAAATCAAGTCATTATCACATGACTTAATTTAACAAGCTTATATTACAAATGTTATCTAATGAGCTTACCCATAGCTCTTAACAAGCTTTTCAGAATATCTCCAACCCCAGACCGGTTTCTGCTTCTGGCTTCCTCAGTGAGGTGCTAAAAATATTCAAGCATTAGATTTAAAATACCAGGTCAAGTCCAGCACTTTATCTAATGGTTAACTATTAAGTAGAAAATCTGAAATTTTTAGACATTCATGTCATCAAATCCCATATGGTTATTTAAGTTAGATAGCTGGATTTGATAACATATGGATGTCTGAAAATTTCAGATTTTCTACTTAATAGTTAACCATTAGATAAAGTGCTGGGCTTGATATGGAATTTTAAATCTAATGCTTGAATATCTGGATTTGACAACATATGGATGTCTGAAAATTTCAGATTTTCTACTTAATAGTTAACCATTAAATAAAGTGCTGTGCTTGATCTGGTATTTTAAATCTAATGCTTGAATATCCTAGCACCTCACTGAGAAAGCCAGAAGCAGCAACCCGTCTGGAGTTGAGGATATTCTGAAAAGCTTATTAAGAGCTATTGGCAAGCTCATTATATAAAGTGGCACATTATTTTTGCCTTTAAAAACTTCTCATTTTGCAGATTTAAATCATAATTATAACTTTTCATTTAAGTTTAGAGAGTTCTAATGGTGGATTGTAAATACAGAATAATAGTAAATTTATAAAGATTTAATATGAAAATATATGTAATATTTTTAAATCACTATTTTAATTTGGGTGTGTGAATTTGCTCTTATGAGATGTTATTTTTAAATTTCAATTTCAGGAAGGAACAAAAACTATTATCAGATTATTCTATAACTACTCAATCATAATTATGTGAAATCATAATGAATTAAGGCCCGTGTATTAAAAAATATACACTTTAAATAATCAAATTTCAATCTTAAAACCTAATTTCAACAAAGTATTATAACTTTTTTATGCAATTGTGTACACCAAAGTATTATAATTTTTTTTTATATAATTGTGTCATGGGAATGAATCTATTACTACTCTACTGTTCAGGAAAAAAAAAAATTCCACTCAGATACTGCATGCTATCTTTTTACATTGAAGGTCATTTCAATTAAAAACCTAAAAATATTTATTTTCTTCTTGTCATCACATAGGAAAAAAAAAACTATAAGCTGTGAACTATAAACTCATCAACACCCCTTTAACACTTTAAGCAAATAATTTTATTTATTTAACAGTTTCGAATGTACTAGCAGTCTTCGTCAGATCTACAACATAAAAAAATTAGACAAATATTATATCAATACAACCAAAATTATTATTCTTCATATTCTCATATAAAATTATAATAAAACAAAATAATATAAAGCAAAAACAACTCAGTCCAAAACCTTTCAACCAAAATTTTCCCATATCTTTTAAAAAAACCCAAAACATAAAAACTAAACTATAAAAAATAATAATAAAAAATTTTCAATAATAAAAATTTCTTTAAAATCATTTTTAAATTATTTTTTAAGATTACAAGCAAATAAATGTATTAAAACAATTCAAATTTTATCATCAAACCATTAAAAACAAAACCCTTAAAACCCATTAAAACATTAATCTAAAAAATTAATACCAAAAATTATCATTTTTATCATAATTACATATATAAGACCAAAAACCCAAAATCAAAAAATTAAAATTAAAAAATAAACTTAAAAATAAAAATTAAAAAATCAAAAATACAAAAAAAATTAAAAAATCAAAAAAAACAAAAAAAAAAACAAAATATTAAAAATCAAAAAACAAAAAACTAAAATCATTCTTTCCCCCTTTTTTTACACTCTCATTTATACTCTACTTACTTCATTTTATACCTTCATACCATCCCCTCAATTCCCTTCTTCATATATACTCTAATACTCCCTACCATCTTTACTTATTTAACTACCATCTTATAACATTTAATATCAATACAAACTTAACTATTTTACCTTAACTTTCCTTCTATCTTCACCTTTCCTCCATGTTTTTTTTATTATTAACCACTTCCCAACTTCCTTTCTTCCCCCATCAACTAGCTCCCCCTATTAACCACTTCTATTACTTAATTACCCTAACTCTTAATACTTTATTAACCACTTCCCAACTTCCTTTCCTTCCCCATCACCTAGCTCCCTCTATTAACCACTTCTATTATTTAATTACCCTAAATTTTAATTCTTTACCCTATCAAGCTTTACATTTCCCCTCACTTAAATCATTCTAAACTTTTCTACTGTTTAATTTCACACTACCAAAGTCCTAATCCCTTTTTCTCTATTAATACTAGGCCTTATTCTCTTAATTAACAATGATTCTCTTATCTTCCTGTCCCTTCTACTGTTTGCAAAACTAATCATTTTTATACTTTCCTTCTCCAAATCATGCCCTGTTTCCATCATATGCACAAATACTGGTGAACTTTTTTCATACCTATGTTGCCTCAGCCTTGTGTATATAGAGTTCTTTGTCTCACCCACATATTTATTTCTAACCCCCTTATCCCTACACTTTTTACACTCTATCATATAAACCCCATTAACATAATTCCTCTCTTTATCTATATATTTATTATCCAAAATCTTCATCAAATTTTTTCTCTTCTTATTCACTATTCTGTATTTCACATCATTTCTATATTTTACATTAAGCTTTTCAATTATAAACCACTAAACATCACATGATCACTATCTCATACTAGCACAATAATTGTTATTAAACAATTCAAAACAAAACAACACTCTCCATATAGTAGTGCCATCTTGTGCCAACAAGAGCAATCAATGGATGCCAGAAGGCTTGTGCATAAAATCCCTATCTAATGCCTACTCATCCAATCCTGCCTAATAGGATAATGGTGGCTATGGTTGTTAAAGAGCCAAAGACACCAAAATGTATGGGTGCTGAATTGAGTTCAGACCCATATGACTATATAAGCTATTGAGCTTGGATTGAAAATATTAATAGTGTTTTCAATTTCATTCTCATAGTTTTGTAGTTAAATAGAGTTAAAAGGTGGGTGCTGGAGGGTTGCATTAGATCCTAAGATCTAGGTGCAGTGCTCTCAGATCCAAGGCTCCTCACTGATGAAGGCCACAAGCCAGAAACTAGTCTGGGGATATTGGATGAGTAGGCATTAGATAGGGATTTTATGCACAAGCCTTCTGGCATCCATTGATTGCTCTTGTTGGCACAAGATGGCACTACTATATGGAGAGCTTTTCAATTATACTATTAATTTTCCTAACTATTCTATAATCATGTACTCTTATTCCTATATATTTGTTTTTCCTATCCCTTTTAATTACTCTTCTCTCATTCTCTTCTTCCTTTCTACATTTCCTTTCTACACTCTCAATATTCCTCTTTATTATCTTTTCTGGATACTCACTATCCCTAAACTCCTTAAATATCATATCTATTTCCTTTTTATAATCTTCTTTATCTCTGCAATCAAGAGTATTTAGAGCAAATAATTATTGCAGAGATAAAGAAGATTATAAAAAGGAAATAGATATGATATTTAAGGAGTTTAGGGATAGTGAGTATCCAGAAAAGATAATAAAGAGGAATATTGAGAATGTAGAAAGGAAATGTAGAAAGGAAGAAGAGAATGAGAGAAGAGTAATTAAAAGGGATAGGAAAAACAAATATATAGGAATAAGAGTACATGATTATAGAATAGTTAGGAAAATTAATAGTATAATTGAAAAGCTTAATGTAAAATATAGAAATGATGTGAAATACAGAATAGTGAATAAGAAGAGAAAAAATTTGATGAAGGTTTTGGATAATAAATATATAGATAAAGAGAGGAATTATGTTAATGGGGTTTATATGATAGAGTGTAAAAAGTGTAGGGATAAGGGGGTTAGAAATAAATATGTGGGTGAGACAAAGAACTCTATATACACAAGGCTGAGACAACATAGGTATGAAAAAAGTTCACCAGTATTTGTGCATATGATGGAGACAGGGCATGATTTGGAGAAGGAAAGTATAAAAATGATTAGTTTTGCAAACAGTAGAAGGGACAGGAAGATAAGAGAATCATTGTTAATTAAGAGAATAAGGCCTAGTATTAATAGAGAAAAAGGGATTAGGACTTTGGTAGTGTGAAATTAAACAGTAGAAAAGTTTAGAATGATTTAAGTGAGGGGAAATGTAAAGCTTGATAGGGTAAAGAATTAAAATTTAGGGTAATTAAATAATAGAAGTGGTTAATAGAGGGAGCTAGGTGATGGGGAAAGAAAGGAAGTTGGGAAGTGGTTAATAAAGAATTAAGAGTTAGGGTATATTAAGTAATAGAAGTGGTTAATAGGGGGAGCTAGTTGATGGGGGAAGAAAGGAAGTTAAGTTTGTATTGATATTAAATGTTATAAGATGGTAGTTAAATAAGTAAAGATGGTAGGGAGTATTAGAGTATATATGAGGAAGGGAATTGAGGGGATGGTATGAAGGTATAAAATGAAGTAAGTAGGGTATAAATGAGAGTGTAAAAAAAAGGGGGAAAGAATGATTTTAGTTTATTGTTTTTTGATTTTTAATATTTTGTTTTGTTTTTTTTTTTTGATTTTTTAATTTTTTTTGTATTTTTGATTTTTTAATTTTTATTTTTAAGTTTATTTTTTAATTTTAATTTTTTGATTTTGGGTTTTTGGTCTTATATATGTAATTATGATAAAAATGATAATTTTTGGTATTAATTTTTTAGATTAATGTTTTAATGGGTTTTGTTTTTAATGGTTTGATGATAAAATTTGAATTGTTTTAATACATTTATTTGCTTGTAATCTTAAAAAATAATTTAAAAATGATTTTAAAGAAATTTTTATATTTTTATTATTGAAAATTTTTTATTATTATTTTTTATAGTTTAGTTTTTATGTTTTGGGTTTTTTTAAAAGATATGGGAAAATTTTGGTTGAAAGGTTTTGGACTGAGTTGTTTTTGCTTTATATTATTTTGTTTTATTATAATTTTATATGAGAATATGAAGAATAATAATTTTGGTTGTATTGATATATTTGTCTAATTTTTTTATGTTGTAGATCTGACGAAGACTGCTAGTACAGTCGAAACTGTTAAATAAATAAAATTATTTGCTTAAAGTGTTAAAGGGGTGTTGATGAGTTTATAGTGAAATATAAAAAGAAGCAAAATATATAGAGAAAAAGAAGAAATGTATAAGCTGTGAACTGAATTTGATATCATGATGATTGTTGCTAAGAAGTAAAAACAAAACTTCTTTATAAATATGTTTGATGCATAATAAAGTATTATTTTAAAAAAAAGTACTATAGAAAACAATAATCAGACAAAGTAATACAATAGCAGGAAAACTATAAATATATCATCAGTTATGCTACACAGCAATATAAGATCATAAGCTTGATATTAAGAAATGTCAATTATTTTTCTATTCATAGTATAATAACCATCCAGAATGATTTTTGAGATTTAAGCGTGAAGACAGGTTAAAATGAAAAAGCCAACATAAAGAAATCATGCAAAACCATTTCACACTGTTACTAGTTACCCATTCCTTGCTATTCAGTAGAGATGAAATATCATTTAATATCAAATAAGCATAATAAAAACGTGACTTTTATCTAGTGACACACAAGTATACTAATTACAAATAAAATAAAAATAATTAAAATTAATACTTGATATTATTTAAACTTTAATAAAACAGCTTAGTAATTATTTCAAGAGAATTTATATAAAACATAATTACTATGCCACTGTTACAGTCAATATTGTAAAAATTTCTCTTGTACACTAAAAGATTCCTATATTTCAATTATACCATGCTGTTCTTTACATTTTAATGTATAACTTCAATTCCAAGAATATAAGTACATTGTATTTCTTTTCATGCTTACATTTAACAGTTCCTGAATCCAAATTAAGTTATTATTTAGAGCAATATGTTATTGGATATAACTTTTATGTGACTCAATACAGAAATTTTATTGTTCTCATATATGCAGGTGTCACAATCTCTCAAGATGAATTGGTGTATAAACTGCAATGACCTTGATTTTCACATTCTAGATTGTTTTTTGTCAGTTTCTATCACAATGCTAAACATTTAAAACAATAAAACAATCCGTTATATAAAACTGTTGGAAAAATTAACCTGCACCTGAAATGACAAAAGTATCTAAACTAAACACAAATAAGAAAGTCAACAAGATAAAAAAATATAGAGAGAGAGAAATATATATACAAACATTATTAACATATTAATCTATCTTTTTTATTTTTGCCCATTTTTTCTTTTACAATACCTTATTATTATTATTGTTTCTTATAGTTTCTACTGACTATTAATCTTTTTCAAAATTTAAATCGGCATTTTTAATAGAAAAATTATTTTTTTCTATCTAAATTGCTGATTTGAAGTCTGAAGAAGAGTGCTAGCAAGATAGTTGAAAATATAAATATACTGTATATATAATAATAATATGGGTGCAAAAAAGTTGAATATATGTTAATAAACCTAAAAACAATATAGAAAGAATGTATATTTAATAAAATAACATTATCTAATTCATATGTCGAGAATCCATTTAATTATCAATTTGCTATATATTTTTTTAATTAAAAATAAAATACTGAGATTGATAGTATCAATCTAACATATTAATGGAGACAAATAATTATATAAAAACAATATAAAACAAAATTATTTATTAGTTACAGTGTATTCTATTTACCAACACTTATCACAAATATAAGGACACAACAATTAAAAAATTTTGGAGCACAACTTTGATCTCAATTATGAATTTTCAAAATGATTGTAGAGGCACACATAAAAATTATTAAGTCAATGTAAACTCACACCTACACCAGCAAATCAATATATTGATTCACACACAAAAAAGTGCTATTACAAATAATATATTTATTAATTCAATAATAATAATAATAATAATAATAAATGAATCATTTGAATAATTATTTTACTAAAAAAAAATTATATAAATGGAATATTAACTTATGAAATTTGTTTATAGTATAATTTTTGATGTTCAATTTATAGAACAAAAAAAAACATGAAATTAATATTTATTCTAATATAGAATAGCAGAGAATAAAGGTGACAAAGTTAATAAAAGTTTATTTTTAAAGAAAAATATATATATATATTATATTATTGAGTTCATCTGTAAGCACTATATATAGTTGGTTAATTAAAAATTAGCAATGAAAAATTGAAGAAAGACCTAGCCCTTTTCTTAATTAACTACACTTCCAAGGAATTGGAAAAAATAAATGAAGATCCAAAAGTATCTTTTTCTCATGACTAGTCTACAAAATCTGCAATCATCTATATAATTCAAAACAGTTGGAAATGTTGTCTAAAGAAATGCCACTCAACCCATTGAATGGTATTACTGATACTTCACATGCTGATTATGATGGGCCCTGAAGCATGAAAAATAATTTTGGATAGAAGAGCAAAAAAAAAAAAAAAATGCCATGGACAATAAAATAATTTTATGCAAAGAGTACAATTAAAAAAAAATATTTTTTTTTGTTAACTTATATATTTCTTTTAATATGTTATAATAGTTTAAAAGAAAAAACACAAACATATACATTTTGCTGGTACATACATAAATGTTTAATTGAGCAATTAGAGATAAATATACTATTGGATTGCTTTAGATTAATATTATTATTGGTATTATTTAAACAAACATGAATATAAAAAAAAGCACAATTATAAATAATAAATTTTAATAATGCATATTTTTAAAACATATTAACGAGCGTGTACATTTACCAAAGAATTGATGAAATAGTAATATTACCTCTATATTAAATTAAATTTATAATTTTTGTTGAAATTGGACAGATATATTTTCTTTTATCAAAATCTTAATATTATATTTCATATGACATTAAAAAATAAAGAAGTTAATAATTAGTAAATAAATTAGTTTCATTAATAATTAGTAAAAAAATTAGATTCATTATTAAACTTAATACAAAAAAACAATCTCTTATATAGATGATATTTATAGTGTTCATCTGGTTAGTGCCCTGAATTGGTGTGTCTGCATTTATTTTATAAGTGAAACAAAGTGCAAGTATAGATGAAAAAATGTTTTATTCATCAAAGCAAATGTTTAAAAGAGAATATTTGGGAAATAAGTTTAAAATATTCATTCACTATCTCTGCCCAAATTCATAAATGAAAATGTTCATAAACAATGTATCACACATAAAGTCCAACATGAATGAGGAATAGCTTGGGCAGATAGTATAGAAGATATCACTGTCTTAAGAGTTAATCTAGTTCTATTGTTCTACATGTAATATGGGAACCTTTCTGATCTATACAAAATTGTTTCAAAACATAATTCTTATTTATTTCTTGTGAAAATAGTAAAAATTATGAAAAAAGATCCCAAATAAAAATTTTCCATGAAGCTATTTTAAAGTGTACATCTATCAAGTATTTAGTCATTTATTTACCTTATTGTTGTTATTCTTTTTTTTTTTTGTTACATTACTTATATTTATGTAAATGAAGTCATTGTTTTATTTACCTGGTAGTTCCCAATTCAAATCAGTCATACTACTTAGTTATCTTATTTCAGAATTAATAAACATCTAACCAACAATTACCATGACAGATTATTCTACAATTTTATCATGTGTTTTATTGATTTTACTAATATAACAATCAGGTTTAACATTAGAATCAATATTTCTCAAGTGCTTACAGTATAATGTAATGTATAGGGGAATTAGAAGGACACACATTAGATAGATATTCAGCTTCACACAATACTCAAAAATTAGAAATATTTGTAAGACTCAATAAATATATGATTTTGAATTACTTACTCATGCTCTGTTATCTACATGTTATATATATATATATGAATGTCCATGCATCTTATATTTGTGTTGATTGTATAAAAGTGGTTGGTGATTATTTTTCACAATATCTTTTCAAAAAAAAAATATATAACAAAAATATAGCATTTTCATATACCAGCAATGAATAAATTTACAGAATTATATAAGAAAAAGTGAATACCTTGTTAATATTTTGAGCTCTTTCAAACACTGCTTGAGCATCTTTATCTTTTTCAGTTTCTGTTTGTAATGTTAAGGTTGCTCCCATATCATCCGGACCTTCTCTTTTCTAAAATATATATATATAAATTCAGTTATAAATTAAAACTAATTCTAAAATAATAGTGATTAAAAAAATAGATGGATAATGAAGTTAAAAAAGAGGAATAAAATCAATAACATACCCCAGACCGAGATGATCTATAACTGATATGCAAATTATTAGCATCGTCTGAATCACTGTTTTGTTCATTTAAAGTTCTCACTGATGACTTGAAACCACTTGACTATATAAAAATAAAACAAATATACAAACACTTAACAGAATCTAATACCCTACAACCAGCAATAACAAAAAAAACCTATGAATATGTAACATTTTGATATCTTTTCAAATGAAATACTACTCAATTTTGCCATCTACTATAAGCTTGAGTAATCAATAGATATTAGTGCTTATTAAATACAATCCAATGTTGTATTAACTTCTCTTTAGTTTCAGCTTTATGACTTTTGTCATTGAAAAGTTTTTGCACCCGAATTTAGAATGCCCGTGATTTTTTGGATCCATCCAACATCTTTTACTATTAAACCACTAAACATCACATGATCACCATCTCTTATGCTAGCACATAACTGTTATTAAACAGGCAAAACTCTCCAAACAGTAGTGTCACCCTGTGCCAATCAGAGTAATCAATGGATGCCAGAAGGCTTGTGCATAAAATCCCCATCTAGTGCCTACTCATCCAATATCCCCAAACTAATTTCTGGCTTGTGGCCTTCGTCAGTGAGGAGCCTTGGATTTGAGAGCAGGTGCATGGCACTGTATGGAAAGTTTTGCCTGTTTAATCTTTTATATTTTTTGTATTATTAAGCTACCAACTAGATATTAAAAAACATCTTGGTGTCCTCAGATTTTTTCTAACTGTAGGCACTTCTATTTTTTGGCCAGGATTGGCATAAAACCAAACAAACAACACTTTTAAGCGCAAACTCAATTTTTATTATTCCAGTTCTGCTTTCTACTGAAAACTTGAGTAATCAATAAATGCTCAATAGTAGTGCTTATTAAATTCTATCACTACCAAGCTATTCCTTATTCTCTGAATTTTGCCTATAAGATGGATCATGTGATGTTTACTTACTTTTATACATGAAAGATGCTTAATTCTGAGTGATCAAATACAATTAAAAAAGTTTTAAATAATATAAATTTCTGTAAAAATGTCTTTTTAAAATTCACCTCACTATGATTCATATCAAACAATAAAATACATTTTGATAAAATATAACTTCGCATATTTCTTTATATATATATACAATCTTTTTTTCATTTGTAAATTGAAATACTATTAAGATGTTAATTTTATGTAATTACATCTGATTGAAATATCAATGAATATTATAATCTTTAAAAATCATGAATAAAAGTGTAATATAATTAATTTTATTTAGTTAAAAGCATAAACTATGCAAAGATTATTATTAATTAACTTGATTATTTATAAGATCAATTACAAGATACTATTTTTATGTTTTTTGAAAACTTAAAAATTAATTATCTGTCATAAAAAAGAATTATAAAACAATCAGTTTGTAAAAGAAAGTTTAGACTTTAAAATCAAACAACATACAGAATTGCATAAATTATAATTATTGTACATAGCAATTACACATTAATATTCCATAAAAATATTGTGTAAAATATTAGAATTATAAAGTAAATAGTTCAATGATTAAACTTTTACTATGAATCACTATTTTTTTAATAAGTCAATGTACTCAATTTAATTTTGCAAACCATTAAGAAATAAATTGCTCATAAAGTTATTTTCACAAATAATTATTCAGAATCACAAAAAAAAATGTAGAGTTATCAGATAATAGTAAAAGTAAAGTATTAATATGGACGAAAGTATTACATTCAAAAAATTAATTCTGGATGGAGTGTTTTCATTATAATAATAAGAAAATATGCTTATGTGTTTAAGAAAAAAATTTTTAACAAGCATATTCTATCACTGATAACTTATGGATATTTAACAGAAAAGCAATACAGACTGCTGCCTAATCAGAAACCTTAAAAGATGTTTATTACAATTACCAAGGAGAGATCAATGGCCAAACAGATAGATGAAAGAACAAGCAAATAACATTGACAACATTAAATTAAAAAATGAAATAGAATAGGATCCAATATATTAGTTAGAGATGGCAATAGATGAATGACTGAAATCCTAAAATAGATCTCAAAAATGTTGAGATTTAGATAAAAGACCACATGCTAGAGTGATGAATGAATGAAAATATCATGCTAAATGTAATGATGTGCAAACAAAAAAAAAAAGAGCTATGGATAGTAAGAACTATAAAAAACAAAATAAAATTTTATCCTGCATGACTTTCTTAGTTTACTTTTAATAATTTTTTTTTTAAAAGCAATTCTTTTCACTCAATTACAGTCATTTATAAATTTGCCTAATTAATGTACACTAGAGAGTAATGTTATTATATAAAAGTTAAAACTCCTCACTGATAAAAGTCATAAAACAGAATCTACTCTGAGAATATAAATATAACAGCACAATCATCTAGTATCCATTGATTTCTCAAGTTTAAACTAGATGGCTTCTAAGAGCAAAATCAAAATTATGTTGTGATTGAATATATTGTAATGTCCACTATTTATTTAGTGTTTTAAACGAGTTAACTACTCGTACTCTGTGACCAAATTACGTCCTATCTATTAAATTTGTTTAGTCATATAATTCAGTAAGATTTAATGGACGCAATTATTTTTCCTGGTCACACAACACTCTTTTAACTAATGTAGCTACTAAAATAATGGGATAAAGTAAGCCAGCTTTTAATTTATTTGAAAGGCACCAGAATTCTATATTAGAATTCACTGGCAAACATCCCTTTTTTATTTATTTAGCTACGACGAAATTATCTAAAAACTCCGGAGGATTGAGTCTCGGTACAGCGTTGGCAAGGTAAATTATATTTTCAAATCATAATTAACTTTAATAAATTTATTAATAATCATTAATAACGTACAATGAATAGGGGTATTATAAATAAAGATTTTTATTTTAACAAATTAAAATATAAATTATAAAAAACAAAAACCTTATGATTTAATTAATTGGAAAGATAACACACATGCTAATCTAGATATGAATTAATTAATAATAATAAAACAGTTCAAGATTATAGTTCTTGGGTACACAAGTCTCTTAAAGAATAAAATTTGAAGACTTAATCAGGATTATTTTGATATCATTTTTTTTTTTTTAATTGTTTGCAAACTTTGTCACAATTAGGAAAAGTTACTCTTAACTTACCGGTAAGTTGGTGCGTGTTTTTGGGATCTCGAGCTCCTAAAAATTTCCATCGGTCTCTCCTGCCGGCGTCTTCCATTATTGTTCTGTTCTATAACTGGAGAAAAGGCATGGCTGTCGTGACCCTTTTATTGCAAAAAGCGGTCTTCACAGGGCCCGTTTCCATTGCTTGCTTGACGACTGGGTACTGCAAGTGGTGTACCTATGCAGACATATATTCCTGCCACAGGTTATGCTCGCGGAGAAAAGGCATGGTTGTCGTGACCCTTTTATTGCAAAAAGCGGTCTTCACAAGACCCGTCTCCATTGCTTGCTTGACGACTGGGTACTGCAAGTGGCATACCTGTGCAGACGTCTATTACTGCCACAGATCATGCTCACGGAAACCTCCAGCTTACAGACACGTAACTAGAAGGTATAGAGAAGACCTAGATCGAGGTTGTCCTCCTCCTTTTATACCCCGATCCAGTTTTGAAACTTCTGCGCATATCTTTTGTTTGTTCTTTTATCAGCATATAAGATAATAATCTTCTACACTTTCTCTTAAATTTAAGTTACAAAGTTATTATTATTTTTTTTTAGCATAATTCTGCCATCTTTAATTATTAAAAAGATTTTTCTAATTGTAATCTTTTTATTTTTAAAATTCTTTTAATTTATCTGGATCAGTAATCTGCATGTCATTTATTCTTTCCAATTTAACTTTTATTTTTAATTACATAGAAAAAATACGAACGACAATTTTAACTTTCATTGTACGTTTTTTTAAAAAAATAAATTATACTAATCAGAAAAAATCTAAAAATGTTTTTCTTTTAAAAGATCGCTAAATTTACTTCTTTTTAGCTTTTAAATATCTTACCGGATGCCAATATATTTGTACCGTATAAATAAACGGTACAATATATTCAAAACACTTTCTTTGTTAATATATTTATGACACAGATTTTTTTTTAAAAAAAGTTCTTAAATACTTCATAATATAATAAATGCTATAAAAAATGGCTTAAATACAATTATATAAATATTTTGTAAACTATGGTTGCATTTGTACATCATCATTTTCAAACGATATCAATCTACTGCAAGATCTCTTAAGAGTTTCATCCAATTTCTCCAATCTCTAGTCTCTTCTCCACAACACACCTGCAAATTTCCTTACTTCATCTATTCATCTCACATGTGGTCTCTTTCTAGGTATTTTATAATTTCTTGATATCCAACTTAATTTTCAACTGCCCATCTACTATCATTTTTTTAGCAATATGTTCAACCCAATTCATTCAGTTTTTTTAACTCTTTCAATGTCAGTGATACTTGTTCTCTCACCTATATATTTAGTTTTCAATTACTTCTGGTTACTTCTAACATACATCTCTCCATACTTTGTTAAATGGTCTCAAATCTCTGAATTGTTCTTTTGTTAAATATCCAAATAAACAGTTCAACAAGAAAGAATTGCTAAAACATATTTATTATAAATCTTTCTTTTCAAACACATAGGTATATTTCCTTTTAATATTGAATTATTTTCGCCAGAAGCATTTCATACAAGTTTAATTCTATGACTAATTTCATACATTATATTTTCATCAGTATTAATAATCTGATCAAGTTATTTATAATCGTTAATTTGTAATTCATGATTATCAATTTATATATAGTCGTTAATTTGTAATTCATGATTATCAATCTTTATTTTTTTCTTCTGAGAAAATTTATTATACATTATTTTAGTTTTTTTTTAGTATTTATCTTTAGTTCTTTCTTACTATCATCAGATAACATTTGTAATATTTCCTGAAGTTCTGCATTATTTGCAAAAACAATCACATCATCTGTAAAATCTAGATGACTTAAATAATCTCCACTTACTTTTACTCCCTAAGTTTTCCTATTTTAATCCATAAAATAATTATTATAAAACTGCTGTAGTAAGATTTGGAGATATGGAATCATTCTGCTATATACCCTTCTCAATGTTAATCTACTTAATACTTACTATGTAGTCTAATAACTGTTGCTACATTTTGATAAATATTCTTCAGCATATGACAATATTCTGGGATTATATCTTGATGATCCAATACTTTAATCCCTATAAAAGTGCTGATAGAATCAAATGCCTTTTCACAACTTGCAAATCTAAGACAAAAAGGCAACTCCTAACTTTCTTAAAATTTGGATATTATCTACTGTGTTAAAGCCATTTTTAAATCCAATTTATTTTGGTTAGTTAAAATCCAAAGTTTATCGTAGATGAGTTGTAATTATTTAGTAAAGATTTTGTATAGATCTGATAAAAGATTGATAAATTTGTAATTTCTACTATCTTCTTTATCATTTTTCTTATTATATCAATATTACTACTGCATTTTTCAATCATCTGGTATATCTTTATCATTTAGATATTTGATATATAATTTTATCAGCAATTTTTCTATTTCTTTATAGTCTTCTTTTAAGATATCAATTATAATTCTGTCATTTTCTGGAGCTTTTCCTTTTTCATTTAAAGTAATGGGAAATTCAAATGTAATAATTATAGAGGATATTTTGTTTTCCTGTTTTAATTCTTTACAGAATATTTCATGATGTCATCTATTTTTATTTTTTTGATAATAGTTTCATCTTTTCTTCTTATTGAAGAAATAATTTCCCATGCAATAACTAAATGTTATATATTTTGAGGCATTTATTTTCTCCTTTAGTTTTCCTCACTAAATCAGTTATATTTTCTTATATCATTATTAATTTTTTGCCGTATCATTTTACAAAACTCCACCCCTTCAAGAATTTCTCAACTTTTTAATGACCTCTTCCATTTTATTATTACATAATTATGATGGGATGAAAAAAAAAAACATTATAATTTTTAGATTATTTTTTATTTTTTAAATTACATATATCTAATATATTTCTATATTTAAGCAGTGTTTTACTGTTTTAACAAGAAAAGATTATAATTTATAAAGTGTTTAACTTATTGAGCATACCAAAAAAAGATTATAAATTTATAAAGCGTTTAACTTACTGAGCATACTTTCGATATGTAGGGTTAGATTCATAGCTCTGGTAAGGGAGTAGGATATTGTATGTTGTTTATATATATATATTTAATTTACATATTCAATTTCTTTGATAATGGTACACATGGTTCTTTTTTATTGGTCGCGTGAAAGTTATTGGTGATAAACCATGCCTCTTTAATTTTACTCTTTCTGTCTCTTGCTCCTAACATACTATGTTAACTTTCACTGGGTTGAAAATGTGACCATATTCTATCTCCATGTTCCAATTTAGCACAGTTATATAGGTACTTATGCTGTTCCACCCTGGTTGCAATATTTGTGCAACTCCCTGAAATATACTGAGCTACATAATGAATTACTGCAGCTGATCTTATACACAATTTGGGGACTAGATCTGACAGCAATTTATCTTTTGTATTGTTTATCAGTTTATTTAATGACAGAGGAATTTGAAAGCTAATATTATAAGTATAGGAACAGATTTTATTCAGCCTTTGAGGGTATATTTCTTATATTGGAGTAAAAAAATTTTGAGTGAAATGGCTTACTGCACAATTGGGATTCAGAAGATACATAATTAAGTCTTCTTTCAATTGCGTCAATAACATTAAAGATATCAATATTGATCCAAATCACAAACTAACATCTTTGGAGATAAATGAACTTTATGGCTATCTCACATACATTCAATAGATATTTAATAATGAGTTGATACAAAAATCAGATTATGATCTTAGGAAAATCAAATTTTTTATCGATTCTTTGAACTGGATAAACAGTAATATCATAGCCCTAATAAACAAGAAGTATTAGAAAATAGAATATGGATGGCCAATGGTCTTATCAATTAGCGGAATTATATGTAACAATACCTTAACAAAAATAAAGAATTAGTAAATTGCAAAATATTTAGCCACTACACTGGATTTGATCTACATAAGGAATGTAGACAACATGTTTATTTGCACTCCTGAGAATCACATTATGAATATACATCAAGAGCTTTCACAATCAATATCTTTAAAATGGACAACTGAACAGGAAGATATAGAGAATGGTATTAGGTTCCTAGATTTATACATACAAAGATTACAATAATCATCTGGATTATAATGATTGTCAAACCATTACAAATTAAAGAAGCAATTCACCCTCAATCATTAACCACTACCTTATACAAATTAGTGGGTCTCGAAGGCTTTTTACATTGAAACTTAAAATTGTGTCTGATATACTATATCAATCTCCACAATGTTGTCCTTACAATTTTCATTTATAATGAATCCCACACTACTTGTGTTTCCAATATTTGTGCCTTTAGAATAAACTCCATATTCACTTTTTAAATCAATTATTTCATCATCTTTTTTCATAACTTCATAAAGACCAACATTTTGCAATCTTCTTTCACTTGAAAGTACTTAAATAAAAAGTCATCACTGAAAGATAGCCTGAATCTGCATATATCATTACATATATTTACATATGTATGAGTTTATTATATTTTTAGAAACATGAATGTACATACATATATAAGTATACAAATATATAAACCAGCATATATTTATTTTACATATAAAATATTTGGTTTTGTGTATAAAAAGGCTGGTAATTATTTTTATTTAGTACATAATGTTTATATGTGCATACATTGATTAAGATGGTAGACCCTACTATGTAATAGAAATGAACTTGAAATTGCTTTCAGGCTTCAATATGGCAACCCAAGCCATCCGATATTGGTTGAAAATGGTTATAGTATCTTGTTATACTTAGCTAAAAGTAAACGAAAGTGAAAAGACATTGAAACTTTCATCATTCAGAAAATGATATAACTGATGAGTAATGCTTTCTTTGATCTTGTACAAAGAGCTGGTTGAAATGCTGTTTTACCACATATTAGTAATTTCTTATAACAAAATAATATAATATATTAAAAGCATTTATTTTATTATGTAATCATCAATAGACACTCATAAATGAATATGGGCATTCTAATTCCAGGACAAACAAAAAAATAAAATAAAATAGAAAGACAAATAATAAAAAATTAAAGAGTTTTGAGATAACTGTATAAATCAACCCATGAATATTTACAAATATCCGTATGTTGGTCTTTTGCTCTATTTATTTGCTAGCTTACAATACTATCTTTTAATTTCTTCTTCAGTGATTTTTATTTTTTAAAAAAGCTTCAAACCTTCTCTAGTTATAGCTGTCCATTGTATTCTACAATCAGCATATCTTCTCAATGAAAGCAATCAGAATTGCACTTTTTGTTACATAAATGGAGTCTGCCTTTCTCATGAATATTACACTCAACTTCATAAAATATTTTATTGTTCCCTTCATCTGCTTTATATATCCAATCCAACAAAGTGTGTTTTACAATGGCAGATAAAGTAGTATCATATTCAGTCTGTTAAAGAACATACAACTAAATTTATGATCTTGTCATAAAAATTTTAAAATCTTATAGATCAATATTAAATTAAATTTTCACAAAGTCTTTCTCTCAGATTGTTACGGATCCACATTTTATTTTGTTACAATAAAGTGAGTGAAATAACAATTCTATACCCTGCTAATTTAATTATAATTGTATTACATTAATGAAATACTGTATTTTTTAATTCGTCAAATTCCAAAGTAAAAGTTGCTGAAGATTTGTCTTCCATCATTGCTTAATAAAAAAAAAAAAATTTTTTTTGGAACATTTAAAAATTTAAGAATATATTATAGATCGTCTTATGATTTATCAAAGATAACATAATAACAGCATCTAGAAGTCAACAAGATGAAGTTTTTGACTTTGCTGTTTAAATTAAAAGCTTCAAACCTTTATCATAACTTGATGCATGTTCCATGAAGTCAATAATCTATGACCAGTTCCAAAGGCCATTGTTGTAAAAAAAAATTACTGATGCTTTCAGTTCAAATGCATCAGATTTTCTATCAGACAGTAATAACTTTTCCTCTCATTCTATCATGCATACAAGTAGTGTAATATAATGAACTTTGGCGGAGAACAATTAATTTCAAAAAATGCACAAACTTCTTTAATTAATGGAATCAAATACCTTTATCAATCAATAAAAACAATATATAAATCACATCTTTGGATGACAGTTTTACTATTTATCTGGCAACAAAAATCATGTTTATAGTGGATCTTCATTCTATAAAACCAACTGAATTTCTGATAACTAATTATTTATGAAAGTTAATCTATTCAATTGAACAAAATCTTTAAAAGTATCTTTCATCATTATATTTTAAGATTACAAAGAGCTGTTTAATTTCATTTTATTGTTAGTTTTATGCTTACCAATTATTAATAGAGCAACTGCCATTACAATATATTGTTCAACTTTACCAATCTTCTTTATTATTTTTTCACATGAGATCAAATCTTCCTTTTTCTATTATTTTCAATACATATGCCCATTTTACAAATCTTAGCCCTCTCATCTTTTTTTAGATTCAATTTTAATTTTGCCTATGACCATATTATGATCGGAGTTTATATCAGCAAAAAGCAATGTGTGTAATTCTTCATAGCATTCTTATATCTATTCTGTATCAATATATAATCTATCTGATATCTTTATCATCTGGAGCCTTCTATGTACACATGTATAATTCATTTATAAGCTAATGTGAATTTTATAGATTTTTAATATCAATTTGTGTAAAATTATTGCAGCATAGCCATTCATTACTATTTTTGGGTATTAAAAGAAATATTAGATAAATTAAAAACTGCATTGAAAAAATATTAGAAAAAAGTAAGAAATCTATCTATATATACACACACAAATACATATATATATTCTTAAAATACTCTGGTTGAGATTGGTATACAGCATTTTAAGTAGTATTTTTATAATTGTTATATATTTTCAAATAAAATAGAAGATAATGAAATTTCAGAATTATATATTAAAAAACTCCCACTAACCTTCTGAATGAGAGGATTATGAGCTTTCAATTTTCTTTCCTTTTTTATGACCGCGGTTTCATCCTCACTACTGCCTATAAAAAATTTTCTTTAAAATATTGAAAACATTTAATATGAATTAACTTAATTAATGTCAAAAAAAATTGATTAAAACCTATAAAAAAATGTTATAAACAAGATATATCATTATATTTTGGTATATTAAAATTTATTTTATGAAAATAAACTTAAAAAACAATACATTGAATTAGCAACTAGATTAACAATAACAAAGTATCCAGTAACAATCAATATATTCTTGACCTCTTAAATGATAACTAAAAAATAATTGCCCAGTTCGTCAGTTGCTCAGATAAGATATTCAAGCATTACACAGAAGATCGAGCTTATTACCATTCCATTCGATTAATCAAATTGAGACACACACCCACCCCCGCTGCCATAATTTTCTATTAAGCATCACATGATCACTATCTCTTATACTAACACATAACTGTTTATAAACAAGGCAAACTCTCCATACACTAGTGCCACCCTGTGCCAAACAGAGTAATCAATGGACGCCAGAAGGCTTGTGCATAAAATCCCTATCTAATAACTCTAGTTGGCACAGGGTGGTAATTTATGATAATAGTAAGGAAAGTAGTTTATTGTTTAAGGCTTGAACGGGATCTTTAGCAACAAGAGAATATACATGTAAATGGAAAACTATGGGTGATTTAGTGTGCAAATTGTGTAAGGAAGGTATAGAAAATATTAGGCATCTGTTGATTGAATATAAATGCTTAAAAGCAGAAAGGGTACAGATAATGAAGTTATGGGAAAATAGAAATGAACACAGTGATTATACAGAAAGTGAGTTATTGGTTTTCATGCTTGGTTTACGAAAAGATAAGGGGGATTTAGATATAAAGGCCTTAGAGTTGACAATGATTATGTTGTGGAAATGGGATGGGGCAGAATATGGGAAGACTTAAGAGTGGGGAATGGAAAATAAAGTGGCTAACAGGTTTATCTGGGCATAATTGCTGAGATATTCTTGACTTTGTTTAAGGAGAAGTCAAAATACATCACATGACATCTTGTTTATAAACAATTATGTGCTAGTATAAGAAATAGTGATCATGTGATGCTTAATGGTTTAACACCAATCCTGCCTAATAGGATAGTGGTGGCTATGGTTGTTAAAGAGCCAAAGACACCAAAATGTATGGGTGCTGAACTGAGTTCAGACTCATATGACTATATAAGCTATTGAACTTAGATTGAAAATATTTTTGTGTTTTCAATTTCATTCTCATGGTTTTATAGTTAAGTAGAGATAAAAGGTGGTTGCTGGAGGGTTGCATTAGATCCTAAGATCTAGGTGCAGTGCTCTCAGATCCAAAGCTCCTCATTGACGAAGGCCACAAGCCAGAAACTAGTCTGGGGATATTGGATGAGTAGGCATTAGATAGGGATTTTATGCACACCTTCTGGCATCCATTGATTACTCTTGTTGGCACTACTGTATGGAGAGTTTGCCTTGTTTTGCCATAATTTTCCTCAGTGGCAATCAATCCAGAAATCTTTAACTATAGATTCCAGCATCCTTACACTGCATTAAACTATGCATAACACTTAATTCGTCCACATCAGGCTAATGTTATGACTATCCTCATATTAAGTTCTATTTGTCATTGTTAAATGATACATTATAATGCATTTTGCTAGTCAATCTTGCATTTGCATAGTGAATCATAAAAATGACTTCACTGACACGATATATTTTACAATCCTTAAGCAGTAATTTTCAATCATTTTCTCTTTAAGGCATATTTGTAGTTTGCTGGTATTTGCGAAGACTTCAACAAGATACCATTAATTAAAAAAAAAAAAATCTATTTCTAAGATGTCACATAATCAAGTTATTATATACTGTTCAACTTAAGAATGCAAGATTTTTTTTAGTATTAGATGCATTACATTTAAATTTTATATAATAGTAAGACATATTAAAAAAAATCTTATTAATTTAAAAAGTATTCTTACCTATACTAAAAATTAAATTTCTAAGAAGAAAACAAAACAAAAATATTTTTTCTTCAAATGACCTCTAAAGAATATACTGGTTCCAAAATCACTGTCTTAAAACTAAAGTTAATTCAAAACTTAAGAATTTAAATCACCAATGCATTAGAGCAATCAATTACTATAAAATCTGTTAGCAAATATACATTGGAATTCAGTTTTCTGATACTATAACCATATAAGTAGCTTGTTTTTTTATTTTTTTTTACTTTTTAGTTACGTAACCATTACATTTTAGGGACTTAAGCTACAATAAGAGTCAATAAAAAGATTACAAATGGATTTAAAATGTAAAACCATTTAATTCTCATCATCTCCACTGAGCGAAAATCTCGTGTTTTGAATTCAGAAGCATAGAAGTCTGTCCATCAACTCAGCCACTTGTGAATATATATATTTTAATACAATTTCTTTGCTCATAAAAAGTTCTGATTTAATTAATTCATTATTTTATTATATTGTATAACTAAGTGACCCTAAGCTAATAAAAATTATTCTTCACGTATAAATTTGTGAAAAACAGAGCAGCCAAAATTCCAAAAAACATTAATCACAAAGAACAATTTGCCAAGAGCTTTCGGTATAGTATACTAGAATCATGGCGACATATTGGAACTGAATAGTTAATATTCCAGTGCATGCTCAGTGGAACACTAGTGTTACACTGATTGATAATGTTTTTAGACCTTGCAATAAATCAAGCCTCTTTCAACTTCCTCTTTCTATCATTTGATTCATTGCACACAAGTGATATTTTGAAAATAAAACTATGTCCACGACTATTTTTGAGTCCTCTTTCTATCATTTGATTCATTGCATACAGTAGTGATATTTTGAGGATAAAACTCATGACCACAACTATTTTCGAGTCTCTAAAATAGTTGTGGACATGAGTTTTATCCTCAAAATATCACTACTGTGCGCAATGAATCAAATGATAGAAAGAGAAAGGTGGAAGAGGTTTGGTTTATTGCGAAGTCTAAAAACATCAATCAGCCTAACACTAGTGTTCCACTGAGCATGCACTGGAATATTAACCGTTCAGTTCCAATATGTCACCATGATTCTGATATACTGTACCGAAAGTGCATAACAAATTGTTCTTTGTGATTGTCAACAGAGTTTTTGTATTATTTACTAAGCTAATAAATATTTCTAGCTAAACATGATTGATATACGATAGGTGCAAATAAATATATATAAAAACTCAAATAATTGTTAAAAAAAAATTGAAAATGTAGAGAAAAATTATTTGCCCTTGTCTCTGAATTCCATTTAATTTCTATAGCAAACAATACAGAATATTAAAGCTTCTTCTTATACTCTTGTATTCTATACACTTCTGACAATCATGAGTGATGTATTTTGGCTTCTCCTTAAACGAAGTCAAGAATATCTCAGCAATTATGCCCAGATAAACCTGTTAGCCACTTTATTTTCCACTCCCCACTCTAAGTCTTCCCATATTCTGCCCCATCTATTTCCACAACATAATCTTTGTCAACTCTACGGCCTTTATATCTAAATCTCCCTTATCTTTTCGCAAACCCAGCATAAAAACTAATAACTCACTTTCTGTATAGTCACTTTGTTCATACCTATTCTCCCATAACTTCATTATCTGTATCCTTTCTGCTTTCAAGCACTTACATTCAATCAACAGATGCCTAATATTTTCTATACCTTCCTTACACAATTTGCTCACTAAATCACCCATAGTTTTCCATTTACATGTATCTTCTCTTGTTGCTAAAGATCCCATTCGAGCCTTAAACAATAAACTACTTTCCTTACTATTATCACAAATTAACTCGCATCCAATATTCCGTTTACTTCTATATATATTTAAACTCTTCTTACCCTCCATACTAGTTCTCCATCTCTCCAACTCCCTATTTTTTATTAATGCTTCTATTCTTTTATCCCATTCCTTACCACTATAACACTCAACAATCCTCCTAACACAATCATCCCACTTTTTATACAAGTATACAGATATAAATTCTTTATCCAAATCTTTTGCATACCGCATTACCTTTCTCACCCATCTTGTTACCTGCCTTTACTCATAACCCAATAACACTATTCTGGCTATTCTTTTATTATCCATAAACTGCAACCTACCAAACATTTTCATTTTATTTTTTGCATCTCTCATATAAAAACTTGACCATTCCATTTCTCCTTGAATTGCCTCCTTTGCTGTCTACATCTCTGCATCTAATGCATGTCTCCCACTTCCCTTTGTACTTTCTCTAAATAATCTAAAACCCTTTTACTAACACATAATGCATCATTACCATATGTTAGCCCTGCTACTGCAACTCCCTTCCATACAATTCTAGCTACATCATATTTACTATATGAAAATACTGTTAGTTTCTTTACCAAATTCTTTCTTTTCTTTGCTTCTTTTACCAATTTTTTCTCCCATTCATCCAAGCAATTTTCCTGATTACCTAAGATAATTCCCAAATACCTATATCTATCTACCACACTTAACTTTATATCCCCCAATAAAAATTCACATCTTGTCTTTCCCCAGTATTAACCATCATTATATTTGATTTTTCTTCACTATATTTAATCCCCATTTCTTTACCCACCCTTGCACGTCTTCAACATAATTTCCATATCTTCTCTTCTTTCTGCATATCATCCGCAAAAAAAGGACCCGACAAAGAATATACTCCCTTGCCACCTATTAGGGTATCTCTACCCCTCTTCCTAGTCTTTCTCCATTTCACTCAAAAAACAACAACAACAAAATAGGTGACATAGGGTGTCCTTGCCTTAATCCCACCTCATTTTTAACTTTAACTGATTCTATATCCCCTAATTGGTAAGTATAATAATTATGTTCATATAATTTCTTAATAATATTTACTAAAACTTCATCCATTCCCAAATTGACTAACCTTACCCATAATCTATTTACTCTACCATATGCTTTCTCTATATCTATAAAACTCATATATAACGATCTACCTGGATTCCTACTTATCTCCGTAAGTTGTGTAACTACAAACAAACTATCTCCTATATGCCTATCTGACCTAAAACCTCCTTGCATTTCCCCCACTACATTATTCTCTTCCATCCATTTTACAACTCTTCCAGCTACCATATATGAAAGAACTTTATATAAAACTGATGTCACCGCTATCGGTCTACAATTATTTAACTTTCTATGATCCTTACCCTTTCCTTTAAATAATAATCTTATTCTTGTATTACTCCAACTACCCGGAAAAACTCTCTTCTGTGCCATCTTATTAAAACGTGATAATAACTTTGCTTTTGCTCTATCCCCTAAATTCATTACCATCTCTGCTGCCCATCCATCTAAACCTCTTGCCTTTCCACTTTTCAAACCCCATACAGTAATGCCACCAAGTGCAAGCTTTCATAATCAATGGAGGCAGGAAGGTTTGTGCATAAAATCTTTATCTAGTGGTTACTCATTCAACATCTCCAAATAAGTTTCTAGCTTGTGGTTTTCATCAGTGAGGAGCCTTGTATTTAAGAGCTTTACACCTAGATCTTAGGATCCAATGCAACCCTTCAGCAGCCATCTTTAACTTATTTGGTTAATCACAAAGCTAGGAGCCTGAAATAAAAAACATCATAATGTTTCTAACTCAAGCTCATTTCATCAAAACATCACATGATCACCATTTCATAAGCTTATACATGCTGTTAATAAGAGTAATGTGATGTACTGTGACTTCTCTTTATATGGAGTGAGGAATCTCAGCCACTATGCCCAGAGAAACCTGTTAGCCACTTTACCTTCAATTTCCATTCCTAACCCTACGTTTTTCCTATATTCTTTTCTATCCTGCTCCATCCCATTTCCACAACATAATCTTTGTCAACTCCATGGACTTTATAACTAAATCCCTTTATCTTTTCCCAAACCCAGCATAAAAACCAATAATCTACTTTCTGTATATTTGCTTTGTTTATATTTATTTTTCCACAACTTCATTATTTGTACTTTCAGGCATTTATATTCAATTAACAGATGCCTAATATTTTCTATGTCTTCATTACACAACTTGCAGATTAAATTATTCACATTTTTCCATTTATGTGCATATTCCCTTGTTGCTAAAGATCCTGTTCAAGACTTAAACAGTAAACTACTTTCCTTGCTATTATCATAAATTAATTCGCACCCATATTCCACTTACTTCTATATAAAACTCTTTTTACTCTCCATACTAGTTCTCCATCTCTCCAATTCCCTATCCTTTATTAATGCATTTATTCTTTTATTCTATTCCTTGCTACTATAACACTCAACAATTCTCCTACAACAATCATTTCACCTTTTGTATAAGTACATTGACATAAATTCTTTATCCAAATCTTCTGCATACTGTACTACCTTTCTCACACTTGTTGACTGCCATTTACTCATAACCCAACTAAATACTATTATAGCTATTCTCTTATTATCTATAAACTGCAATCTACTAAACATTTCATTTTGCATCTCTCATATAAAAACTTGAATTGCTTCCTTTGCTGTCCATACATCTGCATCTAATGCATGTCTTCCTACTGCTCTTTGCATCTTTTCTAAGTAATCTAACACCCCTTTACTAACCCATAATGCATTGTTACCATATGTTAACCCTGCTACTGCCACTCCCATACAATTCTAGCTATTTCATATTTTTATATGAAAGCACTATTAATTTATCAGTCACTTTCTTTTCTTTGCTTCATTAATCAATTTCTTCTCCCATTCATAAAAGCAATTTCTCTGATTACTTAAGATGATTCCCAAATAGTTATATCTATTGATCATACTTAAATTTTATATTCCACAATATAAATTCTTCGTCTTCCCTTTTCCTAGTATTAATCATCACTACTTTTGATTTTTCTTCACTAAATTTAATTCCCATCTCTTTAGCCATTCTTGTGCATGTCCACAGCATAACTTCCATATCTTCCAGTGCATAAGAAGACATCATCCACAAATAAATGACCCGATAATGCATATACTCCCTACTACCTATTAATGGTATCTCTACCGCTCTTCCTAGACTTTCTATTGCTCTCTCCATGTCTCTCAAATACAACAAAAAACAAAATAGATGACATAGGATATCTTTGCCTTAGTCCCATCCCATTTTTAACTTTATCTGATTCAACATTCCCTAATTGATACATAATTATTTTCATATAATCTCTTAATAATATCCACTAAAGCTCCATCCATTCATAAATTTACTAAACTCACTCAACTATTTCATTTACTCTATCATATGCTTTCTCTGTGTCTATAAAAAACATATATAACTGTCTACCTATATTTCTACTCATAAGTTGTGTAATTACAAATAAACTATCTCTTATACACCTATCAGATCAAAAACTTGCTTGCATTTCTCTCACTATATTATTTTCTTCAGTTCATTTTGCGACCCTTCCAGTTACTATATATGCCAACACTTTATCTAACACTGATGTATTGCTCTATAATTGCTTAGCTTTCTATGATCCTTATCTTTCCTTTAAATAATAGCCTTACTCTTGTATTACTCCAACTATCTGAAAAATCTCTCTTCTGGGCCACCTTATTAAAATGTGATAATAGGTTTAATTTTGCCCTATGTCCTGAATTCATTACCATTTCTGCTGCCCATCTTTATAAACCTCTTGCCTTTCTATTTTTCAATTTCTTCCCAGCCTCTTTCAGTTCATTTTCTATAAACCTAATATTTCCATTACTATAAGTTTTCATGTTTATTATCACTCTGTCCTTCATATCTAACATCTTTTCTATATCCATTACATACTTATTTAAGATTGTCTCTAAATTTTTCTCTAGAACTACTCTATTCCCTCATCATCTAGTAATACTATTTCTCTCTCCCTTACATTCCTTCTTTTAATGTATTTCCAAAATTTTTTACTCTCATCTCTTACACTTTCATTAATATCCTTTAACAATTTACTATTCAATTTTATTCTCTCTATATAATTATCTATTTTAACCGACTTTTTTTAAAATACTATTCCCATTTAACCATTAACAACTTTTTCACTTCCTTTATTCTTAATAGCACAAATGTTCTCTGCATGCCATTTCCCTCTCTTTTATACTTTTACTAAGTCTCATTTTTCTATTACATTTTTTCTTCTCAAGTCTCACCTAAAACCTTATTTGCCATTTTTCTGTTTGACCACACCAGATATTATATTTATCTCCAACCAACTCTTCCATGATTTCTTCAACTTTTATTTTATATTCTTGTAACTTATTCTTATCATTCATTCTGCTTCTACATCTTTGCACTACCCTTTCTAATTTTATTACTATTTTCCATCACATTACTAACCATAAGTACCAAACTCTCCATACACAATCAGAAAGATTTGTGCATAAAATCCCCATTTAGTACCTTGGATTCTAAGATCTAAAAAAGTACTCTCAAATCCAAGGCTCCTCACTGATGAAACCCACAAGCTAGAAACTAGTCTGAAGATGTTGGATGAGTATGCACTAGATAAGGATTTTATGCACAAACCTTCCGGCATCCATTGCTTACAAAATCTTGCACTTGGTGGCTCTATTGTATGAAGTGTTTGGTAGTAGCATATATGAATGCTTATGTTAAGAATATACAGAGTTAAAAAAAAAGGAAGAGAATAATGGTTATAGTGTATATGAATGGGCATGTTGAAGAAATTGATGGTGTAGATAACAAGAATGGACAGCTTTTGAAAATTTTTGTCAGAGTGAATGTGAGCAATGAAAATTTATCAAATATTTATGAGAGACAATACATATGGGTTAGAAATAATATATTTCACATAATAGATTAGGTATTAGTAGAGAAAGAGGGAATGAATAAAGTATGAAAGTATTTGATAATGAAGAGAGAGTATGAAATAGTAATCATAATTTCTTTATAATAGAAATGGTTAGTGATGTGATGGAAAATAGAAATAAAAGTAAAAACGATAGTGAAAGATGTGGATGAAAAGTGAATGATAAGAGTAAGTTAGAAGAGTATAAAATAAAAGTTAAACAAATCATGGAAGAGTTGTGGAGATGAATATAAGGACTGATGTGGTGAAGTAGTGGCAAAAAAGATTTTAGGTGAGAATATTCAGAAGAATTAAAGTAATAGAAAAGTGAGTTAGTAAAAGTGGAAAAAAGCATGCAGAGAATATAAGTGTGTTATTAAAAACAAAGAAAGTGAAAAAGTTCAAATGGGAAAAGTTGGCTAAAATAGATAATGAGAATGAAAATAAATAATAAATTGTTAGATGATATTAATAAAAATGGAAGAGATTGGAGTAAAAAATTTTGGAAATATATTAAAAGGAATATAGGGTAGAGAAAAATAGTATTACTAGATGATGAGGGAATAGTGTACCTCTAGAAAAAAATTAGAGATAATCTTAAATATGTATGTAATGTATATAAAAAAGATGTTAGATGTGAAAAACAGTGATAACAAACATGAATGCATACAGTAATGGAAATATAGTTTAAAATTTCCTTCCACTTCTCCTTCTTATTTGCATTGCTGAATTATACATATCATATACATCTCAATTTACACTCTACAATGCAGTTTGACATATGATTTATTTTTATCTCCTCTTGCCTATTGTTTCAACTGTACAGCAGTCATCATCAGAGCTAAAGGAGTTTTGAGGTCTATAAAAGCTTTGATGATGACTGCTGGACAGTTGAAACTGTAGAGGAGATAAAATAAGACATATGTTAAACTGCATTGTAGAGTGTAAATTGAAGTGTAGATGGTATATTATATTAAATATAAAGTTTACCAAAAATGAACTGAATGAGGCAGAAAAGAAATTGAAAAGTGAAAAGGCAAGAGGTTTAGATGGATGGGCAGCAGAGATGGTAATAAATTTAAAACATAGGGCTATTACCATGTTTTAATAAGATGGCACAGAAGATTTTCCTGATAGTTGGGGTAATGCATGAGTAAGGCTACTATTTAAAGGAAAGAGTAAGGATCATAGAAAGTTAAGCAATTATACACCGCTAGCAGTAACATCAGTGTTATATAAAGTTTTCTCATATATGGTGGCTGGAGGGATCACAAATGGATGGAAAAAATAATATAGTGGGAGAAATGCAAAGAGGTTTTCGATCTGATAGATGTATAGGTGAAAGTTTATTCGTAATTACACAACTTATAGATATGAATAGAAATGCAAGTAGATAGTTATACATGGTTTTTATAGATATAAAGAAAGCATATGATAAAGTAAATAGAAATAGATTATGGGTAAGTTTAGTATATTTGGGACTGGATAGAGCTTTAGTGGATCTTATTAAGAGATTGTATGAAAATATAGAATCAGTTAAAGTAAAAAATGGGGTGGAACTAAGGCAAGGATACCCTATGTCACCTATTTTGTTTTTGATGTATTTGAGATAAATGGAGAGAGCAATAGGAAGAGGAATAGAGATGCCATTAATAGGTGGCAAGAAAGCATATACATTATCGGGTCCTTTATTTACAAATGATGTTTTCTTGCACACAGAAATAAGGGAAGATATGGAAGTTATACTGAGGACATGCGCAAGGGTGCTTAAAAAGATGGGAATTAAATTTAGTGAAAACAAATCAAAAGTAATGACGATTAATACTGGGGAAAAAAAAGACAAAGAATTTTTATTGGGGGATATAAAGTTGTGTAGTGAATAGGTATACGTATTTGGTAGTCACATCAGATAAATTTCTTGGATGAATGAGAGAAAAAAAAAAGATAAATGAAGCAAAGAAAAGAAAGGGACTGATAAAGAAATTCAAGAAAAAATGGGAGGGTCAAGTTTTTATATGAGAGATGCAAAAAGCAAAATGAAAATGTTCGATAGATTGCAGTTTATGGATAATAAGAGAATAGCCAAAATAATATTTAATTGGGTTATGAATAAAGGGCAGTCACAAGAATGGTGAGAAAGGTAGTACAGTATGCAGATTTGGATAAAGAAGGTGGGATGGTTATGTTAGGAAAATTGTTAAGTGTTATAGTGACAAGGAATGGGAAAGAATAGATGCATTAATAAAGGATGGTTATGTTAGGAAAATTGTTAAGTGTTATAATGACAAGGAATGGGAAAGAATAGATGCATTAATAAATAGTGAATTAGAAAACTAGTATGCAGAATAAAAATAATTTATATATATATAGAAGTAAACAGAATATTGGGTACAGTGTTAATTTATAATAGCAAGGAATGTAATGTACTGTTTAAGGATCAAGCAGGATGTTTAGCAACAAGAGAATATACACATAAATGGAAAAATGTGATTGATTTAGTCTGCAAGTAGTGTAAAAGAAGGCATAGAAAATATTAGGCATCTGTTAATTGAATGTAAATGTCTGCAAGTAAAACAAGTATAAATAATTAAGATGTGAAAAAATAAATATAAACAAAGTGATTATACAGAAAGTGGGTTTTTGGTTTTTATGCTGGGTTTGGGAAAATAAAGGGGGATTTAGGTATAAAGATCATGGAGTTGACAAAGATGATGTTGTGGAAATGGGATGGAACAGGATAGAGAAGAATATGGAAAAAACTTAGCATGGAGAATGGAAAGAGAAGGTAAAGTGGCTAACAGGTTTCTCTGGGCATAGTGGCTAAAAGATTACTGACTCCGAATAAGGAGAAGTCATAGTGCATCGCATTACTCTTATTAACAGCACATGTAAGCATATGAAATGGTAATCATATGATGTTTTAATGGTTTCTGACAATCATTTTCACGTGCATTTTTAAATCTACACATTTCCTCAATTTATATGTATATATTATACAAATATGCACACGTACATAGATTTATTAGAAATCATTAAATAGCAGAAAGATATAAAATAAATGTTTGACAGAATGCAAAAGTAGTTCATATATTATACATTTTTTGAACTGAAAACAGATGAAAATACTGAGCAATAATGGACTGTGAGTAAACAATAAGACTTAATCATTGCCATGATACTTCTTTATTACTCATTAATGATAGAACAGCCTTGCAAAATTAAGTGCAGTGTTAGAATGATCAATTCTAGATCTTAAGGTCCATGGATAGTGACTGTCATTAACAGGACTTGAAGTTCTTATGAATTCCCAATCAATAAAACCATTAAATTATTTTAGTTTTAATACAATTTGACAAACATTTACATTACTTCTCTATAGTTATAGATTTAGAAAAAATATAAAAACTCCGAAGATGTATTTTAACTGAATTAGACGTCAGTTGGTCCAAGTTATCTTACATATTCCTATGTCCATTGTTCTTGTTTTTATTTGTTTAAAAAATATTATGTCAATTTTTTTTACATTCCTGCATCAATAATCTTCTGCTTAAAAAAGTAACATGAATAATTGCAAATGAAAAATATATGACTTAGCACAAAAGTATTAATTATGTTTAAATGTAGATTAAATTAGTCAATTGTTAAATATATCTTTATTGTAAAATTAAAATATGTATTTGAGTTCAAGAAATATTAAAAGTCTAACCTTCAAAATCATTATTAATTATTAATAGTGAAATTGTTTGAGGATCGTGTGATGCTTGTAAAAGGAATTAATATAATTTATTACAGCATCTTAATATTTACAACTATATTTCAAGATTTAATAAGATTTTTATATCATAAGATACATAAATTTAAACTAAACAATCTAAAATCGAGATAAAGTAAAGACTGATTTTTTTCTTATTTCTAAAATAAAAACTACAAACTTCTAATATAGTCTTACAAATCATATTTTAAAATTTTCTTATTATCATAGATTCAAAAATGTGTAAATATTTTAAAATCAAAAGGATTTTCTATATATTTGTATTCTTTTTGTTTTTGATGATTTGGTAACTTTTTATCCCAAAAGAAAATTAACCTTAAAATATGAATTAGTATATATTTGAAGATTTTTTTTTAAAAATGCTATGCTCATACTATTAAATCTTTTGCAAAACGTTTAATTTTGTTATCTTTACCACTTACAGTTTTACTCCTTTTATATTAATTTTATATATATATACATTTTACAAATATTATTCAATATTTTGTTAACTTCAATCTCAACATTTACAACTGCAGGCATATTATCAGTAGCAATGTTCAACATTTATTAATATGCAAATTATTTTTATGATATTAACAGATTCTTTTAACTAATTTTCTATGAAAATTTAGTCTCAAAAAATATATATAAAAATTAAAAATCACACGAGGCAGAACTCTCCTTGTAATCATAGCAAATTGAATGCATAAAACACTTTTCATCTAATATTAATTATTTGCTAAACAATATTCATTTGCCTTACTTTTAAATATTAACATTTTATCTATAATAGTTGCCCAAAATAAAAATTGAATTGTAAAATATAAATTACTACATATATACACATTATTTGTGACTATACATATGTTGTATATAAAACAAAATTATATGCATATAAATAAATGATTGTGAATATGCTGTATATAAAAGCAGAAAAAGCTATTTAAAGTTTGTGTACAGAAATATATGAAAATACTCACTATACAGAAAGCACAAGTTAAAATCTAAATTGAGAACAATTTAAAGTACACAAAACTAAATATTATACTTTCCTGAGAATAAAAATTGATATCATTACTAAATAATGGGATACTATAATTCTGATCCAACCAAATTTTATTAACCCCATTAGTTCTTTATAAACAAAGATTCCAATAGTCAAATTATTTATCACTATTTAATACTGAACACTTTGTTAAAGGCAGGCATTATACTGAATAAGGGTACTCAACAACGAGAATTTATTAAGATTATATTTAATGTTTTCAATTATTTTCTCTGTATAAACATATATAAAAACATATTTTTAATATTTTTATTTGCATATATAGAAATTTTTCTGGAACAATCAGAAATATTAAATCTACTGATTCTTTTGCTATGTAAATGGTCTCTTGCCTGTCCTTACTTTAAAGAAAAATATTCAATGTTTAATCTGTTAAGTCTTGTTAAGTTAATATCCGTTCGTATTAAAAGACAACTCAAAATTGAAAGTATATTATTTGAAATTAATATTGACTATCTCTGTATAGAAAATTAAACATTATACAGGAATTATTTTTCATTAAGACAAAACTCTCCATATAGTAAGTGCCACTCAGTGCAATCTTGAGTAATCAATGGATGCAAGATATGTGCATAAAATCCCCATCTAGTGCCTACTCATCCAATATCTTCAGACTTGTTTCTAGCTGGTGACTTTTATCAGTGAGAAGTCTTCAATCTGAGAGCCACCTAGAGTTTAGAATCTAATGCAACAAGCTAGAACCTAGTCTGTGGATATTCGATGGGGATTTTATGCACAAACCTTCTTGCATACATTGCTTACTCTGGCTTGCATTGAGTGGCGCTGCTCCATGAAGTTTTGCCTCGTGTTAGCAGCTTGCGTAAGCATAAAGAATGGTAATCATGTGAATTATTTTTTATCAAATGTGAAATACTGTTTCAGGACAGTTACTACATTTAAATTATTGAATATTACTATTTTAATTTGTGGGACTTAAAATTTTATATATTACTTTATTTATACACAAAAAAAAAATTTTAATAACAAAAGATTAATTTACAAAATTTAAGACATTTGTTTCTCAAATACGATTGAACGTACAAAATAAAATATAAACATTATCTTAATGTAAAACTCAATGTGAATTATTACAGCATCCTTAGTACTACTATATAAAGAAAGGAATTTCAATCACATTTTAAACAATTTCGACTCAAAAATATCAAAAAATAAATTAACATACTATAAATATTTATCATAATAAAATAAAGAGCTCATATAAGTTCATGTAACAGTTTTAAATTGGGACGCTAATAATGAGATTCACAAATAAATACCGATACTAAAGTATTTTAATCATGATTCTGAAAGTCAAATAACCTTCAAGCATCAAAGTCAGACTACGCACAACTTTGTTCAATTATTTTTCTCTGCTGACAAATTACCTCATTATACGATTCTGCCTTCAGGTAAAGAACATTTGTTATTATTTTAGTGTTAATGTAATATATGCAATACAACAAAAATTATGGTCTCCTTAGCATTAAAAAAATAATGAATAAATTTGTCAGAAATATTTGTATAAAAATATAAGTAAACGTTTGCCTTTCAGATGAGATAATTAAAACTGAAACAATGAATAACTAAACTCATTACATATATCTAATTGATTAAAATATTACTTTCATCACTTCCAGCTTTTCTTTTTCTAGCATTTTTCTTTTTAGTTAAAGTACTTTTTTTGAATTTGATAAAAGTACAAGTAGCAGAAGACTCATCCTCTGCCATTTTAAAGTAGCATGAAAGAGAGGTTAAATGATTAAAAACAAAACTATCAACGATTGGTTCAAAGTAAAATTATTAACCAATGGTGTAATTTGTTTAATTTATCAAAAAGTTATCACGTGGACTTATTTGAACTAAATTAATAATTATTTAGTAAGTATAATTAATTTTCTCTTCTATTATTATCTTAAAGAAATGCTTACAATAATTTTTCCGAAAATGTTAAATTTATTGGTATTATAAATTGTTCTGAAAACTGATTATATTAAATTTATAAATACTAATGTCTGATCCCGTTTATAACTTAAAAAAAAGTTATTACTTTTCCCTACTTTAAAACTTGAACTTTTGCATTTTATTTAAATATTAACTTCATAAAAAGCAAAACAAGATTGCTTTCTAATGTTTTCTTTCAAAGTGATTTATATAAACAGATAAAATTCATTTTATCTCGATTCGTAATGATGCGGAAAAATATACTAAGATTAATTTTTATTAGTCATTCATTAGGCTAGAGTTTATTCAATAGTGAATAATATTTCTATAGTGTAATTTTAACTACAACACTCATACAAGTTAGGGACTGAGTTTTATCCGCTTTTAACACCTTTTAGAGGGATATAATCATAAACATATGACCAAAGATGTATGATCCCTAAGATGCACGTTTCATGTTGAACCAGCATTCGTCAGTTGGTCCAGATTACAATCTCTTGCACATATTTTTATATTATTGTTCAGTATATATATGAATAGCAAATTACTACAGTTTAATTGATAATTGCTGCCCACACAACTTTGACACAAATCATTTAATGGAAGTATATTAATAATCAAAACAGGCAAAACTCTATACGTATTGCCACTCAGTGCAAACCAGAGTAATCAATGGATGCCAGAAGGTTTGTGCATAAAATCCCCATCTAGTGCCTACTCATCTAATATCCCCAGACTAGTTTTTGGCTTGTCACCATTGCTGAAGGGTTGCATTAGATCCTAAGATCTAGGTGCAGTGCTCTCAGATCCAAGGCTCCTCACTGACGAAGACCACAAGCCAGAAACTAGTCTGGGGATATTGGATGAGTAGGCAGTAGATGGGGATTTTATGCATAAGCCTTCTGGCATCCATTGATTGCACTGAATGGCGATATGCATAGAGAGTTTTGCCTGTTTTAATAACAGTTAAGAGTAAGCAAAAGAAATGGTGATCATGTGAAGTTTATTGACTTTATATTAGTAATCTCTAATCTAATGAATAACTAATAAAAATTATTAATATAATAGTATGAGTGCAAGTAGTCTCTTGAAAGCGCTAAGCTCTATAATTTCATAGTTTTATATTTTAGTAAAATTTCGCTTTTAAACATATTTTCTAGCTTTATTATCTGTGCATACAATGCATATATATTGTAACGGTATATGCCGTTACATTAATTTAAAATTAGAATAAGAAAATTTTTAAGTTCATAAATGCTAAAATTAAAGAGTTATTCAATGTATGTATATATATATTCACACAGATGCAAAACTTTAAAAATTATTTTCTTTTTAAAAAAATATTTGAATGTACTTTTTTATAAAAAAAATACAAGATCTAAAGATAAAAAATTTTGTAAATGGAAATGATGTGTTTATTAATTAAAGGAAAAGCAAACTAGCCCTTGGGTTTCTTATATAAAAAAGTCAGATAAAATATAAATAAGAGAACAAAAATAAATTAGATATACTTCATTAGAAGCAGCAAACAACAAGCAGTATACCCGTTTCAAAAAAACCTAGGTAAATTTTTTTTTTTTCTTGCTGTGTTGAATAAGCAAATAATAGAGCAAATTATACTATGTGGACATTTTTTTAAATATTTGAATAAAAAAAAAGCACAGATATTATTAGCCTGCTTCAAGTTTTGTTATTTAGTTAGATTTTATTTTAATAATGATATGAATATAATGTTGTAATTTGCTAAAAAAAAAAAAAAAAAATATAATGGACAAAATAGATTTTCATTAGTAAATGATGTTTACAATAACGCTATATATTGTAATATAGAAAAATTTCTTACATATAATTACTGATGGACTAGCTGCTGTGACATTCCATGGAATGAAAAAAACATTCAAACTCATATAAAGAGTACTTGGTCTTTTATAACGCTTCAAAAATAAAATAGTTATCTCTTGGAAATGGATTTTTTTTTTTTGTAGAAGTGAAAAAGAAAATCAAAAATTTACAATTTTTTTTTAAAGTGAGAATAACAACTGTTGAATCCTAGATTAATTGAATTGAAATTAAATAAGATTATAGCTCATATGAAAACTATAGGAATTTTAAGTAAATAAAAAATTATAAAAAGTATTGAATTTCAATGTATAAAGACTGGACATTTTGAATAATACTAAAACAATACAAAAAAAAAGAATTAGGTTTTATTAAAGAGAACGTCATTAAATAAAAACATCTTTTGACTAAACAAATATATACTGGAAGTAGTATATATTTTATTAATTTTATATTCTCTAATACTTGTAACCAATCAACTTCTTAATTATTTATGGTGCTTTACAATAGTGACATTATCTTTATTTAGTTTAATTTAAATGCATACCATAAACTAAATTTTATTATGCAATCCCAGATGAAAAAGTAAATTTTTTTGGTGATTATTACAATCCCTTGATTCAAGGTAAAAATGCAGGTCAAACTAGCTAATTGGATAGGTATGTTCAAACAATTGCAGAAATTGATCTTCTGTGATAGCATCATTAGAAGAAAAAAAAAATTTTTGATAGACCATTAAAAGGCAATAATGACATTTTTTTCTGGCACATTTCAATAAAAACTTAATTTTTGGGTGCAAATTATTAAAGCCGAAGCACAGAGATAATGAGATGTGTTCATTATTTGAAGCTCATAAGTAATAAACATAGAAAGAAGTAGTTTAATAAACAAGTGAAATGGTTTATATATATATATATATATTTGCAATGAATCTTAATTTTATAAGAAGATATAGTATTTGTGCTATTTAGTTTACGTAAATTTAATGTCAGTGATACCAATGATTAGCTACTTTATGGAAATCATATAATTTCTTTTCGGAAAGTACAATGATAAATGAACAGATTAGAATGGGTCATTTTGCTTAACCATCCCTAAAGTAATAGACATAGCTAATCCGCTGAATAGATTTCATTCTCAAAAAGAATTCATATAACCTGGTAGTCAAAATGTGAAATGACTATTTCAATCCTGCCATATCATTCCATATCTCATTTTCATTAATATAATAGACACTGGCAAGGACATGAAGATCATGAAATATAACACATTTCAGGATTTTTCCAAAATATATGTTTTTGTTGATTTCTGATGGTATTATTGCTAGAATTATTTATTTTGAAAATGACTGGTTCTGATAGTAAATATTGACTTAACCTTGATCTCCATAAGGATGCAATTGAAAAAAATTGGCTTAATAAACAGATTGAGAGCAAACTCAAATCTATTCACTATCATCCATAAGACTTACATTTCTGCTAGAAATTCTTTCCTCTTGCCAAAATCAACGATTTTTTTGCATTATGACTTGTTATGCAGCCAACTGAAAGAAGTGTTAGAAATTGTTGATAGTTCAATAAAAAAATCTTGTAATCTGTGAATATAAGTCATATGATTAGAACCTGAAATAAATAAAAAGAAGAAACATGCTTTCTCTAATAAGATAAAAAGTCTTAATAAAATCAGAGAAGAAATAAAAATAGGACTAATTTGTATCAGGAAAGCAGAAGTGATTATGCAGATCGAACAATAGTAACAATAGTTTTATAATGATAGCAAACCAACTATTTGGAAATCTCCCATTAAAAGAACATGGTAGTACATGTTGAGAAAACCAGCCTGAGGGAACTAAAACAAAATGGAAATACCATTCCGATCATTAAGTCAATGAAAGTACTGATGAATATTATTTTAAAATTTTATGCAAGCAAAAGGAATGTATTCCAATATTGGGCTGAGATTGGTTTAAATTATTAGGTATTGCTTTGGATTTATTCAAAAAAAGTATGATTAAAGATAAATAATCCCAAAATTATTTAAATTTGGAACAATTATAATATTGTCATCACTAGTAAGAGTACTCAAGACTAGTACATAATGAATTATCTGCAAGCCTAGAAATATATCACAAGCTAAAGGTTGAGCAGCATCCAGATTACTACTCAAAAGCATTCTAAATATGTATGAGAATCTTTCTGTGCCAAAAGAAGGAAGACTGAGTTAATTCCTTACTGCTTCCCTCCTCAAGAATCAAATAAAGATCATTTATTTGATCTACACATTCCATTTTTGTAAATATATTGGTCTGTTGTTACTTTGATTACCAAGTCTAAATAAGGATTTAAAAAAATTACATTGAGATATGTGAATGTTGCCAATAAAGCATGATTATACATATAAAAATGTCCCATGGCTTCAAGCTTCTGATTCCTAGAATCAGGTCATTTGGACCACAAGGAATCAATTAATGTATATATATATATATATATTTGTTAACAATTTTTGCTTTTTCATATTGGTCTGAATATAAACTTATTATAAGTACAAATGCAAATGAGACAAATGTTTTAGACTATCAAAGGCAGTAGTCATTAGTAATGGAAATTAATGAAGTCCCTTATACTATTTTTTTTTTTCATATAAATTATAAACACAAAAACTTATAAGTAAAGTTTAATAGAGAAGTTATAAATAAATTATAAAAATAAGCTGAACATTTTCAAGGATCCATGCCTCATAATCATAGCTTTCTTAAAAATATATAATGAAATATATGCAAAGACATATAAATTAGCATGTGTTACATGGCCCATTTCTTTGATATATCAAAGCAAGTGTCTTTTCTATTTATAGCATTAATATTTCCATTAATGTAGAATGCTTTTTTTATTTTTCTCTTATGATCATTCCATTCTGTGCATATAATTAAAAGATTAGCAGGTGTAAACAGATTTCTTGGCATGCTCCAAAAATACAGATGTATTGTTCTTCTGAGTTCTATTGTAAGTGTACAAGTGTTGGGCAAGTCTAGTATTAATAGTAGCTTTAGTTTCACCATAATATACAGCTTGGCAAATCTCTTGAGGGCATGAAATAGAATATACTACATGTGGGGTGAATGATCGATCAATATGATCTTTTGAGTTGTTGATCAATCTGTTAAAATTAGGAGGAGTTCTAAATCCTATTTTAAACTTATTGATTAATGCCTTAGTTAGTTTGTTAGATATTTTGGAAATATAGGAATGGTAATTCTAGGAAATTGAATAAAAGAAACATTCTACATTAATAGAAATATTAATGCTATAAAAAGAAAAGATACTTGCTTTGATATATCGAAGAAATGGCCACGTAACATGTGCTAATTTAAATATCTTTGCATATATTTTGTTACATATTTTTAAGAAAGCTATGATTGTAAGGCATTGAACCTCGAAAATGTTCAGCTTATTTTTATAATTTATTTATAACTTTTCTATTAAACTTTACATATAAGTTTTTATGTTTATTTATATATAACGGGAAGTAACCTATTTTATCATATAAATTATAATAAAAATATATATAATATCTATGTAAATATATTAATAGTTATACAGAAACAACCCTTTTTGGACATGGTTTGTGACTGTGTCTTCTCAAATGTTTAGCTTTTATTGTAACATCCAATTATTACAGATAGAATGCTACCAAGTGTTCTATAATGGAATTAAAATAACAATAGCAAAATAAAGCTTGAATAAAACAGACTACAATAATTATTACAGAGATTCAATAAAAGTTGTAAGAATTGACTGAATAATTACCAGATACAGAATAAATTAAAACATACTCTATACTTGTGTTTTTCAACTGCTGATCTATAGGCTAGTGCTGGTTAGCAGAAAAATTTTACCGATCCATGAAATTTGATAATTACAAAATAAATTTCAAAACTAATTTTCAATGAAAATAAATCTACTTTAACATATCTCTCATCACATGCAGGTTCCGCTATATATTCGACAATTTGTATTATTGGACTTTACAAAATGATACATTTTTAAATAATTAATAGTTTTGAACTTTTGTTTCTTTTTTAATTCTATAAAATAAAAAAGAAACAAAATGCAATGGGATACTTATTAGTTTTTTATTATAATGAGGTTAAAGTGTAATAGGCAAACAGTAAAATGAAAAGCTTAAATTAAATATTATTTAAAAAAATTTTTTTTTAGAAATAATTTGTAATGATTAAAAAACAAACTGAAATATTTAATAAATTTTTTAAATGAATTACTTAATTTTTTTAAATAAACCCAAAAAAAGTTTCTTTTGATATATTAAAACGAAATAACCCAGCCTTAAAAATCATATGACCATTGAAGCAAAGTTAGAGAAGTAGTATTTAAACTAACTGTTGGAAGCTTTTGCTGGCATTTTATATTCATCATATATATATTATCAAGGATTAGAAAAAAATATATAAAATATTAATATAAATTTGGAATATAATACATATTTTTAGCCTTTGAACACATTGCACGGTACATTATTTTATTTTTTAAACAAGAATTCATCCTTTTAAGAAAAATCAAATGAAACTGAAATTGGGAACCTACCAGAAAACAATTAAAAATCTTCCTTTGTTAAATGTTACTATTATGAATATCTGCAGTATGGATTTATTTTTTTGGCCTAAATCACCAAAATAAAATTATACTCTTATGTGTGTGATCTGTCATGATGTTATCTAATGATGCAATGAAACCATCAAAAATGTTACATTTGAAATTGAAACATACAGAGAAAAAAAAAACCCCGTGGAATATTTTGAACATAAAAAACAAGAATCAAAACAGTAATATATAATGTCGCAGATAAAAAAGAAATTAAAAATAATTTATTTTAATTATGTTACCAATCAGTGGAATTTTTTTCTGGAATCTAAGCAGTCTGGAGAGAGTGAAAGATTGAGAAACACTCCTCTTTACAATTTTAGATATACTATCTTATTATATAATTTTTATTCTTTTTTAATTAACCAGTTAACTAAATTTATTGAAGTTTTGTAACTATTCATACAAACTAGAGAATAGCCTATTTAATTTCTGCTTTATCATCTATAGTCAAAAAATTTGGCAGAAAGACTGCACAACCCTAAACTAATATTTACTCTCTTACATTGACTTCTTGTTTTTTCACATATTCTTCCACTAGATATCAGAAGTTGCTTACAAAAAGTATCTAAAAAGTTATTAAGTAGATAAAACCACTAATTCAAAATATATTTCACCCTAAAATTTAGCTCAAATCAAAGTCCTCTTTGTGGATATTCAACTAAAGAGTCCTTTGAAATATTCAGAGAATTATGGTGTACATAAATGATTATTTCATGAGATTCCAAATAAATTTCTTTTTCTAGATTCATCAGTAAAGCCAACTGGATTTAATCTTCCAGGCATTACTGAAGTCTCATCTAAAGATTCAGGATAATCAATAATTGTTTCATTCACTTTATAAATAGAATTCTAACATCTGCTGATCTATGTAGATTAAGTCAAGCACAGACTATATACCAATAATGTCTGCCAAATCTATAGATAAAGTGAATCCATCCAATTGGAATCTCCAATGATTTTTCTATGATATTCATTTAAGAGCTAAGCTATCAAAAAAAAACCCAACCAAATGATGAGAAAAGTAGCCATATTTAATATCCATGATACAATATGGACTGTCATACTACTTTGTTAATGACAAAAGTTTCCTACTAAATTAATTATAGTTAGGCATCTAAGAACATACCTATCCTTTTTGCGCCCAGCAATGAATCTTTTAGATAAAACTAAGCTTGACCCAAATTTATTATGTCAGTTTCTATATAAGAAAAGTATGGATTAGAGAGGAAAACTTACATGCTTTTTTATAGATATTGTAACATTACATTATCACTGTAAATTGGCTATTATATTTAAAAAACAAAAAAAATTATTGGCTTTAATTTTTATAGTTAAGCAAATATATTCGTTGCTATCATTTAACATAGAATATAATCATTATCATGTTCAATAGTCTCATACTAATATTTATGAGAAAATATAATTTTATAAAACATTTTTGAACGGCTTTCCAAGCAGATTTTATTATCATGCTTGTATAAAATATATATGCAGCATATATTTTGTCATTATTCTTGCTAAGGATCAAAGATATCAACTGGTATAAACAGATAGAATTGCTCATATACATAAAACAACTAATTTCATACAGAAATAAAGAATAGAATTATAAATTTAACATTACTACACTAAAATATTTTGATGTAAAGCAATTATATTTAGATTACATTTTTATTTTAGTGCAGAATAAACAGTTTTTATATTCTATGGACATGTGTGGAGGCTTATATGTTTAGATTTTTATTTAACAAAGATTGATTTAATTGCTGGAATATTTATTAAACAAATTATTTATTAACAGGCCAGTTTAAAATTAATTGAAATAAATGCCTGAGAACTTTATAGTTTTATAATTTATTTATTTTAAATAAATGTTTGTTATATTATTTTTAAACTCTGAAATAAAGATTAAGCAATTGAAATTATTAGTGATATTTTTTTCAATTTTAAATGTTGTTTATAAAATTTTTCGCTGATTCAAATATCTTAGCGACTATCATTTTGCTCGGCAGTAATCATGATGATCTCTTCCAATATTTCGCTGACAAACCAAGAAACCCAATGCATAATGGAGAATATTCTGTAATCCAGACATTATGTAATAACTGAAATAAAAGCTAAAATTAGAAAAATCCAGTCTTCACAAATTTTTATTGCATTCAGATCTAAACAGGTATTCAAATTTTTAAATAGCCATTTTGTTTGTCATTTACATGATGATCAGCTAGATTAACTAGTCTATGTATTTACCTTTGCTGAGTAAAAATGACTTTTTCTCATCGTACTAGGAAAAGATGAACAATGACAAATAAAACAAAAACTATTATTAATTAATTCACTAATTTTTTATTTCAATAAATCTCATTTGTTAGTGGAAAAATGGACAAATTGTCTTATGGAATGCTATCTCACTATTTCAACAATAAATAGCTGGATTCCTTCAATTGAAAATAATGGTAAATAGCTGATACATTTGGAAAATTATATTTATTAACTTCAAATAAGTAGCTGATGTTTATTTTCAAATTATTGTAAAAATCATTATTTTCTTCACTACCAAGAAAGGATGCATATTATCTCAATGTTGTGAATTGTCTTGTTTTTAATTATGTAAGAAAAAACTTTAAACAATAATTTTTTAAACTATTATTTTATCCCTTCATAAGCTTGTACTATAAAGACACAAATTGTGATTCAAAAATTAATGACAATCTCTTTGTTATGAGTAATAAACTTTTCCTTGAGCGGATATATGATCAGAGCCCTTAGCAACATGGATTAAAGATCTATAATTGAATAGAGTAATTATACATCTCAAAGAAGTAATGAATGCTAATCCTTTGAATAAAATTATAACATCTGTTCAAATGAATTAAATTACTGCCTGTAACAAACTATGAATTTGTATCCAGTACTTAAAGAAATGCAGTACAGATTTTTCAATGCTAAGTATTTGAATACTATTCAATGGACAATGGATTAGGAAAGCCAAATATTAAAATGCCACTCATAAATTATGGATTATCAAAGCAAGTGTTATTAAATATGATAAATGTTGAAGTTATAAGCAGTCTTAAAAATGGATTAATGTGTGAAATATAAGTTATCTTTGATTAACAAGTATGCTAAGCGAAATTTATTAATCTGTATGCTTTGTTCCAGAAAGGATTCTATTACAAAATGAAATTATTTGTGCTTTACATCATCTGTGATGCTCTTATTTTAAAAGTGTTTGTAAATTCCCAAGAACACTGGAATATTTTTCAAGTATCAATATTTCATTGGGATAAATTTTAAATCTTCACAACCATTGGAGGATTATTTAATGCATTTTTTCATTATTGTTTCTTTCATAGTAATGTAATAAAGCTTCTCAGATATTATTATGCCATGTACAGATAATATTTTATTAGTGATATGGAAGGGGATTAAATGTGATTTACCTTAAGTTTAGGTTGTATAAATGTAAGTAATTGTTAAACTTAAATAAAACTGTGCTATATTGTAATTATTGTATATTTTGTGAGTTTTTAAGTTCAACCTCAAAGTTAAAATGGAGTTAATCATCCTTATTTAGATGAGTAAATCTGTAAGAATACAGGACAGAGAAAGGTGAATAACTAACTCCTTGTGTGTAAATTTAAAAAATCAGATATATTAATCTTTAACTGAGATTTAAAGTTTATATCTGTGCTAGACATAATCTCTAGTTTCGAAAATGATTAGTAATAATCATTAGTATATTTATCTGAAATGGATGGCGTCAAAGTTATGAGTGGAGGGAGTTTGACAATGGTAAATGAAAATGTAAAAAAAAAAAACCAAAGTAACTTAAATAAATGTTTGGTCTTAATTATTAACTTTAAAGAAAAAAACAATAAAGTCTAAATGATAGAAAAGAGAGAGAGAGAGAGAGAAATTGAATACTGCTTCCTGAAAATTAAAAATTTGTTAATGAAAATTGGCATATCATTTTATTTATAGCGGAAATATTGCTTTATCATCTGCTTTTCCAGAAAGAGGAAAAACTGTTAATAAACTATTTTTTCAATGAAACCGCAGATAACTCTTAAAAGTTTACAATTAATAATAATTGTATAAAATTGTCATATTCAAACTAGCTAGTTAATATTAAATTGTGTCATATAATGGATCCATACCTGTTCCTGTAAAGTAGTATATCGTATTGTGTGCTTGTCTATTATCATAGTGAAGTTATAGCTGATTTGTTGTTTTTTATCCAAAATAAGTAAATATATTGGTTTGAAAAATACTAATGAGTCGATATTATTCCCATAGCTAACGACGTGGGATCTCGCACCGTAAATTATCTGCCTACTGTTGAGGAAACTTTACTAATGAACTGAGTTTATCATCATCATCATTATTATTGTAATTTTTATTTTGTTAAAAAAAAAAAGTAATATAATAGTTATATATTTTATGCTTTATTTTACACGTCAATGTATCTTACTTTACCATCTGAATTGTCTCAAGGAGTTTACAATAAAGCGTGTAGAGATTTTACTACACACACGTAATTTTAAATATATTGGCAAAGAGTTTAAATTTAAAATTGCCTATTCTTTATAACTTGAGACAAATAATCATTACAGGTGTGTTTATCAGAAGTTTTAATAATTTTCTTAATATCATTCGTAGCAAAAATTAGATTTTGAATTTCTCTGAGAACAAATTTATTTTATTAACCATTTAATTAATAATATTTATTGCATCAATCTGTCCATTTAAATTCATAAATATTTATTATGCTAATTGTTCATGTGCGTATTCCTTATCTTATGCAAATATTTACTGTGCTATTTTAATGTGTGTATAGTCGTTTTGACTAATACTTTCCCGTGGGTTTCGGATATTATTTAATGTGTGGATTTTAATGATGGTACAAGCTATTAATCTTTATCATTAGGGATAAATTTGTATCTTGCCAGTGTGAAAAATAGATATGCTTTATAGCTCTAGATTTATCAAATAGTATACTATTTATGATGCTTATGGGATGGAAATGATCTCCCATTATTATATGTATTTGCCATGAGAAGACAGTGTTCCAAAATATTTTATATAGTTTATTTAGTTAGATTCCATGGAGAGAATCATTTGTCTTTGGTGTGTTTTCCCTTTTCTAGGTAGTAAGACTGTGTCTTCGCCTTCACTTATGCTTGAGAGATAAGCATGGAAGCCACCATTATTTTAGTCAAATGTCTTGCTCTAAGGAGCTTATTTAGTGATGTTGTCCCTCATGTGCTATTTAAAAGACTAGATTGTCCACCACAGAAGGTGTAGACTATTGTATTTATAAATGTTATGGCAATGATCGCTAGTTATTGATATAGTAATTTTCAGTGCTTTGGTTGGTCATAATAATATGCATATTGTGCTACTGTGCTTTGCCAGAAGTATACAAGTAAATCCACGAGATTTAATAACTTAATTCCTTAATTTAAAGCATAGCCTGATGGGAATACGCAGACACAATGCTATTTATAGATGTCATATGGAGAAATTCGCCGAGGGATTTGTAAGTTTCATAAATTTTAAATTTAATATTATTATGTGGACTTTAAATAAGTTAACTAGCAATGTATGTGCGACTTCTGGTGAATGTTTTTATTTATTCTTAGTTTTAAAATTAACATAGTGTGAGGCAGTGGTAATGTAATGATGACAGTTATCATCATCATATTAGCCAGCTAAGTTAGAAGCAGCAATAAACTATCTTTAAGTTAATCTTCATAATTTTGTTATATGATTTTAATAGTAAGATATCATAAAGGCGCTAAGATGTAAAATCTATGGAAAATATTAAGTAGATTATGGTGCAGGCTAGCCAACTAATATAATTATTATTTTCAAGTTCATTAGTGTTTGTTTAATGCCTTAGTTGAAGTAGAATAAATTGTGATTTCAAATAAATATTTAGCCAGAAATCATAATAATTTATGATCATAAGTTTGTTGTGCAATTTTGAAAACCAAGAAGCAATAGTTTTGACATAAAATGAACTTAAATTATTAACTCCTCAGAGTTAAATGGAAAGGATCTAGTAGCTATGATGTGTAAGCTGTGACTATATTAGTGTACTGTAAATAATTTTTTTTTATGTCTAAATGTAATAAATGTATTTTTAAAATTTATTAAAATTTAGTTTTTGAGTATTTTTCTGTGTGAAATTCTTCTCTTTGGTTCCACAAACCCACCAAATGAAATAAAATGTATATTTTTCAAATCAGATAATTATTATTCTCATGATCCAAAGATCACTAATAATTAATAATAATAAAAATGATATCAATTTGTTTTAATTAAAATTTTAAATTGACAACTGTTCAGTTAAGTATTGCAATGGATGTATCCATCCATAATTCAGACTGCACATTATTAAACTATTATCAGAATTTAAACATTGTAAATGAAGTATTTTATCTGTGTTGTTTAGGATAAGAGAGGGGAATGAAATGTACCCTTTTCCCTTTATTAGTTGAATGCCATTCTAGATAAAAGGTTGTAAATATTTTAAATTTATTTATATGATTTTTTATTTATTTATTAAATATTTGTTGAATAAAGTAAGCATTTTCTTTGGTGATCTACGTGATTATTATTAGGATGATAATCAGATGCATTAATTCATTAGGAAATGTATGTTACCAAAGCCTGCTAGAATGTCAGTCATTTGCCTTGCAACACTATACCACTATTTTATTTGATAAAACACCAGAAAGAAAACCCTGAGATTTTTATTTTGCATTATGTAAAAGGCCCATTGTTGTTCGCTCATATTAATGGATAATATTAAAGGTATAATAGAATTTGTTAAGTCATAAGAGTCTATTGGAAAACATGTTGTGAAAGTGCTAGTATTTATAGCTCAGAGAGTTTGATTGAGATGAAGGTAGAGATGTACTTTATTCTAAATTATTTATCCAAGAAGGATTGAAGTTTTATCTCTTCCCAAAATTATATGCTTTATTTAGAGTAATTTAATTTATTAGAGTTAAGCTCTTCCTGGGTCTTAACTGTATATCTCTGTAGCTAATTCTTTATATGTAACCGACCACTGAGCTTAGTCTGTTCCATAATCCTGTAAGAGTCTCAACCCAACCCAAGTATTGTTTACAAATAGGTGTTCAATAATCATAACTTGTTAAAGTTTTGTTTGAAGTATTTCTATAAGTTAGAGAGAAGGCCTATCAACTTAAGAGAATGACATAGAGTATGATTATTAGCTTCTTTTCGTTTTCATTAGGTTACATAGAAAAGCTATTAATTGTCAGATAAACATGGATTCACATTAATTAAATATAGAAACAAAGATGACAAATATATATAAAATTTCAGGTTTTTGGCAGAAGAAAAGATCTAATACAACAAAATATGAAGATTTTAGAACAATTAACTCCATATCAGATGAGAACAGGATTAAAGTGGTAGAAATCTTCATTCTATAACAAATTAATAATAATTGAAAATGAAATGATGATTTTCTTTGTTTTGACTTATAATCACATGTCATTGTCATGTTATGATTTGATGATAAATAAATGCAAATAATTTCATCAATTAATTTAACAAATTTTATTTATTTGTAAGATGTTATATTCTCTACAGACAATACAGTTTGCTTACCATCTAAATGAAAAATCCTAAGTAGGTGCTAACTCTTTTTTGTGTAGCCTTTAACATTATTATATGTGTGTTATAATGGTTGACTCAATCTCACAACCTTATCTGCCATACCAGGGCACCACTATGCTATTCGAACCTAGAATATTTATAAAGTAGGCAGATACATATGGGAGAGATTATTCTTTTGTTTAAACCGAAAGCTTCAGTCACTAATTCTCAGAAGGGCTGAGTTTATCATATGATGTCTATTTAAAAATTCTCTAACCCTTGATTTTTAAAAATATATTGTTAATTAAAAATATATAAAAATAAGTTACTGCCAAAATTAATTAAACAAAACATTTTTATTATTACACACACCCATTGAAACAAATTATGAAAACTGAATGAACTACTGAGTAAATTTAATTTAAGTATATGCACAGATCAATGTATTTAATAATATATTTAACATGTTTTTAATACTTTGTTAAACACAATTACGCTACATAGACTACACATTTATATACTCAATTCTTTTTAACTCCAGGCTACAAGTTCGCATCCAAACCAATGCCAGATTACTGATATACTGATGTCATTAATGCAAAATGAGAACATGCTAACAGGAATGTGCATCTGTAGCATGATGTTATTAAAGAAAGAATGACCTTTATCCAGTACAGTAATGTTCATGTCTGGTGAAGTAATTAATCATTTGGAATATATATATTAGACACGCTCCATAACGGGAGATTGCAGTCTTTGCTATCCTAATCAGAATGTAAGGAGATCAATGGCATAGGAAATATGTCTACGACCATTGGCAACATGATGGCCATACTTTTGGACCATGCATTCAGTTGGATACTATGCTCTGTATGCTAATGCAGCATAAGGAAAGATCCAATGCACCTTCCCAGATTACATTGACATAAAATACCTGTACATCCCTCCACCAGCACCAATTCAACTTTGAAACATATAGCCCAAAATTAATCCACTTAAACTAATAATCTTATGAATCTATTCAGCCATTTACGCTTATTTTTAAATTATTAATTTAAAAAAAATTACAAGAATAGAAATAACAATAGCAAACATATTAAAAGAAAAATAGAACAAATAATTAAAATTTCTGCTTAATCAGATAAAAGACTTTATGAGTTAGGTACCATTTAGATAGAGTATTTGAAAAGTTGGTTCTCGTCTTATAGCTAAAGACACCACTCGATGGCGTGGTTTTCGTGCTAAAACACATAAAAATGCCATTTCCGCGGCCGGCATGTTCGAACCTGCATTTTCTATAATACAACTTTTTTGTTGTGCTACAGATCGCAGGCTGCTATGTCGTGTCACAGTACATTATGTATGTCGCATCAACTTTTTCCGAATTCGCACAGTTTATAAAATTGTTACGGCTTGGTGAGAGGGTAAGTATTTGAATTGGATGGAAATGTTGTTTTCATTGGATTTTTTTTTATTTTAAATTATTGAAATGTTCAGATTTTGTAAAGTAATAATTATCAGACTTTTTACAACGTACTGTATTGAAGTTTTAATTGGGAAAATGTTGACAAGATATATGTGTAAAGTGAGTTGGAATTGGGTAACACATCAAATAATGTACTGTTCATAACATTCCACGAGACAAACAAGGTTCTACCGTGTGTATATTTTTGAAGTAAAAAAGAGCGGAAACACAAAAATATCCAGTAAGAAAAGTACAATTCTGCACGGTTTTTTGTAAATTTCATAAAAAGCATATATTATAAACATGGTTAGTAAGTAAAGAAGACCTTTATATGTGTTTGTTGTTGTTTAAAAAAGTTTTACTTTCTTTTCTACGACTATGGTTACGATTTTGATATTTTTTATTTTAGCATTATAAACAACAGAACACTAACACTAAAACTAACCCTAAACCTAACCCTCCAATAGAAAATTGATTTTTCTAATAAAGCAAAATAAAAAACACAAATCAAATTGTAATTTGTTTATTTTATTTTACATTTATTATTATCATTTAATTTTTATATGTTAATAAAAAATAATTATTAAAAAAGATGATTTCATTTTGTTTTTATTTTCGCATTACAAAAGACACATCAAAATGATTAAAGTCAACGGCCCAGAATGGTAATATTTTATAGTTTTAGCATGAAAACGGCGTCTTTATCTATAAGACAAGCACCGAAAAGTTCTTATTTTTTATATTATAAAGCTCATACTTTCTGTGGCTGCAGGTTTATTTGAAGTCTGTCTTGGTGGTCCATGATATGTCACACAACTCCAATCAATGTCCCTTTAGTATCCCAAGAGATGTAAAAGACCAAGAAGGAGATCATATATAAGACGGATGAATGCCATAGAAAAGAGAGGCCATGGATTGGAAAAACGAGATTAAATTTAGAAAAAGCATTATCTGTAGTGAATCAGAAATTACTGAAAATGATAGTAGTGATATATAGTGAAGACTAGTCCATTGCTTGCTGCTTTTCAGGAACCATAACTCTGGAGGTCGCCTCAGCTGGTGCAAATACGGGAAACTTGCATGATTCTTACATTTTTGGGGTCTGCAATACATGTAAATATGCTTAATTTATGTAATCAACAAGAGCAATATCAAAAAACAAAACTCCACTTTCCCATAGTTTTCTTTTCTTCCCTTTTATATCATTTTTAATTTCTTATCAAATTCCACGATCAATCTTACCTGGCTTCTCGCTAATTTTATTGGCAATGATTTTCTTTGTGGACTATGTGTTCATTCAATCATTTATTAGGCAGTTCACTTTTTGAGTGGGATCAGATTTTATTACTAGGAATTTTTTTTAAAATTGATCTCTTATCTGACTGATTGGTTGAATGCCCTCAAGGGCCTATTTGCTATTATATCATTTCATTTAAGTAAAAAAAAATCATTTCCATTCTAAGATTTAAAATAATATCTAATTAGAAAACAGAATTAAAAATATATTGTAAAATAGAAAATAATTAACTTTTATTTTCTTTTATATTCCTTTAAAACAAATCTTTATCTTTAGATTTTAACTATAACTTACTTTTAAGTAATTATTTACTAGTTTTCCATCTGTGCAATTATATATCTTGGTTTAACTAAAGTTTTTATTAATATTTTTACAGTTCTGCTTGAGAGTGATTTTATTTATTGTTCTTTTTACTTTTTTATTGACAGTGATGTGTATACCATTACAGTGTATATGTATTAAAATCAAGTCATATATCATATGACTTATATAGTTTGCATTTACAAATATAAAAAATAAAGACTGTGCTACCATTACAGTGTATATGTATTAAAATCAAGTCATATATCATATGACTTATATAGTTTACATTTACAAATATAAAAAATAAAGACTGTGCTAATAACTCTAAATAAGCTTTTTTTTATGACAAATGCTACAAGAAAACACATTCAAATCATCTATATCTAGGATTATCTTCAGACCTGTTTTGAGCTATGGCTCTTTTCAGTGAGGAACTAGTACACCAGATTTAAAACACCAACTCAAGCTAAACATTTATCTAGTAGTTAATACTTAAGAAGATCTGAAATTTTCATCTACTCACTGAAGAGAGCCATAGCTCAAATCTGGTCTGGGGGCGGGGACAATCCTAGATAAAGATAATTTGAATGCATACTCTTGTAGCAGTTGTCATTAAAAAAAAAAAGCTTGCTTAGAGTTATTAGTATGCTCTTTATTTTATATATTTGTAAATGCAAGCTATATAAATCATGATATATAATTTGATTTTATTATTATTATTTTGCTGTTGGAGACTTTGGCTAAATTAAATTGCTAAGCTTATTAATATATGATATATCTGAATTAAGTTCAGGCCATATGATTATTTCAGTTGGAGAGCTGAATTTAAAGACATGTAGATGTCTGAAATTTTCAGACTTTTTTTTTAAGAGTTAACTATTAGATAAATACCAAGCTTGAGTTGGTGTTTTAAATCTGGTGTCCTAGTTCCTTACTGAAGAGAGCCATAGCTCAAAAACGGTCTGGGGATGGGGACAATCCTAGATAAAGAGGATTTGAATGCGTTCTCTTATAGCATTTGTCATAATAAAAAAAAAAATAGCTTGTTTAGAGCCGTTAGTGTGTGTATGCAAATAATTCTATAAATAAACATATATGAAGCTGCTGAAACTACTTTTAAAAAGAAAATTACGCATATTTTTAATAGTAGGGCGCTTTTTTCGTTATTATTGAATATCAACAATTGATTTAAATTGTGTTTGTCAAACTTTAAAAAAAAAAATAGAAGTATGAATTAAATTATGATTTTGTAATACGTTCGAAATTTATTCTTTGTTGTATTATAAATAATGTATATTTTTATAATAGGCAATATGTTTGTTCTAAATATTATGGAAAGCATTATTTTGCTTACATTGAAATCTTTTTTTTAAAAAAAAACAACTAATAGATATTTACCCCCCCCTCCCAACTCTCGTCCATTACTATAATTTTATTTTATGAGATTAATGCATAAGAAAATAAATGCTTATTATCTTTTGATCTCATTTTTGTTGCTTTGAAGTTTGTCGTTTTTATGACCGTCATAAATTTATCAAATATTAGAATATCTTTTCTCATAAAATTGTGCTTGTTCAGAGAGAATTATAATTTTCTTATATCCTTGGGGATCTTTACCTCGTGTGTATATATATATACAAACACACAATGGTTATTGAAAGTTAAACGCCAGGAAATGTTTGTCTAAAATTAATGGAACTTTTGTAGAATTAAGCTGTTCTTTGTAAGATGCAAATTATTAAAATTTGAGCTATTTAAAATAAAAATTGGTTTATAATGTTTATATTTACATTGCCTTTAATTTAATCAAATTTAAAAAGAAGAAACATTGAATGAAATAAAATAATATATATTTATTAATATTTTTTAAAAGACAGTTATCTTCACAAACATAGATTCTAACCAAAAGATGAATTTGCTAATAATTTTTAGTCATTGAGCTAGATTACTTCATTTCTGAAACAGTTAAACTGTGGTCATGGGTTGTTTGAAGAGTTTTGTTGGTAGAATATCCAAAAAGGAGATCTTGAGTTGATATTTGTCTTCCTGGGAAAACTATGTCCTAATCTAGGAATAAGTCTGATTTGCTTAATTTTTTTTTTATATTTTGGTCATATAACTTATGTTCTGGTATCTAATGGAGAGTTAGCAAAAGAGTGTGTTACCACCATAATTCTCATAGTTATATTTAATTATTTTCTAAGAACAAGTAGGTTTTTTTCACCGATTGTACTTTTATAATGAAAGTAGTTTCAAGAGATTTTGTAATATTCAAATGTCATAAAGCAAGTATAAAAAAAAATTGGATAAATAATTGAAAAGGAATGTTGAAATAGTTGAATAATAATAAATACTGTAATATTAAATTTTATTTCACCTTCACTTTGTAATTAATAATACGCTGATGCGTTGCGGTGAAACTTTTTATGTAATAATTTGTAGGCTTTTTAATATATATTTCTAATTTACAGACTTAGCGCTTTCAGAGCCCTTGTTGCTCCATATTCATAGTCTTTTCAGATTATTAGTTATATGCAAATGTATGCAAATTGCTGCTTATATCATCCATTTTTTAGAAATGGCGAAACAAATGTCTCTTCTGTTTATTGATTTGGCATCACTGGTGATGAAACAAGCTTCCTTAACCTTCCTCTTAATATTGTTTCCGTACATAAAATATCAGCCTTGGAGGGCTCAAATCTGTGGTTGAGCTCCTGCTGATGGTCAGCAAATACAGAGTTGCCTTCTTTTTTAGTTATTGCTCTTGTATATATGTATTTGTGCTGAGCCAATCTATTGCCCACTGTGGCACGAGTTTCTCCATAATAAACCGAATCACACCCTATTTGAGGGCACACAATTTTATACACTATACTGTTATGGCAAAAGAAAGAAATGATTAAGTTACAGAAGATAGACTGGAGATGAGAAATGAGAGAATTGAAAAGGTTGATGAGTTTTGGAGGAAAAAAATAATGTAGTATTAATATTTAGTTTAAGAATATATGTCTTTAAAGTATATGAATGGATTTTAGCTGAATTGATTGTAGATTGATTCACAACATGATTTTGTGAGATTTTGATATTTTTTGACATAAAGTTGAATTTGAGATGCTAAGTAAACTGCTTTAAGGGGATGGAAAGCCGTAATAAACTTACTAGTGATGATCAAGTATTATCACTTAATTATTATATATAACCTAATTATCTCTTTTTTTTTTTAAAAGAAAACACACACAACATGCATATGTACAATAGGTTTAGGAATAGCTTAAAAGTGTCAAAACATATTCTGAAGCATGTAAGGATTTTGATTACAATTTATTAGTTGATGAATTGTGATTTTTTTTTTTTTTAAATTAAAGAGAATAAATTAACTGAGCCAAGGATAAAATAGACTGCTGATAATTTGAAATGGAATACTAAGGAAAATTTTTCAAATTAGCCTATAAGTAAATGAATACAAGTATTAAACAAAACGATAGAATTAAATGCTAAAGCAGGAATTATTTAAAGAAATCTTAAAAGAGACTGCAGTTTTGATGACAAACTATGAAAGAAATAAAAGCACAAAAAGTCTTTTTGTGTTGGCAATTTTATAAAAAAAAATGAAAAAATATAAATATTGTTGTAGATAAAAGTATATATATATGAAGCTCAATAATGAAATGAGGCATGAAAATGATAAAGCTAGACAAGTGCATTAGAAGAGAATGTAGATGAACAGAGAAATTACAAAAATGAGTTAACTTTGATAAGAAAAACAAGCTCATAGGAGGAAAGCAATTATTGATGAAAAGAACAGCAGATTATTAGCAAAGAAGAAAGATATTGAAAAAAATGGTAGAAAATGTGATATCTATCATAGAGAAACACTCATTTGTTTGTGTTCAGCTAAAAAAAAAAGGAAGTTGATAATTAAGAATGAAATAGATTGTGCAATAAAAAAAGACAAAATTGCAAAAGCAATAAATGAAGTAAAGTTTAGTAGAGAATATGAAATTGATGTGCTTTCAGGTAAATTGTTTAAAGTTCATGAGGTGAATGAGAGATTAGTAATTTTTTTTTTCAATACTTATATGACTTCTTAGAGGAAATAAATTCTAATACCATAAAATATGACGGTTTAATTTTTTTTTTTAAATACTGCTATTGAGTATTTGAGAGATTTGAATAGTTATATTTATAATAGATTATACATGTTTTTAGAGTAATTTGGATTCAGAAAAGGAAGCGAGACAGTATATGTTGTTGAGTACCATAAAAATTTATTATGATTTTTAATCTTTTGTTTTTTATCTGACTCTTTCTGGAATTTTACATGATCATATTCATGTATGAGTGATTGCTAATGTTAAATTATTGAAAAATATGTAGCGAGGAAGATATGGTATTATTTTATTGATATTAAAAAAGCTCTTTAACTGGGTTAATTTGATATCTTTCATTCTTAAGATTAAAGGGATAGATTGGAAGAAGTGATGCTAGAAAATTTCTTTTTGAAATCCAAATATATTTGTCAGATTAAATGGATTTATTTTAGGAACAATAGATAAAAGTGGTGTCTATCCTTTTTCATTTAATATTTGTTTAGATAAAGTTTTAAATGAGTATTATCTTAGTATGGATGAAGTTAATATTTATATATGAAATCAAAAGATATTTATCAGATTAAATGTTTTTCTTTCAGGAAGAATAGGTAAAAGAAATGTGTATTCTGATTTGTTTAATATTTTTTACATAACTTTTTAAGTGAATGTTATTTTTATATAGGTGGAATTAATCTTTGGAAGAAAGGTGATGATATTGCAATATATGCTGTTAATAAGATTGAACTTAGCTGAATGATGATAAATTAGATTGAATTGTAATAAATTTGGGAGGAGTATAAATACAATCCATATTAAAACAGTGAATAAATGTTTAAAGAATGAATAATTAAATAGGAGATGATGACAATGACTATGAAGAAATTGCAATGGTTAAACAGGTTTTTAAAAAACTAGGAGATTATATGTAGCTCTTTGAAATTAAAACTAAGAGAAAACTTTGTAAAGTGTTAATATAGTGTTAATATTCATTAAGCATCAGATCATGTAGAAATGATAAAACATTAGAAATTCTAAAGATGTGAATATGGAGAAAAATTCAAAAAATAATATATTTAAAAACAGAGATGTATTGAAAAAAGCAAATGAAAAAATATATTGTTAAATTAATTTTGAAGAACATGTTTAATTAAAAGTATTACAGTAATGTAAAAGAAAGAAATTGATGACTTTAAGAAAGGAGGCAGCTACAATCTTTTGAAAAACAGATAACATAATAAATAGAAACATAAGAAGAAAATAGACTGGATTGATATAGAATCTGTCTTTTGAATCTATTTGTGTCTTCACTAACAAAATTCAAACTTTTCACTAAAATCTATATACGAATTATGTATTACAATGTTTGCTCAATATTCCACACAATAGTTGAAATCATTGGTACTCTGATCTTTTTGGCATGATTGGGAGTTTGATGCTTCTACATCATCTAATTTTGTCCATATTTATTTTGTGATGACTAAAATACCAAACAAGTGCTCCAGAATTTAATGATATATAATTGTTATTTTTCACAAGAGTATTAATGCATTCATGTTATATTTAATTTTTTTTTTATGTATGAAGCAGTAAAAATATTGTTTTTAATTAAAGATAATATTAAGATGTTAAGTATAATAACCAATTCTATACTGGTTTTTGTGAACTATAGTAAAGTCTGTTTTTTTTTTTTTAAGTGTCATAGCATCGGCCGGGACGCGAACCCACACCCGGGCAACTGCCTGCTAGTGCAAGGTAGTCGCGCTGACCTCTTGACCACCAATGCAAGACTAGTAGAATCTGTTACAGTGAAGAATTATTAAGTTAACAAATTATACAATGAACACTTTTTTTGACTAATTTTAAATTTGTACAACAAGTGCAAATCAATACAACGAACATTAGAGCAGCAAACATCTTTGTCAGTTTGAGGCTAAAAAAAAATTGTACAGTACATTTTTTTTTTAAAGAGTAGTCTTTTAGCTTCATAAATAATTTTAGCCATGAGTCAAAAATGCAGAATTTGAAAGCTGATTAATATTGATATGAAAAAAAAAAAAAATTTTGAAATTAAAATACACTAAAAATAATAAAAATCTAAGCAGTAATATGGAATGGCTATAATAATGAATGCCATTGCCTATAGAAAATGTTAAAAGAGGTGTCATTGGCTGATATAACAATAATATCTTTCAGAACATTTGAGTAAGTCATGTGACATTTTTGTCATGTTTGCAAATTTATTAGCATTTATTTTTTCTGAGAAAATTTATTCTTGGAATTTTTTTTTTTAATAATGTAGAAATATTAATTTTAACAATGAGCCAGAAAAATCGTCAAAAAATTGATTAGTATTGAAGTGGGGGTCTCTAAAAGAGAAATAAAACCGCCTCACTTTAAATTCTGAACATAATATGGACAAATCAAAATCTGTACAATTTTTTGAAAAAGGAATTAAAAAGTGCATGGATAGCAAAATAGATTTCTAGATTGACCATCATAGAATAAATGGTTACTCATTTTATTATTATAAATTAATCAAAGATAAATGACAGATGTTAGAGGCAATCATTTAGGAAAAGGTCCGGTAATTGTTTAAGGAAAGATGGCTTATCAGATTTAAGAAAATAATTAGATTACATAATGTTATAAGAGATGGTAGGACTATTGCTAAATGTTGTTTTGAGGGCTTAAGACAAAAATAATTTCTAAGCAAAAAAGCTAAACTTCTGAAATTAACAATCTGTGAATTTTTATTTGAGTAAGTTGGTATATATTTTTATTTTCTGTTTTTAAAAAATGAATTTTAGTTTTTATTAAAATCAAACTATTTATTATGTACATCAATTAATTTTATATTTTTTATTTTATTATATTTTCTCTATTTAAATGGTTGTTTAAATAATAACATTGGTTTAGGCCATGGGCATAGAACAGATTACCTTTAAGTACATGTGTTTTATTTAAAGTAAGCTACAATAAATGGATGATATAATAAATTATCTTCAGGAACTAGTTTGTTATAGCAGACTATATTGTATAGTCTATAAACTACCCAAAAGTTATAACTTAATAACGACAAAAAATTGTAAAATTCCATTTGATTAAATTATGACTTTAGCTAAAGTTAAGCAAAGATAATATATTTGGCTTATAATCACTTAATGAGTTTAGTCTCATCTTCTGACTATATACATTGTTATTGTTATAGATTATCTCTTTTCTCTCTTGATTCAGCATTGACAACAACGAATGCAAAAAAAGACACTTCATCTTAAAACACATATTAATGCTTTTACAAGGACCACAGAAAAATGTGCAGAATTACCATAGCCTTATTGAAATTAAATTTTACTGTTAGTTGCAATGTTAATTTTTGTAGATTTAGTAGCATTTGTTTCAACAAGAACTATTAGTTGAAGATTATTTGAAATAAGATTTCGCCTATTAACAATTTTGAAGCTTTTCATTCATCCCACAACAAAGAAATAAAGGCATTAAAGGAGTTTTGAATAGAAATATAATTTTTTCTGATTTTTGATTTCATTTGATGCATCTAATGGCAGAAAAGAAGATAATCTGTTGATAGAGATAGTATATAGTGTTTTATGGAAGGACATATATAAGATTCCATATATATATTTTGCTATAATGAGCACATTATGCCTATAATAGTGTACAATCTTTTTTCTCTCAAATTTTATTTCAACTTTAAAATTTTGGAATGCTAATATAAGCAATGTGAATGTACCTCTAACTTTGATGTAAATGTTCTTATTTCACAATAATACAAGTTTTCTTGTCATTTTACTATTATTTACTGCAATCTTCTCTCTGTGTTGTTATATATTTGATCATATTTTTCTGATTAGACTGATTTATTTTTGAATTTTTATAATTTATTTGTCATTGTTCTTGATTTATAATTTGGTGTTTTTTATTCTACTCTACAGTTTTTTGCTTTAAATTCTTTAATATGTCATGCAGTTTTGTAAAATCAGTAAATGTAATGACTGTGCTATCTATAAACCAAAGTTATTTAAATATTCTCTTTCTCTTTTCCTCCTCCTCCTCCCACTCAACATTCTTTTTATCAGTTTATTTATCTATTTATCTTAGATAATTATTATGAAAGTTTTAGAAGAAATTAATATTACCAATCAGAAGTTTTATTTTAATTAGCTTGCTGGTAAGCAGTATATTCCTGGATCATTTTTTTACTGGGGACAGGGGTGGGGATGGAATTAGCTTTTTAATTGAGACAGAACTATTGTTCTTTGTTATTCTATCACATTGGTATTTAAATGTCACTTGAGCATTTCAATGTGTCTTAAATTAAATCTTACTAGAATTGTTATAAAAAAAAAACAACAATAATATATCACCTGATTCTAGCTTATACTTTGCTATTCATTATCAAACCTTTTTATTCTCCTACTCATATATCATTCAGTGTAAGCTTTGGTAATCAATAAATGCCAGATGGTAGTATATAAATGCTCATTCAGTGTTCTTATATTCAAATATCCCCAGACTGGTCTAGATATTTGGGAAATTGAGCAAAACTATTATTATGCTTAACCTGCCACTTGATTGCTTGATCTGGTAAGAATAGAGAGAATAAAAGAGTTATGTAATGGAATTGTTTTAGTTGTATTTTATATTTTTCAGTTTAAATCTATAATAATATAATATGCTGTTTAGAACATCTTGCAACATTTGAGCAATCAAATGGCAGATTAAGCATAATAGTTTTGTTCAATTGATCAAACAGATTTTTTTTTTAGTTTAATCTGCCAGTACTATAGCTATGAGTTTGCAACTCTACCTCTGTATAAAACTGCAGTCAAAACCAAACCTTTTAGTTCTGAGCAGCTAAAATATTTACTGTAAATCATGCTTTTTTAAATCAGTGTTCTTTCCATAATCTTTCTCAACATGTTTTACTTAATCCAGCACAGTTTTTTTTTTTTTAAGAATATTTTAATAATTTTTATTAGTCATTCATTAGACTAGAGATTACCCATTTAATTTCTGTACTTTAATTTTCACTACATCACTCTCAAGCAAGTTAGGGACTAGTTTCTATTTACTTTTAATGCCTTGTGGAGGAATGTAATCATAAACATATAACCAAACCCATATGAAAATTATGTGTGTTTCCTAATATGCACATTTCGTGCTGAACCAGCACTTATCAGTTGGCTCAAATCACATTCTCTTACACTTATCTTGATCACTGTTCAGTATATATAGATTGGGGATTGCTACAGTTTACTGAACAATGATAAAGGTATGTGTAAGAGAATGTGACCTAACTGATGAATGCTGGTTCAGCACAAAATGTGCATCTTGGTTATCATACATCTTTTTTATGTTTTTGATCATGCTTATGATTACAGCTTTCTACAAGATATTAAAAGCAGATAGAAACTAATCTACCTTGCGTGAGAGTGGTGTAATGAAAATTAAACTATAGAAATATTGTCTGTTATTTTATTTGTATGAAGACTAATATTTTTTGCTGTCTTTTTAAATAAAAATCTTTTATTTCCAAAACACAAACTAATCTAATTATTATTTTCTTATTCAGTTTCTAACTAAAAATTACTATGACATTTTACTAACCTTTCTTTGGATCTATAATTATTATATTTAATTACACCAGTACTTCTGTCAGAGAAGTCTGCATATTTACAATAAATGCTATATACAATAGCAAATTTTTTTGTTACAAATATCTAAAATGATCTTTCTCTTTTATAGATTTGATAAGACTCAAAGCTAGAGGTTCCTGCATTGATTCGCAGTTGAATAAAGTAAAAAAAAGAAATCAGTTTAATCAATTGACATTGTTGTAATCAATTGGCGATGTGGTAACCTGAACAACTAATCAATATTATTTTATGTTTTTAATGGGTTTTTTTTTTTAAAAAGTACAAATATTTTTTATATTTAATCTACAAAAATAAGAAATCTGCATTTGAATTAGTGATTATTGTTTAAAAAATTGCCAAATCAAAAATGGCATCACTGAAATAGAATCAGCTTATGTCGGGTCTTGTGAACATAGAGGCCACCATGAAATATGCTGATCTGTCTTCAGTATTCATCCTTCAGATACTTGTGCACTACATGAAGAAATTGAGTTGAAAGATGAAATTATTTATGTCCCACTCTAATGAATCAAGCATTCTATCAATATGTCTTTGTTACATTTCCCAGTTGCAATTGATTTGATGAAAATATTGCACTAGAAACATTTAGCCTAGATGAAATGCCCTCTTACTCAACATAGGCCTGTGAATTCTCATGCTTTCACATTTGCAGTTGTCATTGACTGCCATCTGGTGATAAACCAGGAAGACAAGTCATTTAGATAACAAAGCCATGTATTAGAGTTTCACAATGGATTATATATCTGCACATCACATTAGCTTTTTATACAATTTGCACAAAGCAATTAAATTATCTAAAACAAAATTGTTATTATAGCTTTACTAAGATATATTTTATAGATTTGACTTTGAAATGCAAATTAATTTTTGAGATCATATATATAAAATAATATGGAATTAAGGCAGAACTTTTATTTCCTTTATAAGCAATGTTAGCTTATATTTATACCATGTCCATTACTTAGGCCAAAACTCTAGCTGGATAAAACTAATATTTTTTGAATATCAATCATAATTAGGGTTTTTTACACTTTGCTTGTCTATAATTAACTGTTCAATATTAATCAGGAAATATTAGATCATAAAACAAGGATAGAAAATCACTAGGATCCCTACCATCCAGAAATTATCAAATCTGATGAGTAATGCCTTTTCCTTCCTTGTTTTTTTTTATGGAGAGCTAGAGGACATTGGACAAAATTAAGGTCGTTTTATCTTTATTTAAACAATGATATAACTCAAAATTTGAGAATGTTGAATGGATTATAAAATAATAGCTTTTGTCCTAATAATCCTTTGATTATAGTACTTATAATCATGTTAAGACTCATAGTTTTGTAGTTAAATGGAGATAAAAGGTAGTTGCATTAGATCCTAAGATCTAGATGCAGTGCTCTCAGATCCAGGGCTCCTCACTAACGAAGGCCATAAGCCAGAAACTAGTCTGGGGATATTGGATGAGTAGGCACTAGATGGGGATTTTATGCACAAGCCTTCTGGCATCCACTGATTACTCTAGCTTGCTGTGTGTGGCAAAATATATATAGTGAGTTTTGCCTGTTTTATCATTTGATCATAATACCTCTACAATCCTTGCATAGAGAACATATTTGATCCTCAACTGTTGTACCCATCTAAAAAAGCAAGTATTTGTTTCATCTGAGTGATAATATCTAGTATTAGTGGATATCATATACAAAAAAAAAAAGAGAGAAAAAAGCTTTTCAAATAAAAACTAACTTTAAAATATTATTTGTTTTATTTGGTACTGTATTTAAATGATAAATATCTGTTAAGAACTATTAGCTGTTTTTGTTTCATTATTGTTGGTTTAATAATATGTTTCCTAGCTGTGTAATTATATATTCTTGTTTATGACTTTTTATTTATTTATTTTGGATTAAAAGGATATTAAGTTTCTTTGACATTTATGGGAGAAATGATGGAACACTTTTCTTGGAACTGGGTCACACAACATGTTTTTGTGTTTTACGATTCTTATATTTTAGTAATTATTGCGAATTTATCATAATTTTTAATTTATTATTTATAAGAATATAAGGTGGATGATAATTTGTTTTGGCAAAAAGTAATTTGCTTCATTGCAAACAATAGAGATGTTTTTATTATCAAATTTTGAGTTAGTAATAAAATATTAAAAACAGCGGTATCACCCAGCATAATAATGTTATTTATACCTTCCTTTATTTCCAATTAATAGATTGCAAAATATTACTACTTTTTATCAATTTATTATGAAATTTATAGATAGTTGATTTAATTTCATAGAAGAAATATAACCGGGTTGTTGTTTTTTTTAATTTAATTAGCTGAAAATATTTATCATTAAATTAGTAATGGATTCAAAATTATATTCTGCAGAAAAACTTTATTTGAATAAATACTTTTTTGATATATATTTGTTTCTATTTAATATTATTTCTACTGGATATATTAAGTGCAATATTTTTTTATACATAAATATTATTTTGCTATATTAACGTTATAAATAAACATGTGCTATACATCTTCTTGTTATTTTCATGATCTGAGGTTCAAATACAAATTAGTTAAAACAATTATTTTCAAGTTACATACTGGCATAGGGGTTTTTTTTTTTTTTATGTCAGGTAGTTGTCTTATGTTTGGTAAATAGTGTACCAGTCAAAATCGAGTGTACGTTCAACAAGGCTTAGAATCCAAGCAAACGTATATCCATCTAGTATGTGCAAGATATATATAAGTCGGGAACAATTCCAAATATCAACCTATTTACTTGTGCTCCAGGGTCTATGACTGCATGAACAAAGCTTTTGATGATACTAACAAGCTTTTCATTACTCCAGGCCCAGCAATGAGAACAGGGAAAGCAAGAGACTTGAAACAATATATATATTTAATGGGATAAATAATAACTTCTATAAATGATGACCATTCAAGAACGGTATAGACTATTGTTTGACAATAATATTCAAGGCAACATTAACAAAGGGTTTGAATTTAAACATTTGATTCAAATGAAGAATTATATGTCTCATAAAATAACAAATAATAGAGATTCAAGTAATAAATGATAAATGCAAGAATACAGATAAATGATTTAGAGTAAATTTATTAAGTGATTATATATATTAATAAAACAATATAAGCTTTGGGATGTCTATACAATCCAGGTTACATATCTGATAATAATTTAATTTGCAATTATGTACTTCTGAATTAAATAAATAGGTCATTCAAGACCATACACAATTAGATACATATTTGTTTTAACATGAAAATTAATGAGTGCAACTGCAATACAATTTAATATATATAAATAAGATTATAGGCGTGGCTAAACATGATGGTTGGTGCAATTAATATATAAATATAAAGCGGATTGTTTTTGTTAATATGCCAAGGTCATGGAAGAACTTAATTAAATTATTGAGAATACATAGTGGCTTAATCTCATCTAAAATATTGCAAATGTACAACAATTGGTTTATTATATTATGATACATATAAGTAATATTTTATAATGCACGATTCTGATCGCATATGTGGATACGTGCTACTAAGTCATGAAGACCGACCGGATGAGCAAGAGTAAGATGGTTTAGCCTAATATAAGCCACAATTATATAATTTAATCTAAGACTAAATAGAATGGGTGCAAATGGCATGCTATTATGGCTGACAGAGAACATTGCAGGTCTATAAAGAAATGGATCATAATAAAGGCGGTATTCAGTATAGTTTTCCATCACTTGTAAGAATGAGATCATTTAAGATACTCTGGGTAGCTTTATCATGTTTGCATAAAAGAAAAGATATGCTGACCTGACAACCAAAACATATCTGAAAAATAGTGGCACTGGATAGCGTGTTGGGACGGTTAGAATTGCCTGAAGTTGAATCCCTAATAGGAAAAGCATCTACTTTGTGAGGGATAATGAGGAGTGGGATTGGTTCATTCTGATGATCCTGAAGTATGTGACAAAGCAAGCAAATGAATAAATAAACGATGGCAACTATACACTTATAACGCCTAAGCATAAATAAATCAGTCACTAATGGCCATAGTTCATTAATTAATACCTGATTAAAACAATCTGCTCTCCTACATAATGGAATGCTCAACATACCCCCCCCCAAGCAATTAACTAATAATGATCAAAATTATATAGTCAAGATTCTAAAACTAAGAGGGATTAAATGGCTTTCTCCCACACACCCCAAAGTGTCTTCCTACATGTTATAACTTATAATATGATTTTAATTAAATATTAAACTCACTTCTGGTGAGATTTAATTACTGGACAGGTAACAACCACTTAATAATGAGATGAGGTTTAAGAAATTATTAGAAAACAATCAAACAATTTGTATAAAACTAAGCAAGCCGAACAATTAATTTTAAAGAAATTTATGTTTCCCTTGTATAATAGGAGAAACTATGAGCAATAAGATTTAAATTTACTCACTAAGTTTGACACAAACTTGGCAAATTAACATAAATAAAAATAACAAAGAAACAAAATTCAATCTTAATTGCCACACCAAATTTAAGTCAAAATTTTATAGCATTAGAATAAGTTATATATAGACATTTAACATATATATATATATATTGTAACGGAATAATTGATATTTGTAACTGAATGAAGGACATTTGCGACAGAAATAGTAATAAATTGATAGGAAATGATCCATTATTAACATATATGTTTATCCAATCTGTTATTTGTAACAGTAAGTAAACATTGTCACAGTATAGATAAATAGATGTGATGAAATGATAGTTGCCATAATTCAATAACTAAATATAACCTTATAGCCCGATTGCAACTATCCTAAACATTAATTCTGTCACATTAGTAATGAAATAAATAAGTTATCTCATTTCTCCATATAAAATAATAACAATGACAATTAAAACTATCATCATTAAAGATTTAATAATATCTAAATATTGGGGATGTCATTTGAACAATAAAATATACTGGCCATTGTCATCAAATAAAAGAATATTAAATATAGCAACTGAATAAAATTACCAACTTTGAGATTCCTGGAGTGCATTATGCTTATCTCCCATACTAGGTTCTTTTAACAAAGAATACTTCCTATTCTTCTTTCCAACCATATAAGACCATTCATAGTCACATGCACACACTGGTGCTATTCATGACAACTTATAAAATATATATTATATAAAGTTAATATTATAAAGTTGGAAAGGGATTATATCACTCTTTATTCAGTTGAGCTAAGTATATGTGTTTTCCCACGAGCGCCACTAGATTGTTTTAAATCTAGATAAATATCTGTTTAGAGTGTACTGAGTTCAAACTCATTCGGTACATTTTTATCACACATGACTTGGATGACTAATGAAAAAATGACATTCTTACATTTATCTATATCGATAAAATTACAAGATCCCAATATTACCAAAATTTATATTATAGATCAAAGACTCTTATAGACATTGCTAGCTCATTTTATGTATATTGATGAACAGACAAGTATAATCTTATTAATGGCTTCTAAACAAGCATTGTGAAAACCATTATTAATATTGATGGCCATTTAGCTAGATTATTTATCACAATATAAAGGTAATAATGATGATGATAATAATGATGAATGATAATAATAGTGATATCATAATAATAATGATAATAATAGTGATAATGATGATAATAATAATAATGATGATACTAGCCATAGCTTATTAATAAACTCACAACAATAAATTTATCTTTATAAACCTATAGGCATCTATTAAAAATTATCCTATTTCAGACGGGGATTTAAATATTACATTCACTAGCATTCATATAAGTTTATAGTTATTTACTAAAATACTTTGATAGTTAAGATTAGGATTTAATAATACTAGTGATGATGAATAATCATCATGAATCTCTATGCATGATATTCATCTTTCTATAAATCTTTATTTACTACATATATTAATTATGCTAAACATTAGATTTAATGATTATAATTTATTAATGATGATGACGGCAATCATAACTCTTATATAGTATTATTTGAAACATTTTAATCAATAATACGATATCCATCTTTGATGAGGATGATCATAATTCCTGGACACAACCCAATTTTAGCTTTCTATTGTTGAACTATAATTACCAAAACCTGGTTATTATCAAGCATAATCCTTAAATACCCAAAGATAAATGAACATTCTAGTTTACTTAACCTTTTGCGAGCGCTTAATATTTGCAAGTGATTGCTCCATATTTACGAATGATAATAATTAATAACTGCGAGCAATGATGATGAATTAAAATGATAGAATCAAGACAAGAAAACACAACAATATTTTTTTAATAAGAACTCGGAAAACCAATTAAGATATATATAATTATATTTTATTAATACTATTACTCTTTCTTTCTTTCTTTAAAATCAAATCAACAATTAAATAAATGGCTTATTATTACATTAATTCAATACAAAAATTGATATAAAAATTTATATAAGCACAAGCAAATAAACTTAATATATAGGTTTGTCATTTCTGGATATTTTAAAATAAGCTGGCTTAAAAAAAATACATTTTATGGAATGCTTACTTAGGTCTTTCCTAACTTATTATATCATAAAATAAATTTCATATGTATCCTGTGTGTTTTATTTCACTTCCATTCATATGTAAGCCTTGCTCTATAATTTCTCACACCTAAACTATTTATATATAACCTATTCCTTGACATGTTTGTATAAGCAGTTACACATGCACACATTCGGTAATGTTAACATATATGTTTAAAATGTATACCCACAAATTACATATATAAAAATATTTTTGCAACCTTTTAGCAAAAGAAAATAAAATACATGATATTAATTTTAATATGCAACAAGATAAAATAAAAAAAAAACATTATAAATGCATATATTTATAGGTTGCTCATTATCATTAACAACTGAAGAACAATTAAAAAAAAACATTTCAACATTACAATATATAATATAAAAAAAATAATAAAAAAATAATGAAAAATTTAAGTTTAAAGATTTAAACTATGTTTGTGCTATGTTGTGTGATATTGCAAATAACTATAGATAAACAAGTCTTTAATGTTTCTGTATCAAAAGAAAAATTGCTTTGACCAGTAAATCAAGGTTTACTTTTAATAAGTAAGAATAAAAATCTGTTAAAGAAAGTTCATAGTTACCCGATCACTTTCACTTCTTATAAATGTCCTGAGTTTGAATTTTCAGACTGCTTGTCTTTGCTCCATAAAAAAGAAAGTTATTGCAGATACTGTTAAGATAAACATGAATCAATTGACTTGCTTGTTTCTTTAATTCTAAAATTATTTATTGTTGATTGGCTTCCTTCTACCATTTTAAAAAGAGCTATTATAAATACTTTTTAATAAGTATGTACTGGTGGATTTGCTTGTCTCTCCCATTTTTAAAAAAAATAATCGCTGTAGACACTTTAGATGACTGAGGTAAACTTTAACAAAAATTTGATTCATGGCTTCAAACTTGGCTATATATGGATTTTATACATTTTCTCTTCCTCTTCCTTCCTCTTCTCCATTCATCCAAAGGTAATGAGCCTTTAATAGACCAGGAGCCAGAAAAGAAGCATTTCATATAGCTTGTGTGGTTGGCTTCAAACTCTTTCATTTTGTTGGTTATTATTTGACTGGTATATGAGTCCATAGACAGATCAGCGATTTTAACTCATTCTGTATTAATCAGGAAGCAGAAAAAAATGGTTTAGCAATGCAGAGTCATGGTATTATACTCAGAAAAATATGTTAATCTCATTTCATAGAATTGTCAATAACCTCTTCTTATAAATTCAATTTTGTTCCATTTTCCCTCATTTTCCAATATTAATATTTCTGGGAATTACTTGTATATCCGCACATCTTCGTCTATTTTGACTTTATACAAGAGTCTTTTCCTTCTTTTCCCTTGTTCAATTTTTAAAGAGTGAAAAAAAAAATCAAATCGCCCACTTTTTTTTTTTCTTTTTCAACATTAATAATGAGGAAAAAATTGAGTGAGAGTTACATCTCTGTTTAATAATTACATCTCTCTTTAATAATAATGACGGAGTGACTGTCTATCTCTCTAAAATAATAATACTGAGTGAGTCTCTAAATTAATAAATGACTGAGTTACATCTCTCTCCTTAATAATAATGACTGAGTGACTTTTAAACATTTTATTCATTTATATTGCCAATCTTTGGTCAAAGAAACTGACCACCTGCATATCTTATCTTGAGATAAAAAATCAGAGTTTGACAAGTTGATGTTCTATCGCGATTTTACAAGAAAATTAATAATCACCTTTATTTCCTCAAAGCACCTCTCTCTTTTAAAAAAAAAAAATCTTAGATACAGATAAAAACAATACAACAAAGCTGGCAATCCATAGCCATTACAAATAGGTGTAAAAGCGTTTTTGTGTTTATACAGACGTTCTTATTCTTTCACACTCTTTTGCACGTGTACATTTTCAAATCCCAATCTCTTATCTAGATCACTTTATTTGACACTTTCTTTCTGATCTGCTTTATTTTAACCAAAAATAAAACTAAATAACTGAATATATTAATTATTTAATAAGAAAAATAACATACTAAAATATCATTTCTTACAACATTATATTCATTCACCACCTATTAATTTATCAACTATATATTACACATACAATATACGTACACATAAATCTATATATATAAAAGAAAAATTTTTTTTTTAAGTAATATATCTGTGTGTTTGAAATGAGTCATATACATACAATATATAGTTTTGAGAATTAAAGAACAGACATAAAAAGGCTTACAATGTAATTTGGAAATAGAAGCAAACCAATCGAGAATTTATCAGCTGGTGGCAATATAGATATTTTACCTTGGGATTGAAGGCACGTAAATAGACTTGAATTGGAAACGGGCATTGGTAAAGCAGCAGATCTTCATTCAGACAGGCATTTATTTCTAGGAACAGTTCACATTTTTGGAGTAGATGTTTCAGACTCCAGCATCACAATGAGATGAGATCCACAGAGATCTGAGGGGAAGCAAATGACCCCCTTACCCCAACATGATTTATATTACAATGTATCTGATGGGAAGTATCTTAACTCTGATAGAAAAAGATTCTAATCTCTTTGATAGCCAAAATTTTAGCTATTTATATACAATGCAAATATTTAAAGAATATTGCCTTGAGGCAAGATATTTTTTTAATTTCACATATATCTGGGAACAGATATAATCTTTTATTTCCATACATTTTGTTCAGATTTGAATCTGATAAAATTCCTGCTGGCCATTGTTTCAAACTCTTGATATCAATTTATTCTATACAAAATTATTAGTAATACAATTAGAAAATATACATTTTTATCAAATATTATAAATTAAATCATAAATTAATCAAAATGGCTAGTAAAATTGTTAAAATACAAAATATTAGTTGATAAAATGTTGGATAAATATTATGCTTAAATTATTAGTAAGTTGCAATAAAATATTACAAAATATTATAATTTAGACAAACTACAAATTAGACACATATTATAAATAGAGGTCTTATATACATTGTTAATGAATTTATCAAATATATAAAATTTCCAAAGTATTATAAATTATACAAATATTGATTTTCATATAAGTGTGCGAACTGAATGGGTAGACGAAACTAAATGTTCTTAATAATTTATCAAAATAAGCATTTATTGGATTTATCACTCATTTAACTTTTAGTAGAGATCCATTTAGAGTCGTGTACCCATATATCTTAATATATGGTCATGAAAAGATCGACTGATTGCTCAAGTGAACTTTAATGAAAGAATATGTGGTATTTATAACATTCCATATGTTTTTAGAATGATACAATGGCCCACAAACTTCAAGATCTGTTGATTACATTGTTTTTTCTTAGTGTCGATTTATTCTATACAGAAACTATTATAAGTTCCTATAAAATATTACAAACATTATAATTTAGACCAATTATAAATTAGACACATAAATTGATTTATATTAATTATTAATAAATTTATCAAAATATAAAATTCCCACAGTATTATAAATTATACAAATATTAATTTTCATATGCGTATGCGAGTTGAATGGGTAGATGAAACTAAATGTTCTTAATAATTTATCAAAATAAGCATTTATTTGATTTATCATTCATTTAACTTTTAGTAGAGATACATTTAGAATCATGTACCCATACATCTATATATCTATATGACTGCCTAACTCTTAAGGCAGGTGTCCATTTTCAATCATTTGGGTTCAAACCCATTCTAGTGCTCTCATAGTAGGCACTAAGTGAAGCGCAAATATATAGAACCTATTTTCAGCTTCAATAGCATATAGTTATTCTTAGCTGAAAATAAAACAAACATCACAGATTGTTGAAACCCTTTCCAACCAGCATTTGGAAATAACAGTCACCTTCATAGGTGATTATTGGAAAAATTTTTGCTTGTCTTTATAAATATTGACTACTGGAAACTCATAATTGTATATCTTAAACCATAAATGATTAAGTTGAGATAATTTGAAAAATGATATCTAAATGTGCTAAAATGCAGGCAATAGTGAAGCTAAGTACAAATTGTAGTACTAATTGACTGAGTGCTTTCGAGAAGTTTTATTATCTCATAATCATAGTATTTGGGTTGTGTGAGCACAGTGGAATATGTATGCAGCAAAATTCAAATATATGCAAAGTGGATTAGAAAGTCCATTTTTTGGAGAGGGAAAGGCATGCTTCCTTTTGGTTTATAGCTATAAGCCATGCTTCTTTGACTATATTTAGAGTTATGGGTTCCATGCATGCAATAGAAGCAAAAGATGGTTCAAACATATGCTGGTGGACCTTTGGTGGTCTAAAAAGATGAAATTGTACAAGTTACACATAGGCAAGATAAGTTAATAAGTAAGAAAACCTCATCACAATATCAATTCTGCATTGACTTTTTTTGAGTTTAAGATAGGCTGTATCCATTGATTAAACTTATAAACTTTTGTTTATAGATAGAGCGGTAGCAGTTATTCTTGATATGATTGTATCCATCTTCCAATGAATTAAAAATATGTCTTGCATTTTTTTCTCTACCTTTTAAGATTTCATTTCACTGATATTGCAGTCAACAGCTGTCACTATTGAACTATGGTCTCATTTAATAACTTGTGATTTTTTAGAATCCATGTACTGCAGCCATGTGCTTCAGGGAGTGATATCATTAGATTCGTTCAAGATCTTATTCAAAAATTAATAATGATTTATTTGATGGAATGAATAGATTGAATTGCAATTTTTGCCTCACTTCTTCTTTTAGTCCCCTCTTTTGTAGATTAAATGATTTTTTTCTAATTTAAAATGTACACTTTGTTGTATTTTTGTATACTCTAACTATAAACGAACCTCACATTATTGTGTACTCTAAGAGTATGAGAGCCTTACATTAGATTGCCAAATAAGTAATAATATATAATTGTATTAAAGAAGGGATGAGTAATTCTATTTATGGTGGTGATGAGAGTCAGTGATCATATTCACAAATGAGTGTATTAATTATGCAATGATAGAAAGGATTTGATGTCAAAGAGAGGAATAAGGATCACAATTGTCTACAAAACAAAGTAGGTCTAAAAATATGCACGCATTTCTCTTCTATATAGAGCAATTTAACAAGCTTGCAAATATGTCTATATATATTACTGTTCAGCAACAGAAATTGCTCAATGGAAACAAACTTTTCTAACTTAAGAAAAATTAGATCAAGATATTCAAACCCAGTATCATTAAACACATACAAGAAAGGAATATTAAAGAAATAAGGTGATTTTATTAACATATTATTTATTTAATAACATTATTGATTAATATAATAATATGCCTATACTTTACAGATATATTTATTTGACTTTGAACAATTTATATGAAAAAGATTTATTCAAGATATGTTTCCAGGTATACACTATTTTCAAACACTAGTTTAAGTAAATAACTTGTAATAAAATATCTAAATTAGGAAATTACTTCTATTTCAGTATGTAATGAGCAAATTTTTTGATTTAATATACATATTTTAAAATATTTAAAGTTGTAATTATAAATTTATTAAATGCACATTGATTACGTAAGTAATATTTACTGAGGCTATAACCTCGACAATATGCATATAAATGCGATAGCAGGGACCTCTACAGGTGTTTTAACCACAAGCTTATGCTATGGAAGCTGTAGAGGTCCCTGCTATCGCATTTATACGCATATTGTCGAGGTTATAGCCTCAGTAAATATTTTAAATATACCTGGACATTTTACAAATAGAAATTTAAAGACATAAATAAAAAAACATTAAAAATTTTATCTAAGATTTGCATTTAAAATTTTTTGAAAGCTTTTCTTTGTAAAGGAATTCTCTAGCATATTATGTCTTAATTAAAGTTTTGCAGTTTAGCTTTCTCTTACTTTTTTTATTTTAAGATATATCTTGTAGTTTTGGATGATTAAATCTATATATGTAAATTTGTACAATAGTATTTAGTCAAAACAGAAATTATAAATCCATTAGATTTTTTTTCTCATATGTCATAGCATCGGCCGGGACGTGAACCCACAACCGTCTGCAACCAACTACTTGCTTGCAAGGCAGCTGCGATAACCTCTCGACTAACAATGCTTGACAATCCATTAGATTTTGATGTTAATTTTTAAACAGTTATCTTCATGCTTGAAATACAATTCTCAGTAAGCTTTTCATGTAGAAGAGTGTATGTTTCAGAAAAATTCTTGATAAATTCATTGTGCAAGTTGTAGTTTACGCTAGAGGTAAGATTCTCTTGATAGTATTCTTCAATCACTTATGAATGACAGACAGCAAATAATCTAAAATTTTTTTTAGCCAAATGTTATTATAGGTGGACATAATCATATTTAGACTTACCTTTGAATTTATCCTCCTAGAGTTTTCAATCTTTTTGAGTTTTAATCTGCTAACCATTGTTAATACTGATATTTGCAGTGATCCTTTATACAGTACAACACATTCTTAATCAATAGTAATAAAAAAAAGATATCTGTAGCCTTTAATCTAATTAAAGTTGGTGTGTTTTTAAATGCCACAAACTGTTATTTATATTTATTGATGTAGAATCAGTAAATCAATAGTATTCTTTCCCATAAATATGTCCAAAGAGCAGTCACATCACAAATTATACCATCCTTTCTTGTTTCCACTCACCATTTCCTCCAAAATATTTTTTATTAAACTATTCTTTTTTCTTAATATATTTCCAATCTAGTTTCTCTTTCTATCTCTAGTTTCCTCAATCAATTTTTCTTTTTTCATTTACACTTTTCAAAACTTCTTCATTTATCATTTTATTCAGTCAACTAATTTTTTTCCATCTTTTTTCATGACCACATCTCAAAGGCTTCCAATGTATTCATAATTTTTTTACTTGTTTGCATTTCACATACATACATTCGTACAACTAGCATTTAATTGATCTTTTATTTAATTTTCTTTTCAAAGCTCCATCAAGTATTTTCTATCTCGTAGTAAATGCCTATTTTTCCAGTGGCTATTCTTTTAACTTCATCTTCATTCAACCAACTACTCAAATATCTAAATCCATTTCCCTGTTGAACTATTTCTTCCTATCCATAAACACTTGGTCTTCTCAATATTAATCTTCATTTTATATATTCTTCCTCCAATTTATTCAACATTTTCTGCATACTTTTTTTAACCTCGGATATAAGAATCATATCATCTACAAATCTTATACATTTTACTATTCTACCTCCAACATTTGTCTTCCCAGTAAATATTAAAAAGCACAAGTGACACATTGCACCCTTGTCTAACTTCTCTTTTTATTTTCACTTCATCAGTATCATTATTCTCCAATCTAATTTTTATTCTTTACTCAATATACATATTCCAAATCATTCTTCTCTCTTTTCAAAATACTCCTTTATTTCTTAAGATGGTCATAAGTTTATTCCAATTTACTCTATCAAGTACTTTTTTTCAAATCCACAAAACATACGCCAATTCCTTTATCTTTTTCAATATATCTCTTTGCAATTGTTCTAACAGCACATGTAGCATTTCTTGTGCTTTTCCCTTTCTGAAAACTAAATTGTTCTCCAATATAATATTCTACCTTCCCATAAATTATTTGTCTTAAAATCCTCAATAAAACATCAGAAGCACAAGATAACAAATTTATTACACAAATTTATTTTATAAGTGTTTATTTTATAGCAAGCACTTCTTCAGATCTTTCAATAAATATCTTGAAACCATTATGGGTTTCATGGCATATAACATGGTAGTGTGTGTGCACACACACACATATATAAAGGTAAAGTAGAAATAAACAAATTTTTTTGTAGGCATTTTTATATCACATTGGAATAACAATAAAGAGTAAATAATTTTGAATTTAAATTTTTTTGTTATAAATTAAACATTTAAAAAAAGGTCTAATAAATATTTTATTAATTCTGATTTTGAAATTAAAGCAAGTCAGTTTTTATGTTACAATAGATATCCCAGTAATTATAAAATTCCACTATCTATTTAAAAAAATTTTTTTTTTAAAGTAAAACTTGTATAACATATTTTGATAAAATTTCATTATCTGTTATATGCTATGATATATGAAAAAAAAAAAGTAAAGTTAGTATTTTGTTAAAATTCCACTAAGTGGTTTTTCAAAGGATTAAAGTGAATTGAAAAAAGTCATTAACTTTTTTTCATTAAGATAGGAAAAACATTTTTAACTAATGTATTTTTCCCCACACTCTAACTATAAAGGGATTGAAAAAAAGATTAGAGGGTAGTTCTTAACCTCTTCATGTTTTCGCCCGCACAATGTGGGCAATGATTTTCAAATTATAAACATCCGGGTTGAGGTTAAGATTAATGGAAATCTACGCAGGTTACACATGTGCTTTTTAAACCTCTATTTCCATCTTTCTCTTTACTTTTCAGAAAGGTAAATTTTATTTTTCTACAATAAAAAAAACAATTTATGATAATTTTTGTGATCAAGTAAATTGAATTTTTTTGTCTTTCTGTCATTTTTTTGATAGTTACTGGAGAACATTTCAGCATGAAAAATATATCAGTAAAAAGTTTTATTTTTTCCATTGTATTTTGAAGACAATGTTATGGGGACCTAATGAGAAGCATTTTTATTTTTCTATATTTTTTTATTATTATTTTATTATATGTTTTTTAATTATTATTTTATATATTTTTTAATTATTGTTTATATATATATATTGAAGAAAAAAAATACTATTGAAATTAACATTAAAAAAAAAGATTATCTGCATTTTTTTCTATAATATGAGCTTGGGTGGAGTATTTGAATTAATTGATGAGACAAAAATAAATATATTTTGGAAATATAATGACCTGATTTAGATTTTTTTATATAATTTTTTGTCTGCATTTTAATAATAATAAAAAAAAATTAAGCAAATGCTAAAAGTAATGATTTTGACAGCATATAAATTTAGGCCGATTATAGACTATTGCAATATAAATTTCAAAGCTACATATTTTTTAATTATTATTTTATTCATGTATATATTGATAAAAAATATACGAAAAAATTACTATTGAAACTAACATTTAAAAAAAAAGCTCATGATTGTGTACATTTATATTGTGAATTATCTGAATTTTTTGATATGATGTGAATTTGGGTGAGTAATTTGAATTAATTGATATGAGACAAAGATGAACGTATTTTGGAAATATAGTGACCTGATTTAGATTTTTCTATAATTTCTTGTCTGCATTTTAATAATAGTAAAAAATATGCAAATGCTAAAAATAACAATTTTGACAGTATATATATATAAATTACAAATTTATGTACCTCAAACTTAACTCTATAATGAATTTAGTATTTCATTCACTTTTTTATTATTATTTTATTTTGTATATAGTAACTATTTTAGTAGTACTTTTTAATAAATTACAAACTGTATTGAAGTTCTTTATTATAATATTCAAATTATACTAATTATTGATCAATATTAACTACTTGTTATAAGGGATGTTACTAGGAATGACTTATACATTGCAAACCCCTGTATGGAAATAAATGTTGAAGGGCTACTGAGAAAATTGAAAGGTACTAATGTCTTTATTCTATGAAGTTTTCAAGTGATGGATTACCTTAGGTAAGTGTTATTATATACTAATTTTTTAGAAATTTTATGATGAATCCAACTAACCTATTAACAAAAATATAATTTTAAGTTGTATGCATGATAATTTAGGATTTATGAAATAATATGAAAATAATTATTAGAAATATTAACTTTTGTTTTGTTTTTTTTACTTTGAATATCAGTGACTTTTTTTTCAGTTTAATTACATTCTTTGGTGTTTAATCTTTAAAACAATATTTATTATGTCATTTTTTATTAATAAAACTTAAAGTTATGATAAAATTTGTGACTTAGCATAATTTTTTTAAATAATCAGTATGGCTGCTTGAAAGTGAAAAGGTTAAGTGGTTCTTGAGAGTTCTTAGAATTGTCCAGATCATAGCAACTACCATGAAAATATAACTGAAGGCATGGGTGGACCCCATGGCTCCTACTAGTTTGAATTCATCTAGAAGTAAGACCCAACTTTTCTGCATTCTCCATAGCTGACATTGTATTAGATGGTTTGCCTGATGTCTATCCAATCCTAGACTAAATGGGGCTGATTGAATGGAAACAGTTATCTGAATTTATGTCTTTCCCAGTGATGAGAATCCATAAGCTTGCTGAAGAATTAGTTATACTATGCTGTTTTATCTATATGCAGAGACCCACAAATAAACATGTAGCATTATATATATAAAGTTGGTGAGAGTGTTTTATATATTGAGAACAATATTTTAAATAATTTGTTTAGCGGAAGTGACATTTAAAAACGATAATTTAAAAGAAGTAAATAATTTTTGCTTGAATTAAAAAGCTAAAAGTAAATAATTGATTCATCTCCAAAAATATTTCTAGATTTGAAAAGAAAGAAATTTATAGGTGTACTTTTTAAAGATGCTTCTAATTAATCAAAGGTAATCTGTCAAAGATTGATAATACTTTTTTTTAAAAAAAAGTGAAGAAGAAAGAAAAACTTTTATGAAATTTATGTATATTTCAACATAGAATTAATTGTGAAAAATATATTTTTAATAATTTTATTATTTTGACAAATTAAAATATATAATATAAATATCAGTATGTGCACAGATTTTCATACACACATGTATATGTTAAATCAGTCATTAATTATGTATTGTAAAAAATGACTTTCATCTATAGATTTATGACACTTCAGATATGTTCATAAATTATTATACCACATGTCTGTGCATTGATATATAAATGTGTTTTATGTAAATTTGGTATTTGTTTTTAAATCTTTTTTTTATTCCTGTCTGACATCAAACACTTGTTTTTATTCTAACTACATTTACAATTATACACACTTCCTGAGGGTGAATTTATGTGACATGTACCTAATTGTCAGCCCTTCTCATACAAAGTTTTTCCACATTCTGGGTCATTCAAAAGGGGTTAGAGAAGGAGCTGACCGTAAAACACACGTATATAAGGGCGTTGCAAACATTCGAACCCTCCCAGCTTTAACTTTATTTCTAAGTAGAACTCCATGTTTATGGACAATGTCTGTCTTTTTCTTTTGTTCGTTGCCAAGTGCCAATCTTGCTAGTTCACAAGAATCGCATGATCTATTAGATATTTGTCTGACTCAGCTATTTAACTCGATGCCCCGTCTTTATACTCAGGGTGTGGTAGCACATTGCGCCGAAGAAGAAATGAGTGTACTAACTTTTAAACAGAATATTTCTATAAATTTCTATTTAATTCACACTAAAATATAATATAAACCTTTTAAAATCCCCTGCACACTTTTCTCCCTAATCTGTTTGGCTTTAATTGATTATTGGAGGCACACCAGCACACACATGTATCTGATTTTAAAATACATAAAAAATTACACATGTATTGGGACAAATTAACAGTTTAATTTAAGATTCATTAATATTTTATTCTAATATAACAATGAAATGGCATAATCATGTATACGATAAATATATTTATAAATTACAATTAAAAGAGGAAAAAAACAACAAAACAAAACAAATAATACATGCATATCATTAGATTATCACACAGTTTGATTTTGATTATGTTTAAGAATTTGGAAGGATATAAGATATGTATATTTACTGGTATTAAAGAGTGTAGAACCAGCATATATATTTCTGAGTGCACTCATGAATTAATCCCAGGATTAGCACAGACAAAACATGGCATCCGTCTCTTCTGTGTAGTGTTCCTATCATTTAATGCATCTGAAAGTAGCATATTTATTTTGCTGTGCTTTTTCCTTTCCTTTGAATACATTCAAGAATGGCAGATGATCTGCACTAGATCCAAATAGTTGTGGTTCTGAAGGGCAAGTGGGGATGTTGAAGGTGATATATATATATATTCCAATGGTTTATGTGGCATAGATGATATAGAGAGCTGGAATCTGAAGATAGGCCCTGGCACAATGGTGACTTTACCCCATGCAATCCATGAGGTTTCCTTTATGTTTTATTTTCAGTTCACACACAATCTGTCCAGCAGTGAAGACTGTAATCACAGTTTATTCCTGATCTTTTCTGCTTTGTGGCCAATTTATCAACATTTTGGTACTTGAGTATTAACTAAGCTATGACGTAGTACACCGAAGGCATACTATTCTAATCTTATGATCTTTAAGATAATGTCTCCTAGTGATTTGTGAAGAAACTTAATCGATAAAGTTTGCCCGCAAATCATGTGGAGAAGTCACCTTGAAGATCACAAGATTAGATTAGTATGCCTTCGGGTACTACGTCATAGCTTAGTTAATAGTGAACAAGAAGGAGACGTCGACATCCGCCATGTTGGCCAAACTCTGAAACAAAGAAGTGGAACAATAACTAATAATTGATTATGGTAAAAAAAATTATGAAAATGTAAATATAAATAATTATGAAAATATAAAGAATCAAAAATCATTACAATTATTAATGATATTTGAATAATTATTTGGCCCTGAAAGCAAGAAAAATGCAATACTAAGTAATAATTTAGTACGAGAAAAAGGAAAAAATTATGGGAAACGATATTTAAGTAATCGACAAACCAAATAAATAATTGCTATGGTAAAAATAATTATGAAAATGTAAATATCAAAAATCAGTACAACTTTTAAAGATATTTTAATAATCCAACAAAATAAATAATAATAGCTAAACCCAAATCAATTACATTTAATAAGAAATAAAAATGAAAAAAATTGTTTTCAAATATTTACTTCTGAGATATACTCAAAAAGGTAAAATGGCCGGTTTTACAACCAATTTTGTTCCCGTACTGTAAACCATATTCATATTTAAGTAATCGAAAAACAAGAAATAATAGGTAAAAAAATCTTTTTTTTTTGGGGGGGGGGGGATGGTATTTAACAAATTGCTTACATTTAATAAAAAAAAAAAATGAAAAAAATTGTTCTGAAATATTTACTACAAATAATTGCCTTTAGTAAATGCTGCGATACTGAAAAAGGTAAAATGGCCGATTTTACAACCAATTTTGTTCCCGTACTGTTTCCAGAATATAATTATAAACCATATTCATATTTAAGTAATCGACAAACAAAAGAAATAATAGGTAAAAAATTTTTTTTGGGTTTGGGATGGTATTTAACAAAGCGAAATTGATTACATTTAATAAAAAAAAAATGGAAAAAATCAGAATATAATTATAAACCATATTCATATGTAAGTAATCGATAAACAAAAGAAATAATAAGTAAAAAATCTATGAAATAAATTGTACTTACAAATAGAAGTCACTGTGGTGGTCTGAATTCGCGGATATGTTTTTGCAAAATCAACAATAAATAGTAATTAGTTAGCAATAATTCCGCAAAATCAAAATGTAAAATTGGCAAACAACAGATTAAAAATTTAATAAAATGGTGGATGACACAATAAAAAAAACATCTCTTGCTTGAAAGACGACAGCAGGTAAAATGACAGATATTTACCATAATTCACCGCAGTATTCCAAAATCTTGAAGGTGACCACGAACTTACCTTCACCACTCCTATCGATTAGTCATGCCAATGTTTCAGTTGCCATGCCATTGCTTTGGTTCATCGTCGATCATATCTACCGGTGGGTTGTGTAGTACGTCATAGCTTAGTTAATACTCAAATACCAAAATTTTCTCTTTATATCTTCTTCGATGTATTCTATAATGCATTGCCTTCTTCCCCGTCAGCTCAACAACAAATCTACTTTTTTCTATAATTAATTATCCAAGTTTCCTTTCTCCTTATCTCTGGTATTTTTTTGTTTTCAAAAAATATATTTTTACCCAAATGCCAACAAAAGAAAAACCACCTAGCAACCTCGACTCCTAATTATCTTATCTTTTTTTTTTATTCTTGGAACTTTTTAATTGCACTCTTTTCATTTACTTTAACTATACAAAAGAAGTTGAAAAGAATTCAATCCCTAATGGACATTCCACATTCATTAATTTTAAAACTTTCCATGAAATCCGAATATTTATAATACATCAATCCATTTAATTAAAAAAAAAACGAGATAGTCATCAAGTGGTTAGATCTGTTTTTTGAACAATTATAAATATGTTTTACTAATTAATTTGGGAAATGCTTTAAAATCTTTTATTTTTACCTCTTTTTCTTCCTCTTCCAAAAAAAAAAAAACATTCACCTATATACATATATGCCAATTAAAATATTAAACCATGCCCATCATTTTTTATCATTCCAGCAAACACACATGCTTATCTGCGTGATTTTTCCAATAATAATTATAAAATAAATAATAAAAGCAAAAAAAAAAGTTATCTAAAATTTGCCCTTTCTTTCCTTTTGTAGCAGAGTTTGAACTCAGTTCCTGTTACAGTACATTAAAAATTATCTTTCTCTTTTGTTATATGACAATTCAAATGCTCATTTATTATTATATTGCATGCCTGTGTGCTGATATATAGGTGTTTTATGTAAACCTATTGGAACATATATGTAAATCACAATGTGATAGCATATTTTTTGTATATTAATCAAAACCAAAATGCTTAATTTATATATGTATAGCCATATTCTGTAGTCCTTAATTTCATGTTTTATTGTAGTCAATAAAATGATATTTCATTGTTAAAATTATTCCAGGGACTTACTCAATCCAAAAATATAAATTATTATATGTTGTATTGTATCTCTCGTTCACAATAACAGTAATAGAACTTGTGTTCTCTGAGCTAGATCCATGCATAATGGTCTATTATAAAAGGGGAGTATATTTAGTGTTTATGGGCATCCAGTTGATGACGATGATTCTGGATTGGCACAAAGGGGATATCCTTTAAAATCCATGTATTATATTTTAGTTAGTTGGGTATAAATTTAGAAATTAAGTTTATAGTTGGCCAGTATGTTAATAGTACTAAGTGGCCAGAGCATTGATGATGATCAGCATGTTTTAATCCCAGCATTATTGTTTTGAGTTATATATTCTGATGCATTACCATTTAAGTTTGTGCATCCAAATTAATGTTTAAATAATCTGCCCCAAGCTGGCAAGAGCTAAATAATTAGCCTGATCTACAGTAGACCATTTCAAATTTAATCACAAGATTGACTGTTGATTTTATTGATAATCATTCATAATGATGAGTATTACTTATACTTATTTATAATGCTGGTGAACTTATAGCTCATTTCTCAGAGTGACCACTTGGATGATCTCATGCTCATTACATTTATATTTTATATTAAATTAATATTTTATATTTTGTTTATTTGGGGATGATGATGATGAGAACCATCATCCCAGGTTAACCCCTATTTTTCATACCATTACAATATTATTTCACTTTTTATTAAGTTTGATATGTTTACTTTTCATTTAATCTTAGGTATTAAAAGTTTGTTGATATCCAAAATATTCTTTACATAGATATTAATAATCTCCATCTTTTAATCTTTCATCCCCTTTTTTTCCTCATGTACCAGAATCTTATTTATGATTATTATATTTCAGTTAATCAAAGCTAAAAACCTTATATAATTCTTCAAATATGATTCATTTAGTAAACAGAAAATAATGATGTGAGGTAAACAAAATAGTAAAATTGATTGGAATACATTTCTTTTTCTCAGTGGTCATAGCCATATATTTCAAATGCCATAGTAAGTTGTTAATTAGGAATAAGATTATAACACAAATAGAAGTGAAAGGATAAAAGAGAAAGATTATCATACAGCTATACAAATAATTATAGATATATTTTAATTTTGTTGGAAAATTAAGTCAATGTCTAAAATTAAATAAAATACAATAATTTTAAAACTCTTAATAATCCTTTACATATTTATAGAAAATCGATATAAATAAATCATTATTAAGTAATTTTTTTTTAATATATGACATTTTTTAAAAGAAAAAAAGATGCAACTATTTTTTGTTGGTATTTTTAAATAAAAATAGAAATAAATTACAGTATGTCAGTAGAGGGAGGATTTTTCATTCTATATTCATCCCCCACTCCATCCCAAGCAATTGATACACATGACCACATACATGCAAAAAAGAAAAATGATCCTCAGTATATATATTTCATGCAGAAACAGCATCCATCAGTTGGGACAGATCATAATCTCTCACACATATATACAATCAGTGCTCAGTTTATATTAAGATAGTAATTTCTTAAACTGTACTGAACAGGTTTCAATGCCCTCACCCTTCCAACTATTCAATCTCTGTTTCATTGAAAAATCAATGATGGAATGCTCAAAGCCTTATTGGATTTGATATTGTAGTCTTACCTAAGTAGACATCACGTCAGTCTAACCCTTCATAAGACCGGACCATTATCACATATAGGTATTAACAGGAGAGGGATAAAGCTGAACTTATATTATGATATAATCTGTTTCTAAGGCAATATGTAATTTGCTTATACTGAATGTTTCTTATATATGTAAGTAGAGGGATTTGAACTTAGGATTTTTCAGTCTATATTTATCTTTCATTCCATCTCAAGCAACCAATACACATGACCACATTTATGTGAAAATGATTCCTAATATATGTATTTCATGCAGAACCTGCACTCATCGGTTGGGCCAGTATGTCAATATATATAAATAATATTTAGCATTTTTTAGTCATACTATAATGTTTGATAAAAAAAAAATTAAGTTCAAACATTGCTTCCTTGAGTATTTTTTATTTCTACCAAACTTTCTATTTATTGTTTATTAATTGAGTCAAATCAGTTAGTATATTGAAGCTTTTATTAAACTTAGAAATATGAACAGTATAATAAATTTCTCACAGTATTTATGAATTTATTTAACACAAAAAAAATATGCTCTGAACAAAAGTGATAATAATTTATATAAAAATAGAATGGTAATGCAAAAACTGCATGATATATCTGAACTCTTGCATGAAAAAATTGGCACATGGATTATAAAAGATTGGTGCAAGAAAACAGGGTATGATAAAAAGTTCAATTTTATTGTACAAATCGGTCACAATAAGGAAAATCAAATAATTATCAAATTTGACCTTTACTGAAGTTTGAAAAAAAATCAAATTAGCATTGGACTAATAATTATCAGTTAAAATAATAAGCATCATAATGTCAACATTAAAAAACATCATAGGGACATTGATAGTGAGGCAAAAGTATAATGAAGATGGTAGTTACAAAAAAGAAAATGATATCCAGAATGTAAAAAAAAATAAGAATACCAAAAAGAAAACAATGCTTTTATTTGAATAGTGATTTGGTCTGTGATAGAGTGGTATATTGTGGAGTCTTAAGTTTCACAGATTGAGTTTTATCAATTACTGAACAATGTAAAACTTTGTGTTGTTTACTTCAGTAGTAGAATAACAGATTAGAGTTCAAAGATCATGGAGTATGGTTTAAGTTTGTTATTACCCATATTTGAACCTCATATGAACTTGCAGACCACATATCATTCTATTATCCATTGAAGTTAACTTTTGATGATCTTTCACTAATTGTAAGAAAAAGGAAAAACAATTTTGTTTGTGTTGCAATTAAAATAAAATTGTGTAAATATCAAAAAGTTATTTTATTTTCTAATTAAAAATATTATTCCGTCTCCATCCTTGACAGTCACTTGGTGAAAATCATATGGTAGGATTTTTTTAAAAATGTAAAGCACAATAAGTACTAAATCTAAATGAAATTTGCAATATGTTCTTCAATTACAGAATTTGAAAAAATGGTTAATTTTATTAAAAATAATATTTTTTTTTTCAAACCTATTCCTGCAATAGAGCCAAAGAATTAGATTTTCTCATTAATTATCAGTTATATACAGTAATGATATCCAACCGGTCGAACCGGTTCTTAAAATTAAAAAAATTTAGTGAACCGGTAGTTAAATTATCCGAAAAAAAATTAGTGAACCGGTAGTTAAATTATCCGAAAATAAATTTTATTATTATCCTAAAAAAGAGTTGAATTAACAAATTACTTAATTATTTCCAACAATAATCTAAAACATTATTTGTATTTTTTTTTTTTGTTATATCTAATGTAACAATGATTCTTTTTGAATAGATTGGGTTCAAAATGCTTTCCCCAGAATAATTCGACTATACGATATTGCACTTGGAACGTATGATATGCGCGATGAAATTTGAGTGATTAAGAATTTCTCTGCAAGAAATAATTCACAAGTTTTGTTTAAAGTAATTAAATCCATTATTTATCGCATTTCAAATTAGTTTCTTTAAATGTATGCAAATAAAAAGTGTTATTTTATTAGTGATAAAGGAACCCATACTTAATTTTTACACAAAGTAAGTAAGAAATTAATTAACTATTATTTTACTTACATTTAACAGAGGCGTTATTAAAATTAGAAATAAATTCGGCACAAATGTATTTATGTATTACCATAATTTTTTTAATGAAATTTACTCTTGCTGAAATTATTTTACTTTAAAGATAAAATAACTTCATTGACCTATCATTGCGAAAACAAACAATAACATAAAACCATTGTTCAAATGATTTTGTTATGCCAACGTTGTTTTAAATATTTATTTAACTTTTATTTTTTATTTAAATACTTTATTTCTTCACTTACATATTTATCATGCAAGATTTGTTTTTATTTGATTAGTAAATTTAATGGATGATCAGCTGTAGTAAGTTTATAGTACATTATTTTCATTTAGTTTGCTATATCTGATGTAACAGTGCGACTTTTTTTAACAAGTTCAACATATTTTTTTTTGAATAACTTGGCAAGATGATAAATATAATAATATCTTTGGCTCATCAAGTGGCATGACTCGTTTTCAATTTTTTTTAAAAAATATTACAGTTTTATGATTCGTTACAACTCATTTGTATTAAAAATCAATTAATTAGATGGGGTTTTTTTTTCTAAGGTGAATGTAATGCGAGAATATAATAAAAATAAGCCCTTCACAAGAAATGAAACAAAAATGCCAAACAATATCAGATTCCTTCATAAAAGATCCAAAAACTGATACACAATCGAAAACGGTAGTAAAGGATGATATTTTGAATCAAGTTTTGTTTTCTGTTTCTTCTGATGCAACAGAAAATAATGTTGACAACACAAATAAGCTGTCCAGTTCCAAAAGTACTAAAAATGCATATAAAATAAATGTAGATAGTGACCTTCCTGGGTGCTGAAATATGAAATAAGCCAATGAATTCAAATAAAAATATTGTGGTTTACTTATTATTGGAAAAAAACTTCAGTGTGATAACTATATCAAAATCGAGTCAATAAAAGTGAAGGCAGCTCATGAGTGGAAAAAATAAAATGGTTCAACAAGCCTCTCTTCAAAAAAAAAACAAATAAAGGAACACTTTTTATCAAAAGCATACCAGATATGTGTGATGCAATTGAAAGAAAGTGCAAAAAATGCAATTTTCAAATTCATAGACAAAGTTCATGAAAAGTTTATGAGCTCCATCTGTAAAATTTTCAGTATGGTTTGCACTTTAGCAAAGAAACTGACCATTTTTTGATATTGAACATTTGATAGAATTATAAAAAAAGAATGGATTAAATATGGGAGTGGGACTTCATTCTCAATTTCTGGCTGTCAAAATTGTCGAACAGATTGAAAAATACATTAAAAAGAAAAGTGTTTAGAAAAATAATAGATCAGAATTTAAAGATATGTTTATAATTAATGAGGCATCAACAATATCATGTAAACCAGTCCTTATCATTTTTATTAAGGTTAAAGATGAAGATTTCTCACCAACAATTTTTGTAGATTTAGTGGAATTACAAAACAAAGATGCTAAAACCATTTACACTACTCTACTACAAAGTCTGCAATCAGCAGGATTTGATAATCAGTATTTGAAAAATGATCTGATTGGATTTTGTTCAGATGGAGTAATTGTGATCCTGGGAAGGTGGTCAGAAGTGAATGTTAAAATAAAAAACTACTATCCTGAGATTATTATTTGGCATTGTTTGAGTCATAACCTTCAGCTTGTGCTGGAGGATTTTATCAAAGACATAAAACAAATGAATCACTTTACAACATTTATTAATGAAATATGTAAAATCTTCCTCCAGTCTAATAAAAACCAAATGGCATTGAATAAAATTTTAACCAATTTGGGAATTGGAAATTCTAAAAATTGTAGAGTTTTTGACCCAAGATGGGCAGCATGCCATCATAGAACAGCAGTTGCAACCTGGTGAGCATATCCAGCACTATATGATTTTTTTTTTGCTACTAATAAAAAATTTTCTGGAATGGCTAAACATCTTGCCAACAAATATTTTATGAGATCTAGCTTTAAGAATCAATATTCTAGAACAAATTGCTTTGTTGGCGGATGCTATTCAAGGAAGAAGTGTAAATATATTGCAGGCTGAACAATTGATTAAGAAAACAATTAAAGCATTTGAATATCTCAGAGAGAAGAGTGGTAGTTATGAAAAAATAAATGAAACTATCTCTTCTAAGGAATTTCTGAATATTAATTTTGTTGAAGACAACAAATGAGTGAGTCTTCCCCATCAAAAATTACTGAATGTAGTGATAACAAATATGGAATTAAGATTAATGGATTGTAATAGCATAAGTAATAATATTCAAGATAGAAATCATAAAATCCATCAATTAGATAAAATTGTGAACCCAGATGCTTGGAATCTGGAAGAAGCTGTAGTTCTCTGGAAAGAATTTGAAGAGAAATTATCAGATTTTTACAAAGCATTTCACCATGAGATTTCAGTTAATGATTTCTGTGATTATGTTGAAAATGTTTTGAGAAATCACCAGAAACATGTTGTACATGAAACTATCCAAAGAGATAAAAATATAATTAAAACCAAGGCTGGATGAAGGTTTTCTGTGGTGAACACAATTTATTCAGATAAAAGAAATCACATTGAAGTGAAAAATGTGGCAAATTCTTCTAGTAATAAATTGGATAGATCTTCCATTAGATCACTGGGATTGCAGTGTCTCAGTTCAAGTTTGGCTAAGAAATCGCAATACAGTTGATGATGCTATAGTCAAAAAGCATCATCAACCTGAAGAGACATATGATGTGACTAGAATATCAATATCGAAATATCTTGCCAAATAAATAAGTTTTTTTTCCAATTATAAAAAGGGTTTAATTCTTTTTTAATTCCATAAGTGAGATTGCAAAGTACGTCATAGTGCACATGTGCACTGCAGCACTTTTTTGTGTATGGGGGGAGGGGGGGATCATGCAAAATTTCTGAGAAGTCGCCAAAAATTTTTAGGTATGAAACCAAGAAGTGATTTGCTTCCATGCTTAGAAAAAAGAAAAATAAACAGAATAGGTTCTTAAATAGAACCTACTTTTAGAGAACCGGTTCTTGGAAATTTGGGATATATTAATAGTAATATTCTCATGGATAAATGAATTCATAGTATTATTCCGGGAGCTTCTTAATAATTATATAACATCTAAATAGCTGACTTTTCAGTACAATAACGAGTACTTTTCTCAAAGTTTTGTCTTTCTCAAATCATAAGAATGTGTGTGGTGAGATTTAAAATTGTTATTTTTTTCTTTTATTTTCTCATTCTTAAATTCTATTGGTTGAAAAGAATTGTAAAAAATATTTTATCTTCAAATAGCTCTTTCCAAATATTGTTAATTTTCTTTAATTCATACTTTTCATTTATGCTCTTAGGTCTTTTAAAAATCTCTAGCTTTCCTTAGTAGTCAGGTCATATTATTCAATTTTTGCCAGAATATGTTTTATTAAAATTGATGTCATGGTTTGTTAATATGTGCATAAATGGCTGATAAATTAGATTTTTCTTTAACATGAAAAATGTATTCTGTCTTCATTTATTTTTATGTTTAACTATTATATTTTTATTATAACAGTATAAATACAAGTATATTTTATATACGTGGACTTTATTTATATAACTTGAATATTATTTTAGAGAAACACACACACCTCATGTACATTGTGAAGATTATCTCAAATACTTTAAAGAAATGTAATGCCACTTGGGAGGATAAATTAGGATAAAATCTAATTGTTATTATAATTAGGAAAGATGATGTAATCATTCACAAAGAAAAGTTTGATGCTTAAGAAATTAAAAAAACACCATTGAAAGATATTTAAGAGCAGCATAAGATATGCATGAATGTAATTGTGGTTGATTTGTATAATTATTTCAAAGCTTATCTTTTTTTTTGTACCCTTCTCTTTATTTTTTGCTTCTAGTATTAGAATGGTCTTTTTTGATTTTTATTAAATAACTACTGCTACTAATGAAATGTAAATATAGGTTTTTTTTAAATATTTACACAAGTGTATGGACATTATATAAAATCAAGATATTTTTAGAGACTAATTAATATTAATGTATGCATAAATATAGGAAAATGCATAGAAAAATCTTTTGAAATGCTTTCATATATTGTTACTGCAAGCATTTGGTGTTTAAATTAAGAATAATATAATTTCATTTGATAGCTTATATCCTGGCTTTTAAATCTAGGCCAGATGAAATTAGAAAATGTTTTCAGATTCTGTTTAGGTTTTTTTTCATTTACCTTGCTAGCTTGTGGTCAATCTATCATACTTTCCTGTATTAATCGTTAATAGGTATATAGGTAAATTTACTAGAATATAACATAAGATCAAAAAAATATCCAGACCTTCATCTTTTATTGATAGATCAGTTTGATGAGCAATCCTTTCTTCACTGTTTTTCTATGGGAATTTGAGGTAGAAAAGGCTGTTAGGATGTTTAAAGACAGTTTACTTATATATATGGACATGTCTAAAAATATCAGAATAAAATGGTCTGAAAAGTTCTTATCCAGAAAGAATGATGCATAACAGACTAAGTTCTGAAGGCAGGTAAATAGAATAGCAATTTTCAAGCAGAATTTGGTTAATAACCTGTAGCAAAATTAACATTTTTTTTGTGAGGAAACATATCCTTATATATATGGTGGGAAAAATCTTGAGGCATGATGGTTGCATATTTATCATGTCCTTGACTTAGATGCAAATCCAGATGAAACTTGGAGTAAACTTTTTCATTTGGTACGCACATAGATAACTTGTTTGCTCAGAGTATGGTTATTTAAATATTATTAACTAGAATAGGGTTGAGGAAGCTTTTTTTTGTCAATGGCTACTTGAATTTTTATATCATTCGCAGGCTACACAATTATTGACTTAAAATTTTGTCTGCTATATTTGATCAAAAATTTAATTAATTTGAGGGTCGGCAACCTTTTCAACTTTTCTTTTTTAAATGAAATCCACAATTTTTTTATGATTGAAACACATTTAATAACAACTTTTCCAATTTACCTTATAACTATTTTTTCATGACATATTTATATTATTGAATTTCTTTTTATGTTCTGGACAGATTAATTCTACAGCAGCTAAAATACCTTATAAACTCCCTTCAGAAAAGGTTTTGAATTTTCTGTTGTTGTTTTTTTTTTAAATAATATAACTTGCTTTCACATAAGTTTCTGATTTTTTTGTACTTTTTATGAAAACTGTCAGTCACTTGATGAAGCTATTTATCAATTTTAAGATTTCTTTCTTTCCCAAAAATTATGTTGTAGTCAGAATATTTTGATAAATAGTGCCTCTTAATATTGATCTTTATTAACTGAAATACTTTTCAGGCTTATCAGGCACATCAATTTATTATCTCTTTCTATAAAAAAGGTATGCATTGGTTGATTTCTTTTGAAATACACGATTTTATGTGTTACTCATTGTCACCATCCTAATTTTTTTTAAAAAAGGCAAAAGCTAGAATAAGTTCATCTGCAAAAATCACTATAAAAAAACAAAATACTCTTAGCATTGTAAATTAAATCTATAGTCAGATAGACCACATGGTATAAAAAATTTGTTGGAATATTAAATGAATTAGAACTATTATAAAAGTTGGAGTCAGAAAATAAATATTTTATTTTATTTGATTCTCAATTCAATATTTGCACAGAGCACATATTTAACTAGAAATTTTATATAGGGACATTTTAAGTATGTTTTTAAAAATATCCATGGGCCATATTGAGAGCTTGATCTACAATCTGGAGATTCCTCACTCTTGAGTTAGAGAGTAAAATAAAGAAAAAAACTGCAAAAGACATTACACATCTACTAAGTCATTTTTATACTTTTATGTGAAAGTATGCTGGAGAGGCCTTTGTTAGCAGCAGTTTTTAAAAAGGTTGTTTTTACTTTTTACATATAATTGTATCTCATTTAAAATTTGAATTTTTGATTAATTAAATTTTATTTAGTCATAATCAAAAAAATTAATTAATAGCAATATACCTTATTTACTTTCAGTACTATAGTATTATAAATGAATAATTCTCTTCTTATCACTGTCTTTTATAAGCTTGAGTAATCCATGATTGCCGTAGTGTGATGAACTTAATTCCAATCCAGTTTCTGACTATAGACACTGACCTCATGTCAGATGTTTATAACTATATAAGCAGATTGGTTTGCATTTAAAATTTTAATGATTTTTTTTATACGTCAAGCAATCAGATTTACAGTAAGTAAGGAGTTAAAGGTGTTGTAGATGCGTGCATAACTGTATTAGTTTGTACTTATGAATTCCAAGTTCTCACCAATATAAGAAAAATTCAGAAACTAGTCTGGAAATGGGAATTAAATTATACTATCACCTGTTAATTGCTGGCAAATCAAGTTTACTAATAAGTGATATTAGGTTAGAAAGATGAGAATTATTAATTAAATAGGATTCATCTTAGCAGATGTGTATTTATAATTGGTTGTAAAAGTAATATTAACTTTTTATTGATACTATAATAAACTGTAAAAATAAGTATTTTTTATATTACAAAATGATTGCTTTGTTTATAGAATTCAATAATCTTGAGCAGGTACAAGTAACACTGCTGCCAGAATTTATATTTCATTGTTCACATTCATCAAAATTCACTCACTATGATAATAATTAGTGCCACCTGATCCACAACCAGCAGTTAAAATCTGGACTATATTTGGAAATTTTTTCAGGTTACCTGCCCACATTTAACTCAACTAATTAAACTATATAAATGAGTATTTAAGTAATTCTAACTGGAGATTAAAGATTTCCAAATAATCTGAATTGGTTGAATGATTTAATGTATCTACAACAAAGTCAAAACTTACATTTATTATTATTAAGAGAGGTATTATATATATATATATATATAATGGTTATAAAACAAAAACAACTGCAAATATGATCCGTTCAACATTATTGACATAGATATTCACTTACAATTGGTGAGCCTATTTTTTTGTCTTTTATATTGTGGATTAATGGATATTACTTTAAATGCTATGGATAAAGCAAATGAGTCTTCTATTTGCTTGAACAATGTACTTGATTTTATCCAGTATTTTCATAATAATTCTTTTAATACAAAGGCACATTAAAAAGCTAAATGTTTTACAAATCAAAGGATCAGGGGTTTTTTTTTATTAGTAATTTCTTAATTTATCATATAATCTATTGCTTAAGAGATTAAATAACCATCAAATCACAAGAGTTGTCTATTCAATCTTGGAAATTTTAACTTTCCAGTCAGCACTGATCATCTGAACCTTGATTTGAAATGAATCCTTAGAATTAGATCCTACAATTTTTTTTCTTCTCATTCTCCATTTTCTCCTCCTATTTCTTCTTTTTCTCTTCCTGCTTTTTTTAATCTGTCTCCCTCCCCCTTTATTATTACTTTATTGCTTGATCATAGTATCCAAAATCTCTTTAAAGTCAATATTGCTACTGTTAATATGTTGAGTTATTGTATACATCAAACATGCTTAAACCAATCAAAATTCAAGAATTATTTAACCAATAAAAATCTTAATCAATATTTACATCTATCTCTTTTTGAGCTTATCCATTTATCCCAATTTTGAAAAAAAATGCTAAATTGATACAATGTCTAATATCTTATTAATAATTGTTATTTTTGTTTATTTTCATCATACATATTCCTGTTTTTATATGAATAAATGTTGAAATTAGACTTGTATTTCCTTCCCTCCATTATATAAGTAGATCATGAGATCATTCTTCTAAAAAAAGCCGCTTACATGTATAAAGAGATTGACAAACCTGATATACATATTGTAATATATTAAATGTGACTAAAAAGTCCTTTATCTATATCTTTAAATTATTCTTAACTTTTTTTAACTATAAATTTCTTTTTTATTTTATTTAGAATTTAAAAAATGAGTAAATACAAGTTGGATTTTTCAGAGGATAGTTTATCCAATTTAAATTTTGTTCAAAAAATGATTAGGGAAAAAAATTGTTCACTACATTTACCAGCTAAACTTCTTGGATTGGACAAACAGAAACAGTAAGGATATTTTAATTATTTCTATTGTTATTATTGCTATATTTTGTAAAATTATTTATTATATATATATATGCTGTATCCATAGATAATGAAGCTAGTATATATCGAAAAATGCTATATTAGCTGACCGCTTTCAAGAGACTTCTTGATCTCATATTCATAGCTACTATTTTGTTAAAAACTGCATTGTTAGAAGGAAAATATATGCAAAATAATGCAAATTAATTATAACTGCCATTTTTGATACAAGGCAAAGCAGGCTTCTCTTTAATTAATGGACCTAGGATCGCTTGCTATGTGTAATGTTTCTCTGATCATGCATTTAGCATTGTGTCTTTCTGAGCAAAAGATGTTAGCAGACATGAGTTTGAATCTATGTCCTGTTGTTTTTTCATCTTCAACAAAGATGGAATTGCCTTCCTGTTTGGTTTTAGTTCTGTTGCAAATGTATTTATGCTAAGCCACTCTGTTGTCAATATTGGTCCTGGTCTCCCCATAAATACATTTACAATAAAACTAAAACCAAATAGGTAGGCAATTCCATCTTTGTTGAGCACGAAAAAACAACAGGACATAGATTCGAACCCACATCTGCTAATATTGTTTGCTCAGAAAGACATGATGTTAAATGCAAGATCAGAGAAACATTACACATAGGTCCATTAATAGAAGAGAAGCTTGCTTTGCCCTGTCCCCAAAATGGCAGTTATAACTAATTTGCATTATTTTGCATAAAATTTTCTTCTAACAACACAGTTTTTAACAAAATAGTAGCTATGAATATGAGAACAAGAAGTCTTTCGAAAGCGCTCAGCTAATATAGCATTTTTTTTTATATATATTACTTCATTATCTGTGCATACAGCACATATATATATAGTATTTACAATTTAATGAAGTACGAAAATAATTCAAAATTATTTACATAAGTCTATGTACTCCAGAAAAAGAAAATATTTAAGAAATACATTTAGATCATGAACTGATAACCAGTAAATTTAATTAAATAATATACATTAATTGCAATCGATAAATTCCAAGAAATATTTGCTGATTACAAATATTTCTTGATAAGAGACTAATTAATTAATGGAATAGACAGATTGTAAATTACCTTATATGGAAATGAATTTATAACACATTAATTAATTAGTTATAGATCTAAAAACATTACCATATATGAAAAAAAAGTAATTAATTGTGTGAGTAATTAAAAACTATAAATAGAGTAAGCAACAAAGTTCTTCCACCTGGTTCATTTTTCCAGTTCATGTTGGTGAGGGATGTAAGTGAAAGTAGTTCCAGTGAGTGTGCAGCACTTAGTGAAAACGTGTTCAGGGACAGCAGCTGAACAGACCCAAAGAGTTTGGGAAACTGGGGTCCAAGGAAACCATCTGGATAGTAGCTAAATGTGAAGAGTTGATTTTCCAGTGAATTTTCAGTGAGTTTACCAAGCAAATAGTTGCAGAAAGATGGAAGTAATTGCAGCTGAAAGAATATCATAATGATGGTCACAATGCTCTACAATGAAGCCAGTTGTGTGTGCATGCATCTGAACTGTAACAGGACCAAAGTGTTTGGAAAACCAAAGCCAACAGCCAGTATTAAAGTTTGTCGGGGGAATGAACCAATGAGAACTATATATATATGTAGATTGTTATGTATGTAACAATACCTCATCAAGGGAAGTTAACCAAAGTGAACTATACATGTGTATAGTATGTTATGTGTGTAGCAATATCTCATCAGGAGAAGTTAACCTTAGGGTACTATATATATATATATGTGCGAGTGTAGCAGACTGTTCGCTATTATTATGTATTATTTTGTTTGTTGGTATTCAGAATGCTTGCATTTCAAATACACAGCATGCTGGCACAGTCACATTTCAAACCTGGGAGTAGCGAATAGGTTTTGAATACACAACAAGCTTAGCTGCAGTCGAAAGAAACTTGGTAAAAATGGAAAGCCAGTTAGTAAAACACTAGTGTAATAACTATAGAACTGGGGAGTACATAAAATGCTAATAACAGAAGTGACATTTCTAAAATATTTGCTGCGAGTCTATATGGTTCAATACAGTGAAAGTTAGTAAATAAAACACTTGTGCAGTCACCATTGGAAGTTTAGTCCCACCATGTTTGCGCAGTCACCATTGATCCTGTAAATGGTAAAGAAGTTTGGTAGCAGTTTGAAATGGACACTTCTAAAATGAAAGAACAGGAAAAATCAAGTGTTTCTCCAAGTTGAGGGGATGGGAAGCACCCAAGTTGGTGAGGGATCACAATAAGGGTTTTTCTGGAGCGGGGGGATGTGCTATATTTTGTAAAATTATTTATATAAGTTTGTGCACACCAGAAAAAGAAACTATCAAAAATATATATTTAGATCGTGAACTGATAAGTGGTAAATTTAATTAAATAATATATCTTAATTGCAATCGATAAATTCCAAGAAATATTTGCTGATTATAAATATTTCTTGAGAGAGACTAATTAATTAATGGAATAGACTATAAATTACTTTATATGGAAATGAATTCATGACACCAATTAATTAGTTATGGACCTAAAAATATTACCATACCTATGGAAGAAAGTAATTAATTGTGAAGTAATTAAAAAGTATAAATAGAGTAAACAACAAGGTTCTTCCAATTGGTTCATTTTTTGGTTCGTATTGGTGAGTGAAAGTAGTTCCAGTGAGTGTGCAGTTCTCAGTGAAAACATGTTCACAGGAGCAGCTGAACAGACCCAAAGAGTTTGGGAAACTGGTGCTGGAGGAAACATCTGGATAGCATCTAGATGTGAAGAGTTGATTTTCCAATGAATTTCCAGTGAGTTTACCAAGTGGACAGTTGCAGAGAGAGGGAAATAATTGCAGCTGAAAGAAGTTCATAATGACAGTCACAGTGCTCTACAATGAAGCCAATTGTGTTTGTGTGCAGCTGAACTGACCTGGGGCCAATGTGTTTGGAAAACCGAGGTCAATGGAAACGGTCTTGAAAGCAGCCAGTCTTAAAGTTCATTGAGGGAAATAAATCAAAGAGAACTATATATAGAGATTGTGTTATGTGTAAAATAATATCCCGCCAGGGGAAGTTAACCACAGTGAACTATACATGTGTATAGTATGTTATGTGTGTAACAATACCTCATCGAGGGAAGTTAAATATAGGCAACTATATATATATATTTGTGTTGTGACTGTTGCAGACTGTTTGCTATTTTTATGTATTATTTGGTTTGTTGGTATTTGGAATACTTGCATTTCGAATACACAGCAATTATTATTTAAATGATCTACTGATAAAGTCTATTCAGTACTATTTTATTTTCAATATATTAATTTAAAAGTGAAAAAAGAACTGGAGTTATTTGCAATGGAACTATGATATATGCTATACTTTGTTCCAAGCTGTCTTTACATACATCATCTATAATAATTTGTTGATAATCTATGATTCTAATGAAATGCATATTACTTTACTAAACAGTGTATAAGTATCTTTCATAATGCACATATTTATAACATAGATGCTTTTTAATGTAAGTAATATGACACATAAATTAAGATTTTAGTATAAATAAAATAATAATATAGATGTTAAAAATAAATTGAGGAAGCACGCTTACATATTGATTCACATTCATTCAAAAAATAAAATAATAAAAAATTTACTCTATCATATCATTTTTTTAAAAAATAAAATGAATAGTAAAATGTTAGACTTTTATCACAATTAAACATGCTCTTAATGATATCCTTTCTCTTAATAATTTTCATTTTCCCTATACCAATACTGTAGCAGTCTTGTTATTCACAGATTATAGTCTCTGTAATTATTTTGATCAGCTTTGGAATTTATACAATTACTTCTAATCCAATTTAAATCCTTCAAACATTAAGTTTTTTCATGAAATTTAAGAATGTTCACTAACTTTCACTTTATTTCTTAAGAAAAATATTTTACAAAATTTTGTAGATTTCACGAAACTTTTAGCTTTCTACTTGGAAATCATTTTATTATATAAAATATTGTTTCATATTGAAATTAGAAAAGGATTTTAAAATGGATCATAAAATATATATGGTTTCAATATGACTCGAATAAATGTTATTAATAATCGCAATTGTGCACTGTGTTGTGAGATATAAAAATGTCTGCTACCATTTTATAAAATTTATAAACTAATGTTTTTATTTACTCATATATTTTTCTATTACATTTGTTTTTTGAATAACATATAATTGAGATGGTATATATTGATATTGTGTATATCACAACTTAATTGAACTAATGCTATAAATATTCATTCCAAATTTATGCATTTTTAAAAGGATACTTGTATTTTTGTTTTGAGTTCAATTCTTATGAACAAATATTTTCTAGCACTCATATTATCTTTCTATATACTATTGACCCGAAGATAAGTACTCTTTTGTAATTAAAATGGTATATATATTCAACATCATCCAATTTTAAAGATATTTTTATTTATAAATAAAATTCTTAGGAACAACTATTTGCTAGTAGTTGAATTTAAATTTGTCATCTCATCTTTCTTTATGCTATATATATATATATTATTGATTTCTTGTTATATTCCATTTCTCATCATCTACTTATCATTTTTAAAAGGTTAGAATTTAAATGGAAATGTAAAATTTAGTGTACTTAAGCAAAGCCATTTAAGGATGATCCTAGTCTAAAATTAAACAAGAATTATCTGGTTTGATTTGTGAATTTAATTAACCAACATTATAGGATTTAATTTTTTTTTAAAAAAAAAAGCAGAGTTTATTAGATATTTAAATCAGTATACTTTTACCAAATCATGTATAATGATTTTTAATATAAACTTATAGGAAGAATTATAGAATGGATATTTAGTTACAAGGAGAAACAAAATAAATGCAGTGAATTATGATATTTACTTTATGTAGAAGTCATATACATATTGCCAACTTATTATACATAATGTCAAACTATCTGAGGATTATCCTATATAAAAAAAATAGGAAAGAGAGGATAAACAGAATCCCTCACCATTTGGTTTTATTATAAATATAACAAATGCAAAAGCAATAGATTATGGAATTTATTTCTTAAAACTATTTCTAGTCTTCTCCCAGAATATACTTTTCATTAAAATTTATATCATGTTTTGTTAATTTAATTTGTGAATAAATAATTGGTTCATTGGATTTGATCTGATTGATGAACAAATGGTAACAGATTTCAGCATAGGGTTTGATAGACACTGTTAGATTTCTAGGGAAATTTATTCTTTGAGATATGGAAATTTTTTTAACATTTTTTTGTTTTTTAAAAAAATAGAGTTAACAATGCTTTATTATTTTTATAGAAATGTTTTTAATTTTATCATTGATTTTTTAAAAATTTTTTTATGTAAGTTGAAATTATATTAATTCGGAATTGTCAAGGTATTTTTTATTTCACCAACAGTTAATAGTACCTTTTGGAATTATTCTACCCAAAGTATTATTAATAGGGGTATTTTATTCTTGCTGTTGGTAAGGAATCCTATATGTCAGCTCTTTACTCACATATTAAGTGACAAAACCCAATATCATTTTTAATGAAACATATATTCTGGTGAAAGTCGCCCAATGCAATCCAAGACTTATAAAGAGAGGAGAGATTTTTAAAAAGTCTTAAACAAATAATAAAGTTTGATTAAATTATAAGAAGTATATTGAAGGAGAAAATATTTTTTTATATCTCTCAACCAATAAATTAAAAATCAAAAGAAAAAATATTTATACTTAAAACATCATGCACTTCTTAAAATTTTTTTTAAAAAAATCCTTCTATTAAGAAAGATTTTTTTTTAAGAAGTATGTTTTGATCACATTTGAACATCAGCTATATATATTTTTTAATATGGCATTGTATTACTGCCATGTACTTAAATAAGAGTTTCTAATTGGCTTTGAATGATACAATAGAGAAATAGAAAATATGGTTTTTTTCAAGGCGATGTAAATACAATCAATACTTTTAATTAAAATAGTTTTCAGTTGTATATGCTGGGTCTCTCATTAAAAGAGTCATAAGCAATCATATATATATTATAACAAAATATTATTTACTAACAAATAATAATTGATAAAAAATAATAAATATGAAAATGCTCATCTAGAAAAATATAATTATCAAACAGAGTCTGCATACATAATAAAGTGACTTTATAACTTTTTTTTATTATACTAATTTAATAGCAGTCCTGAATAATGATCATACTGGAACCTACATTAGTACAAATCATTATGCATATCCAACCATATTTCCTGATCATTTTCCTCTCCACATTTATAATATTATTCTAATATAATATAAAATAGTATATTGTAATTCGGATGAGAAAATTTATGAGAAACAATTATTAACTATAACAATAATTTTATTTAATACAATAGAAGAAAAACAATGTAACTGTTTATATTTACATTAATATAATAAAATAGAGAATATACATGATAGTTAATATTTTAAAATATTATTATTATTTAAGAAAAGTCACTGTAACAGTCTTATCCAGTTTTCTTTATTTATTTTTTTCCGAGCTCAACTTTTTTTAAAAAGTTAAACTAATTTAAAATTGAGATTTTTGGTGATGACAATCATATTTTCATATTGAAATTTATAAATTATTTACTTGATTATTTTTAAACCATTAAACATCATATGATCATCATTTTTTATGCATACACAAGGTGTTTACACAGAAGTTAAGCTCTCCGTACAGTAGCACCACCAGTGCAATCCAGATCTATACAACTACACAAACTAATGAACGTGAATTGAAAACATCAAATTGTTTTCATTTTGCACTCAAAGCTTTATAGTTAGTTAATAAGGTAAAATGTGGTTGCTGGGAGGATTGCATTAGATTCTAAAATCTAGGTGCAGTGCTCTCAGATCCAAGGCTCTTCACTGATGAAACCCACAAACTAGAAATTAGTCTGGGGATATTGGATGAGTAGGCACTTGCATCCATTGATTACTCTGGCTTGCACTGTTGGCACTTACTGTATGGAGAGTTTAGCCTCTATGTTGATTATTTTCCATAAATCAGTTTCTTTTTGATTGTTGCATCTTATAATTTATGGAATCAAATATGCTGAATGCATAAATTCTTTTTTTTTTGGGGGGGGGGGTAATTTCTTTTTATAGTACTTAGTTATCTAACTGGTAAATTTCTTTATAATATTAAATAGCCAAGTTGTGTTATAACATCCACAATAAATTACGATGTTGGCAGGTATATCAAGGCATCATTCTGTGAAAAAGCATTATTACCACTCCATGACTAAACTACTATTCTGGAAAGGTGAGTGTGAGTGCTCCAATTAAAATTTTACTTCGTTATTGTGGATTATGCAAAACATATATGAGAACCAAAATCATTTTCCTGGCCTTCATTTTATAACAAGCACAAAGAAGAACTTCATTAAAATCCTTCCATATTTGAAAAGCAGATGATATTATGGGTTTTTTTTTTTTCCATTTCTAGAAATTGTTCATGGTTCTTGACAATTTAGTGTTTTAAAAGTAGTCAATTTTATTTTCAATTATTACTTTACAATAAACAAAGAAATAAAAAAAAATTATTTCTTACATTTATTTTTTTTTCTACCTTGTCAATACATTAATGATTTGTTTCAAACAAATAAATAACTTTTACAAAGTTATAAAATTCATAATAAATCTTTTTTTGTTTTCATTTTTTTTAAAACTATATATTGTAACCAGTTGGCTACATAGGTGTATTAAAAATAATTATATAAGTTGGGAGAATGTTCCTCAGATTTAGTTTAGAGTTATTTAATTAATAGGGAAAGTAGTATTTAATTTTCCCATGTATATTTTTTTTGTATAAAATAAGGGTCTGAAATTAGTTAAATATTTTATTTTCCTTTTCACATAATAGTAGGAATATTCTAGATCACATATGAGCAACCCTCGGCCAGACCCGGCCCGCCACTAATCTATTTCAGCCATGTTTGATTCCGATTATCAAATTTTTGAATAGAACCTAGCTAGAGTTACATTTGATTTTTACTTTTTGTGCAATTAAATAATTATGTTATTTAATAAATTTATATTTTATAATATTTTTATTTAAGTCTTCTAATGATTAAAATTTAAAAAACTAAAATTATTAATATTTTAAAATAGTTAAAATAAATGTGAAAACGAAGTTCTTAGTGATAACAAAAAAGCATGTTTTAATTAGCTGCATAGAATGTATTGAAAAGGTTAGAACGAAATATTAGAATTTTATAACATTAAAAAAATGATATATTTACAATTAATTATCATCAAAGAAACAAAAAAAATTATAAAAGTTAATAAATTATTTACTGTTATTAAAAAATTATTCTCTACTGTTTTTGCAAAAACAATTTTTGTAAAGCCAGCAATGGCAATTTCTGCTTTCTCATAACATATTTCCTATGAGCAATCATTTTTAAAAGAAAATATTTTCAAAGACAATTCCCTACTAGTGATGTACTTTTTGGTTTAATAATAAATGTTTTACAAAAATATTATGTCATAATCATTAACAATTACTGAAAATCACATTTTTTTTGTCTTATTTAGTTCCTCTTAGAATTAATATTTTGAATAGTTAAGCTGACGTCATATGACACTGCAAAACACATCTCGTTTTCTTCCATCAAAATCTCTTTCTCATTTTGACTAGCAGTGTGTGAACATGTTACATGTCATTTTGATATTTGCATTGGGGTTGTGCCTTGTTCAGTGCCTGCATTTATATTGTGTTCTATCTGCAGTGTAAAAAGCAGTTTTGTTTTTATTTTAATATTTGCATTGGTGTTGTGCCTTGTTAAGTGCCTGCATTTATATTGTTTTCTGTTCAGTATCTGCAGTGTTAAAAACAGTTTTGTTTGACAGTTCTGAATATATAGCTTTGAAATTTGGAACAATGTCAGGGATTATCTAAAAAAAAAAAAAGAAAAGAAAAGTAGATACAGAGAATCATCAATTTCAAGACAACTGGACAGAAAAGTATTATTTTATTCTGAATAAAGGTTTGCCTATATGTTTGCTGTGCAATGAATCTGTATCAGTCAACAAAGAATACAACTTGAAGAGACACTTTACTTCAAAACATGCGGATCACCAAAAAATTGATGGACAACTATGAAAAGATGAAATAGAGAAATTGAAGAACTTGGATACCCAGCAGCAAATGTTCACCAAGCAAAGAATGCAGCATGGAAGCATTGTGAAAGCCAGCTTTGTGTTAAGTGAAAAAATTGCTAAGCATTCTAAATCATTTGGTGAAGGAGAATTTATCAAAGAATGTCTGTTGGATGTTGCAAGTATAATATGTCCTGAAAAGAAAAAAGATTTTGAGAATATTAGTTTGTCGAGACATACTGTTGTCTGGCAGATAGAAATCATGGCTGATGATAACCAAAAAAGTTTAAAAGAGATTGCTAGATTCAAAGCATTTTCAATTGCTTAGGATGACAGCACTGCTGCCTCTCATACAACACAACTAGCAATATTTATTCAGGGAGTTGATGTGGATTTAATATCACAGAAGAATTGTTGGCACTTTGGCCACTAAAAGGGACAACTGATTGTGAAGTTATATTTGAAGAAGTCAAAACAGTCTTTGAGATATTTGGGCTTAAATGGAATTCATTATCTGGTATATGCACTGATGGATCCCCTGCAATGGTTGGTGCACAGAAGGAATTTATTGGAATAGTTCATGAAAAAGCAATAGAACTACAGATCCATCTGAAAAATTTAACAAATTTTCATTGCATTATCCACCAACAAAATCTGTGTGCAAAATCAATTAAATTTACAAATGTTATGGAAGTTGTAGTAGCCAGTATTAACTTTATTAAGTTACATGCATTTAATCACCACCAATGTAACGAATATTTGGCAGACTTATTTTCAGATTATGAAAATGTGTCTTATTATTGTGAAGTGAGGTGGTTGAGTAAAGGTAAAATGTTAAAATGATTTTATGATCTGAGACAAGACATAGCAGATTTCATGGACATAAAAGGAAAAACAATTAACCAAGTAAGAGATGATGAGTGGGTGTGTGATTTAGCATTCCTTGTAGATGTCACTGGATACCTAAATGAACTTGATCTTAAATTGCAAAAACCAGGACAATTGATTCATGAACTGTATGGACATGTCAGTGCTTTTTGTAATAAACTAAAATTGTTGGAAAGTCAGATAAGAGCTAAAAATTGTTACCATTTTCCTACTCTAGCAACTCATAAAAATATCCCTTATAATTGTTATGGAGATGAACTGAAAGCATTAATAGAGCAATGTGATACAAGGGTTTGCTGACTTACAAAATAAAGGCTCCATATTCACTATATTTTCTTGTCTGGTGGATGCTGATATAAATAATGTGCCAGAAAATTTACAGATGGAACTTATTGAGGTTCAAGCAGATTTAAGTGCTAAAATCACAGTTTAACAACATTGCTTTGACGGATTTTTATAAACATTTGGTGGAAGACAAATATAGAAATTTAGTGCCTTTTCAAGAAGAATTATTTGTCTTTTTGGCAGCACAAATATGTGTGAACAGTTTTTTTTTAGAATGAAATTTAATAAATCAAAAATTTGGACAAGAATAATGGACGAAAACCTTGAAAGTTCTATGCAATTGTCCTTAAGCAATATTCCCATCAATATTTATAGTCTCATTGTTAAGTACAAGGCCAATCCTCACATTAAATTGTTATGTCATTATTATGAAATTTATGTAGCTCTTTATCATTCACTATTACTTTGTACTATTTAATTATTTGGTCCGACCCTTGACTTGAAGACAGAAAGATAATTTGGCCCCTGAATTAGGAAAGGTTGCCTGTCTGTGCCTGTTCTAGATAATTTTTTTAAATAATTGTAAAATCTTTTTTTAATTTTAATATGAATATATTTTAATATATATTGCAAATTGTAAATGTTTCTAGAAGAGAGAGAAAAGTATAAAATCATATAAATAATTTCTTTTGTTCTCTCCAACAATTTTATTTAATTATCAGTTGCTTTCAGTTTTGTTTTTTTTTAAAAAAATGTACCAAGAAAGAAAAAGAAAACTCTCTTTTTAGTAAGTTGTTTAATATTTAATTTTAACCTTTTAAGAGAGACAGTTTTATGTTTAAGTGTATTTTTAAAAAAGAAAAAGCAAAATAAGATTTTAATCCTTATGGTAAATTTTATTTTTAATTTGAGGGTACTCATCTTATAGCTAAAGATGCCATTCTATGGCGCAGTTTTCGTGCTAAAACACATAAAAATGCTGTTTCCGTGATCGCCACATTCGAACCCACATTTTCTATAATACAACTTTTTTGTGTGCCATAGAATGCAGGCCGCTATGTCGCGTCGCAGTACAGCATGTATGTCACTAAGCAGCAATTACATTTTCCGAATTCACACAGTTTATAAAATAATTACGGCTTGATGAGAGAGTTTGTATTTGAATTGTATTGAAATGTTGTTTTCATTGGATTTTTTTTTATTTTAAACTATTGAAATGTTCAGATTTTTTAAAACAATAATTATAAGACTTTTTACAACGTACTGTATTGAACTTTTATTTGGGTAAATGTTAAATATCTATGTTTTTATTGAGTTGCAATTAGGTAACGTGTCAAGTAACGTACTGTTAGTAACATTCCACGAGACAAAGAAGATTCTACCATCTGTATATTTTTGAAGTAAAAAAGAGCGGTATGAAAAAAATATCCAGTAAGAAAAGTCCAAATATACAGGTTTTTTTGTAAATTTAATAAAAAGCAAATATTATAAACATGTTTAATAAGTAAAGAAGACATTTGTATGTGTTTGTTGTTGTTTAAAAAAGTTTGAGTTTCTTTCTTCTGTCCGAGTACGCTTACGATTTTGAATTTTTTTATTTTAGCATTACAAACAAACAGAACACTAACCCTAACCCTAAAACTAACCCTAAACCTAACTAAACTAACCCTAAACTAACCCTAAACCTAACCCTAAAACTAACCCTAAATCTAACCGTAACAACTTTTACTTTTATTACGATTATTATTTTTTAGTTAAACAACAACAAAAAAAGTCGTAACACAAGTAAAAAAATATCCGATAGAAAATTGATAAAAAAAAAGCCGTAACACAAGTAAAAAAATATCCGATAGAAAATGTATGAAAAAAAAGCCGTAACACAATTAAAAAAATATACGATAGAAAAACACGAATCAAATTTTAATTTGTTGATTTTATTTTACATTTATTATTATCATTTAAATTGTATACATTAATAAAAAATAATATTTATAAAAGACGATTTTGTTTTGTTTTTATTTTCACATTACAAAAAACCACAGAAAAATTATTAAAATCAACGGCCCGTGAATGTTCATATTTTATAGTTTTAGCGTGAAAATGGCGCCATCCAACGGCATCTTTATCTATAATACAAGCACCAATTTGAGTTGTTTTTTTAATCTCTCTTCATTACAAAAAATCAAATCAGTGTAATTATCTCATTATCTTGTTTTTCTTTTTTGCAAGAATTTTTTTTTTAATTAGAAAGGATTTAAGTTCTTGGCTTGTTTTTCAATATCTATGATTAAGGAGGGAAATACCTAAGCAATTGTATTTATCAAAATTTATCTAATTGATTAGTATAAAAATTATCATGTAAGAGACAAATTGTGATTAGCCTGTAGGCAAGATTGTTCTACAAAAAAATAATGGAAGTGTGAATAAGTGAGAAGACCCAAATGTTTAGTAAGAAGTGGATATTCCTAACTTAGTTGCTGAAGAAAGAGCAATCAAGTCTTAATCCAGCTGATAAAGAAGAAAGTAGAAGTTTTTCCCAAGCTTTTATATAGTATAGCAGTAATATTAACCAAACTATTGCATAGAATAGCAGAAGTTTTAATCAAGCTTATAACATACTTTGAGTTTAGTTTTAAAAATGGTTTTACAATGAAAACCATGTGTTAAATTTAGCTAAAAGCTCATCTTCCTTTATGTAACTTACCTTCACTGGAATAAAAATGTAGAGAAGTTATTCCTAAAGTAATCTGCAATCTTGTCTGCAACCAAAAAGGTGAGTATCTGTCTGTTTTAGTATCATCTGGGAAGTTTATTAAGATAAAATAGATACAATTTTGCTGTTGTTAACCTGGTAATGAAATTATGTACTCCAAAAAAAGGACAAATTAATCATGTTCATGTATAGAAGCCATCAAGAAGAAAATTCAACTGAAAAAAACTGAAAATTATAAGTGGAAAGGACTCCACTGAAAAAAACATAAAACCATGGTTAAATATATTTTTGTGTATGTGCACACTGTATTTTTATTAATAAAAAAATTATTTATAAATGGAATAATTTTTTTTTTGTAAAAATTGATAATTTTAAATATTAAGTTAATGTTTTCAAATTATGAAACATATTTTTTTAAATCCACTATTGTTATTATAAATTTTTTTTATATAAAATAATATTTTTTAAAAAAAAATTGATAATATTAAATATTTTCATTAAGGTAATGTTTTCAAATTGTGAAACATATTTTTCTTAAAATCCAGTCATTTTTTTCTTCAAAATTATGAAATAGTTTTTAGAAAATTTAATTTTTTTAAAAAAAATATGTTTTTCTCTTTTCATTCATTTTCCCTCCTAAAAACTTAACAAAAGGTTAATTAAGCTAAATCAGAGATTGTTATTTTTGATTTTGGAAATATTGATTTTCCAACTGTTAGTTATTTTAAAGAAATAACTTAATTAAAATTTAATTTATGAATAGAAATCAACTGATTGATTATAATTTTTATGAAAATATATTTTTTGATGAAATGAATGCTTAAACTTTCATACTATCATGTTATTTTTTTGTTTATTGATAGTCAATTAGTTATTAAATAATCATTTTAAAAATATTTTTTAGTCTTAATTTCTTTATTTTATCCAATTCCTGTTTTATAAATTGTAGTGTGTGTGATTTTATTTCATGACATCTTAATGTCCAAGGATTTTTTTTAATGATCCCAATAAAATTATTTACTTATTATAGGATAAACCTAGGAATTATTTGAAGTATTTATAATAAACTGCTTTATTTATTTATCTCTTTCTCACTAATAAATTATAAAGTTCTTGCTTCCTGAGCTAGATTTGTGCATAAGTTATACAGAGTAGTAGTTTATGTTTAGTGTTATGGATATTCAGTTGGTGATGATTTTATTATTTCTCTAATCTTGGTTGGTACAAAGGGATATCATTTAAAGTCCATGCACTACATTTCATTTTATTTATTACTTTTTTAGAAATTTAGTTTATATTTGGCCAGTATATTAATGGTAACCAAGTAACCAGAGCATTGATGATAGTAAGGATATTTTTGCTATCTCAGCATTACTGACTTATTGTTGTATTTTGATGGAGTATTACCTAAGTATGTGCACCCAGATAATTATTGTTTGTATTTTTGTCCTAGGTTTGGCTAAATAAATAGCCTGGTCTATAGTGGACAATTTTCAAATACAGTCACAAGATTGGCTGTTGATTTATTTTTATTGTTGATCATTCATGATGATAAGTGATTATTACTTTTGTGTAATGTTAGTGAAGATATAATTAGTTTCTACTGATGTCTCATGCTTATTGGTCTTATATTATATTTTGGTTATTTGGGGGTGATGATGGTTTCCCATTAAACTCTATGTTTTTATACAGTTACAATTGTTCACCAACTTGTGAGCCATGCCTTGGTGACCCACCTTGGGCTTGATGATGATGAGGTTTTGGTGGTCAATGACCACTGCCCACATAACTTGAATCTCAGAAATACACTTGAAAAACAAAATTCTGTATTTTGATGCAAAATTGATTTAAAACATTACTGTGAAATATGACAAGAGTGTAGAGGATGATTGTTATAATTTGATTATTAATTATAAAATAGAAATATTAATGTTTATTTAAGGAGTTCACATTTAAAGTTGAATGGAAAATTAAAGCATGATTTTGGAGATTGGATTTTTGATTGTTGAATATGTTTAGATGTACTTTCAATTTTGGTGATGGATGGATGATATAGTTGTTGGCTAGAGGATGCAATGCTTTTATGCAATTCATTGGAGTGTTTTTCTCAGGCATTGCTCCAACTCATCATTGTTCAATTAACATAGTCCTGTCAAGATCCCCAGCCTCTAAGTCTCCAAGAAAGGTTGCAAAGCATAGTTCTGTGCTTTTCAGCCCCTAAGACTCAATGGAGCAGGACTTGAAGATTTTTGCATTATTTGGGGTTGTAGTAGCTTATAGTGTCTAAACTGAGATAGACCTTTGTGTTCATGCTATATTGTATACTTATAGTTTAATGACCAGATTTTGTATTTCAGGATTGCAGTTTTCTATATATTCTTTAGCTGTCAGATTCTCATCAGATCTCTAAAAAGAGTTATGATAAATAGTTCTTGACAGGAACTTGTTTTTGTACATGCGTATACCTTTATAATAAAAATACAAAGGCAATGGAAATCAATTGCACATCCATGAACAGGATAGAATTGGAGAATAAAGCAAAGGAAATAAATTAATCAAATAAAGCCAGGTATTGAGACAATAAGGTTGAAAGAAAGGCAGATTAGGGGTAATAATAATAGTAGTAGTGTTAGGCATGGTGAAATAGGGTTGGATTGAAGAGGAGATGATGTTACACTTATTTTATGAGATATTTTTAAAAGTTTATATTTGAATTTCCTGTGTAAAAAATAATTTAACAGTTTTTTTTAGTATAAAAGTTATATATTAGAAACTTTGTGGTGCTAGAAGCAGATGTGCATATATTATGCCAATAGTCACCCCGTCCCCAGAAATAAAAATATTTCAAAAAAATGAGACAATTATTTTTGAACAAATACAGTTTAATAAATTATATCCCAGCTTGTAAGTCTAAAGAAATGTTAATGCATAGTTAAGCATGACTAAAGCAAATTTTTGTTAAAGTGAAATGAAATTGGTGAATTAAACTAAAATATCAAGAAATCGGTTCAACTCAATTTCCTTTCCCATATAAGACTGGGGTAATGTAACCAGTTGGATACACAACTGGTTACATAGCTGCATTAAAATAATTATATAAGTTGGTAACATGTTCCTCAGGTTTAGTTTACGGTTATATAATTAATAGGGAAAATAGTATTTAATTTTTTCATGCATATTTTTTATAATAATAAGGGGTCTGAAATTAGTTCAATATTTTCTTTTTTTTCCACATGATAGTAGGCACATTGTCAAACCGTTTGTAAAATTATAATATGCATATTTTAAATAGAAGAGAGAAAAGTATAAAATCATATAAATAATTTATTTTGTTCTCTCTTCAATAATTTAATTTAATTACTACATGCTTTTATTGTTTTTAAAAAAAAATGTAGAGGAAAAAAAACTTTATTTTTTTAGTAAATTGTTTAATATTTAATTTTAACCTTTTAAAAGAGATAGTTTTATGTTTAAGAATATTTCTAAAAAAGAAAAAACAAAATAAGATTTTAATACTTTTGATAAATTTTATTTTTAATTAGAGTTGGGTTTTTTTTTTATCACTTCATTACAAAATGTCAAATCAGTGTAATTAATTAATTATCTTGTTTTTCTTTTTTGAAAAAAAAAATGTTTTAATTAGAAAGGTATGCCAAGACTTTTGTGATGTTAATTTAAATTCTTGACTTGTTTTTCAATATCTATGATTAAGGAGGGAAATAACTGAACAATTGTATTTATAAAAATTTATCTAATTGGTTATAAAAATTATCATGTAAGAGATAGATTGTAATTGACTTGTAGGCAAGATTTTTTTAAAAAAAAAATAATGAGAGTATGGATAAGTGAGAAGACCCAAGTGTCTGGTAAGAAATGAATATTCCTAACTTAACTATTGAAAAAAGAGCAGTCAAGTCTTAATACAGATGATAAATGAAGAAAGAAGCAGAAGTCTTTCCCAAGCTGTTATATAAGTTGTTGCATAAAGTAGTCAATATTTTAATCAAGCTTTTAGCATACTATGAGTTTAGTAATAAAAATGGTTTCTACAATGAAAGCTATGTGCTAAATTAATCTAAAAGCTAAACATCATCTTTCTCTTTGTAACCTACCTTCACTGAAATACAAATATAGAGAAGTTATCCTTAATTAACCTGCAATCTTGTCTCAAACAAGAACATGAGATTCGTCTGTGTCAGTCTCAGCTGGGAAATTTATTAAGAGAAAATGAATAAAATTTTGCAGTTGTTATCCTGAAAATGAAATACTGCACATCAGAAAAAGGACAAATTAATCATGTTCATGTGTTGACGCCTTCAATAAGAAAAGTCAACTGGAAAAACTAGAAATTATAATTGGGAAGAACTCCATAGAAAAAAAAATAAAACTATGGTTAAAGGTATTTTTTGTGTGTATACACACTGTATTTTTATTAATAATTTTTTTGTAAGAATTAATAATTTTAAATATTTTTATTAATATTTTCAAATTATGAAACATATTTTTCTTAAAATCTTGTCAATTTTATCTTCAAAATTATGAAATAGTTTTTAGAATTTATTTTTTTTAAACATATTTTTCTTTTTTCATTCATTTTCCCTCCTAGAAACGTAACAAAAAGTTAATTAAGCTAAATCAAAGATTATTATTTTTGATTTTGAAAATGTATTTTTACCTTTTAGTTATTTTAAAGAAAAAAATAATTAAAAGGTAATTTATGAATAGAAATCAACTGATTATACTTTTTATGAAAGTATATTTTTTGTCAAAATGAATATTTAAAATTTTATACTATCAGGTTATTTTTTTGGTTTATTGTTAGTCAATTAGATATTACATAATTATTTTAAAAATATTTTTTTACTTTTAATTTCTTTATTTTATGCACTGTTTTATACATTGTAGTGTGCACAACTTTATTTCATGACAGCTTAATGTTCTAGGATTTTTTTTAAATGATCCCAATAAAACTATTTACTTATAATGTAGTAAACCTAGAAATTATTTGAAGTGATTTATAATAAGCTGCTTTATTTATCTTTTTTTTATAGTAATAGATTATAGAGTTCTTGCTTTCTGACCTAGATTTGTGCAATATAGTTACATGAAGTAGGATTTATGTATAATGTATGGAACATCTGATTGATTATTATTTCATTACCTTTTTAATCCTGGTTGAAGAAATATCCTTTAAAGTCCATGCACATTTCATTTTTTATATTAGTTCTTTAGAAATTTAGTTTATAATTGGTCAGTACATTAATGGTACTATGTAACTGGAGCATTGATGATGATAAGAATGTTTTTAGTATCTCGGAATTATTTGATTTATTGTTGTATTTTGATGGAGTATCACCCAAGTATGTGCATCTAGATAATTGTTTGCATTCCTGCCCTAGGTTTGCCTGTGGCTAAATAATTAGCCTGATCTATAGTGGATCACTTTCAAATATATTCACAAGATTGACTCTTTATTTATTTTAATTGTTGATCATTCATGACGACGATGAATGATTATTACTTTTGTGTACTGTTGGTGAACTTATAATTAGTTTTGTGCTGATCTCTCATGCTCATTCCTTTTGTATATCTGTGAAAAATGATTGTTTTCCATCTCATAATTCAGCTCTAATGTGCTGTACTGTTCAATTGTGGGATCTTGTAACTCCAGATTCTCTGATATTATCCTTATTTTTTATAGTTGCAATTGTTGTTCATCTTGTAGGGCCACTATTTCTCATATTGTTATAAAATGGAAGAATAACATTGTGGAGATTGATTGTGTATCGGACAGAGTGGCAAGATTAGTTTTACAACTTAATAGCAGATACCAAATACAGATAATTCAGGTTTATGTCCCAACAAGTTCTCATAGTGATGAAGTTATAGAAGATTTTTATATGGATGTACAAAAGGCTTTTGATTAGAGTAACAACATTTTAAAATTGTTATGGGAGTCTTTAATGCTAGAATTGGTAAACAAATGAAAGATGAAAATGCTGCAGGTAATTTTGGTTATGGTAATAGTTGAGAAAAATGTTAAAAGGAAGTGGACATGAAAGCATCCAAATGAAGGTACAGCAGAATTGGATTATATTTTGACTAACAGAAAATACGTATTTCAAGATTGTAATGTTCTTAATAAATTTAATACAGGAAGTGATCATCGATTAGTAAGATGTAAGATACATGTTAATGCAAAACTAGAGAGACAAAAATTATTAAGGAAAACAATATTTATAGTTGATAGTCCTAATCTTCAGAAACATTCTAATGAATTTAAATTAGAACTTACAAATTGGTTTCAAGTATTAGTAGATTTTGAACATGATTCAGATTTGAATGACATTAACTGATACACTTTTAAAAACTGCAACAAAGATAGCTGGTAGAAAAAAGCAGCAATTGACCAATAAAATTTCTAGGGAGACTAGAGAATTTATGAAGAAAAAATGGAATATGAGGATATACAACAATGATGCATTAAAAAAGATCGAATATCTCAAATTTTATAAAATGGTGCGGAAAAGAGTTGAAAATGATATAAGAAAGTATAATTGTGAACTAGCAAGGAAAGTTGTAGAAGAAAATAAAAGTCTAAAGAGTGTAAAACAATATTTTGGTATTGGTAGGAAATTTATATCTGCAATAAGGAAAAAAGATGGCATTATTACTAAAAAGAGAGATGACATCATGAAATGTGTAGAAGACTTCTATTAAGAATTATATAGTAGTAAAGAACAAGTGCCTCCTATACCTATTATATCTTCCGAATTGCCCAGAATTTTGAATGAGGAAGTGAGACATGCAATTAAATTTATGAAGAAAGGGAAGGCTCCAGGTAATGATGGAATTATAATTGATATATTAAAAGAAGCAGGTGAAGAATTAGAAAAAAATTTAGCAAAGTTATATACGAAATGTCTAAATGATAAAGATGTACCAGATGATTGGAAGAATGCATTATTAATATTAATATTTTAAAAAGGTGATAAAGAAGATATTAGAAATTACAGACCTATCAGTCTTTTATCAGTTTTATACAAAATTTTTACTAAGATAATTACAACTCGTCTACAGAAAACACTGGATTTCCACCAACCAAGAGAACAAGCTGGATTTAAAAGTGGTTTTAGTACAGTAGATCATATGCAGGTATTGAGAGAAGTTATAGAAAGGACGAATGAATATGAGTTGCTATTATGCTTAGGATTTGTAGATTATGAAAAGGCATTTGATTCTATAAACATTTCTTCAGTGATTAAAGCATTGGATCATCAAGGTGTAGATCTAGGATATTGTCATATTTTAAAGAATATTTATAAATATGCAACAGCAACAATTAGATTACATAATGATAGTAGGAAAATCAACATTGAAAAGGATGTAAGACAGGGTGACACCATATCTCTAAAACTTTTTACAGCAGTGCTTTGTGGATTAAAATGGGAAGCTAAATGAGCGAAAGTAAATGGAGATTATTTAAGTCATTTAGATTTTGCAGATGATGTAGCTGTTTTTGCAAATAATGCTTTAGAGCTACAGGAAATGTTGCAGGAGTTATCAGATGAAAGTAGGATTAAAGATAAATGTTAAAAAAACTAAAGTAATGATTAAAATACTAGTTTTCTACTTCACCTTTGATTAGTAAGTAATTTAGATTGTGCTTTACGCAAAAAAGTAAAGCTTGTCTCAATCTTATTAAAAAATTATATGGCTTAGCGCTTTCAGGGATCTTGAGTCTCTATAATCATAGCCTACTTTTAACTGAAGTTTATCTGTGGTTTATGTAAATTTTATGCAAATTTTATACCGACCATTTTCCTGAGATTGCAAAGCGCAATTCTTTCCAGTTTATTGCACAATTGTCATTTGCAATAAAGCACGCCTCTTTAATTTTTCATTTCATATCATTGCATTCAGTGCATAGTGCCCTTGCCATAGTGGGTTCGAACATATGCCCTGTTGTTTTTTGGTGCTCGAAGAATATGGATCTGTTTTCATAAACAATACCAAAGACAAAATACCTTCTGATCAAATAGCCCAAGCAGTTTATAAAATTTCATGCCCAACCAATGGATGTAGAGCGGGATATTATAGGGAGACCCGTGCCAACATTGCAACAAGAACATCTCAACATCATTATTTGTACAGGAAAGCTATAAATAACGATGAAAACAGATCCATATTCTTCAAGCATCAAAAAACAACAGGCCATATGTTCAAACCCACTATGGCAAGGGCACTATGCACTGAACGCAATGATATGAAACGAAAAATTAAAGAGGTGTGCTTTGTTGCAAATGACAATTGTGCAATAAACCAAAAGAATCGTGCTTTGCAATCTCCAGAAAATGGTCGTTATAAAATTTGCATAAACCACAGCTAAACTTCAGTTAAAAGTATGCAAAGATTATGGAGACTCAAGGTCTCTGAAAGTACTAAGCCATATAACTTTTTAATAAGATTGAGACAAGCTTCACTTTTTTGCGTAAAGAGCAATCTAAAGTAATGATTAATAGATTTTCTCAAAATATGAAAATAAAAATTGATTATGATGAGTTAGAAGAAGTTAACAGTTACAAATACTTAGTCACATTATTAATACAGGTGGAAACATAATGGATGAAATTAATCATAGAATTAAACTTGGTTGGAGTGCTTTTGGTAGAAATAACTTGATACTAAAAGGAAATATGCCTATGTGTTTGAAAAGGAAGGTTTTTAATAAATGTGTTTTGCTAGTTCTTACTTATGGATCTGAGACTTGGACACTTAATAGAAGAGCAATATAGAGACTTCAGACCACTCAAAGAAGTATGGAGATGCATGTTGTGAGTAACAAGAGATTGAAAACGCAATGTATGGATAAGAGAACAAATAGGTGTTACTGACCTCATTGAAAAAATTAAAAGACAAGTGGAGTTGGGTTGGACATATTACTATAAGAGATGATAATAGATGGACCATTGAAATTTTAAACTGGATTCCAAGAGATTGTACAAGACCCAGAAAGAGACCACATGTGAGATGGATGGATGTAATAAGAAAGTGTGCCAGGGTGATGTGGAGAAGAGAAGCTAAAGATAGGAAAAGATGGATTGAACTTGGAGAGACCTTCATCCTGTAGTGGATTGATAATGGTTGTTGTTGATGATGATGAATATTTCCAAAATTCTGTCATATTTGGGATATATATAAATTCAATTTGAGCTATTTATTGAATCTGACCATCCACTTACAATGCTTGTACAGAGAAAGAAATCTATCACTGACAATGAGTACACTATGCAACATAAACACCAAAAAAAAAAAATACCTCAATTAAGCACAGTATGACATCTATTAACCCACATATAAACTAATACAAATATACAGTACATAAATAAATCCTAGCTCTACTGACAAGCAATAAATATATATACCATCAATATTTTTCTTGCTGAAATAAAGAACTCTCTTGAGCACTATAAAAACACTATATCCTCAAAGCAATTATATCATCAGTGAAAGTAAAACAATCAAATCTCGAACAATTCTCATTGATTTATTGCCTTTAGTTTAGATTTTTATAATAGTAATTTTTAGTGTTTAACTCTATTTAACTTTTGTAACTTTTATAATTTTCTCTTACCCTTTGTCATTTTAACAATTCCAAGGTCATCAACTTAGAAGTCACATTTTTTCATGAAAAGAATAAATTTTGTCTCTACTATGTTTTTATTAGTATATAAACTCATTCGGAATGATCTGAAATTTTTTTTATTGAATTTTCTATTCTTTGTTTTCTGCCTCTAGTTTTTGTTTTTACTCTCATATAATGAATTTTAACTTTGATAATTTATTAGACAATCTGACTATAATAATTAATCATCTTAGCTCTAGGTTTCTCTTCTCTCATCCCCTAAATTTTAATCTCTTTGCTTTTCTGGCACTTTTTCTTTTGTAAGACCTACCAGGGAAAATAAATCTATATTTAATTCTCTTAATCTGATTCTTTTTAATCATCTATTTCTCTAATATTTGAGTAGCATAATTCATTTTCTAAATCAGTCATTTTTTCACTTTTATTCTTATATACATTCTGTGTGTGTTCAGCCACATTATCAGCCATAACACAGACATCACCATCCAAGGCTTCTGTGTCAACTCTTAACTTATTTGTATTATCAATATCATGATCATTTGTAACTAATGCACACTAACATTTATTATTAATTTTATCTGTTTCATATAAATCAGTTAATTTCTATCTCTTGTGATTCCGAAATAATTTTACAATTAGCTTTCTCAATGTGCTCATCTTTATTCAGTTGGATTTCAAGATCTTTTTCACTAACCTGACTACAAGTGACCTAATTTATTTTATTATTTTTTCACTCAATTTTTTTATCTGCTTTTTATTCTCTATTGTGTGAATGTCAATTTGGTTTTTAAGTTCATTATTTTGAATCCTACGATTTTTATATTGTTTTTTAGTCTGATCTTTCAGCTCTTCAATTTGTTTTTCCATTTGACCTTTCATTTCGTTATTTTGTACTTTAAGATCTTTCAATTCTTTACTTTGTTTTTTTATTTTTTCAGTTTGTTTTTCAGTTTGACCTTTCAGTCTTTCATTTTGGATTTTATAATCTTCATTTTGTTTTTCATTTGACCTTTCAATTCTGTTAATATGCTCATAATCAATCATGTTCATAAACTCATTACTGGAATCTTGGTTTCATTTCCCTGAGTCTGCATTTTTGTCTTAGTTCTCATAATCATATAATAATAATAATTATTATTATTATTATTATTATTATTATTATTGTTGTTGTTGTTGTTGTTGTTATTGTTGTTGTTATCATCATCATCATAATCTAAAGTATATAAGAAAGTTATTAATATTATTTTTAAAAGATATATATTTATTTAAAAACGTTAATTTTATTGTTCTTCATTTCTTTATTTTTAAATTAAAGTGCACTCTCCTCTTACTATTATGTAGCATTTCTCTATTACTACACTATACCTATTTTCACACACCTCTTTCCACTATGTAGCTTTTCTCTATTATTACACTATATCTATTTCATTTTTACTGCCTTATTGTTATTTAATTACCTGTTTGTCTAACTATTATCTCTGCCAACCTGTTCCTATTACCATTGCTGTCTAATAACACTTACATGCTTATTTCTTGATTTTTTTTTTCATAACAAAAAATAAATTTTCATATTTTTCATGCAATCAAGTATTACTCATTTGCTATTTTATGTATTTTAATGAATAATTTATATTTTTAATTATTATTCATGACTTAGAAGACTTAAAATAGTACAGATATCTAAATAAAAAAATTCCAAATTCTAATAAAAACATTCAATCCCTCTTTGTTTTGGATAAGAATAATCCCAGACTGGGCCCCAGATGTAATGGAATATTGCCCACTGACAAATGATAATTGATAAAAAAAATAAATAAATATGAAAATGCTCATCTAGAGGAATATGATTACCAAACAGGCAACCGTATATATAGTGAGTGACTGTACAACTTTTTTTTTTATTAAACTAATTTAATAACAGTAATGAATAATGATCAGATCAGAACCTAGAGAAATACATGCTATTATGCATATCTATCCATATTTCATGCTCATTTTTTCTCCACATTTATAATATTATTCTAATGTAATATAAAATGGTATATAAAATAATATACTGTAATTTGGATGAGAAAATTTTCAAGAAACAATGATTAACTATAACAATTTTATTTAACACAATAGAATAAAAACAATACAACTGTTTATTTGTTACATATTTACATTAACATAATTAAATAGAAACTTACATAACAGTTAATATTTTTAATTATTGTTATTATTATTTAATTAAAAAGAAGTGAAGTGCTTTAATGAATGCAATGCATCTTTGCATATTGTGACACAATGAAGTACTTATTTTGTACAATCAATCTAATTATTCAAGATATTCAAAAATCTCTAACATAGAGAAAACTTTTGTTAAAGTAATAAAATTCAAATTATTGAATTATAATAGTGGTATTTATATGTTTTATGCATTTGCAGGTGTGAGAAGGATTGTTAGATAAAACTGTCAACTAGTTCAGAAGAGTTATTAAAATATTGCATTACGTTGTTTTGTGTGCATAAATAAGGTTATTGATTTTTTTTAAAAATATTAATACCAAGTTGTATTGTGAAGCACGATAACAGCCATCTTGAATTGGTATGAACAGTTTGAAGATTTATCTCAAAATAATGATACGAACATTATTGAAATGTTTGTTTTTGTTGAATACTAGTGGTGGTTTCTTGACTTCATTTGCATTCATAAACTTAATTAAATGCTATATTTGGGATCTATCTTTAAAGTTTAAGAGTGAAACATTGTTACAAATTATAAGAATGTATAATGGAAGTTGATATTTATATTCTAGTTAACTATGTTGATTTTTTTTAAATCTATAGAAAAACACACAAAAAATGTTTTTTTTAGTCTTACCATAATAATTATCAAGGATTAATTGGCATGATGCTAAAGAAGTCACCTCTAAAATATATGACCATTATTGTTTTGTCAAAATCATTGATTATTGTTTATTATGTGAACTGAATTTTTCAAGAATAATTTATCATATATATGGTTTTTCAGGGCTGACGGAAACATCTCATTGCTGGTTGTTTTCTTCTTTCACCATCAATCTTTCTTAGTACTATAAACTGAGTTTAATGAATTACATCTCCAGATATGACCATAGTAAAACAATTTCAAGTAGTTCATTTGTGCTTCAAGCTAAAATTCAGATCTAATTTGATTAATCTTTTTTTTCTTTTTGTTCATTTTCCTTGCAGTTCATGGAATTTTCAAAAGTATAAGTTTTGTCACAAGTTAAAAACATCAGTACTTTTCCTAAGTTCTTGTTCAATTAAGATAACTTATTTTTTCAGTCATGCCTCTATTCATATAGTCTTCATAAATATTTTTATAATGTGTATCTTTGATTCTTTTTGACATTTCTTCACAATTTTCGATTCATTTGTCATAAAAATTTACCCACTTTAATTTTGTCTTTTTTACTTTATAATTACCATATATTCTGATATCTATTTAATTTCATTGTTTTATCTTATTCAGGTTTTTTTTACATTTCTTTTTTTATTATTTCTCACTATTCCATAGTTCATCTGGTTCATCAATTATATTCATAATATCACATCATGTTTTTATGTTGTTCTGAGAACAGTATATTTGGAAGATTATATCTAGAATGTTGTATAAACTTGAAGTTTTTTTTTTTAATTTCAGTCTAATTTTATATGTGTTCATTCATGGTGGGTTCCACAAACTATTCTGATCTTTTTTTTTTTTTGCCATCAAGACTGAAACCTTCAGTCTTTACTTGCCAAGAATGTAATCAGTTTGATTCCTATAAATTCCATCCAGGGAAGTCTGAACTTTGATTGCTTAACAATATATTGGAAATATAAAGATCATTAATATTTGTCTGAAGGTTTGTAATGATAGTTTTATTATAAGATGTGATATGTTGAACTATTTTCATAATTTATGAGTAAATGTTGAATGTACAGAAAATTTTAAACTTTATTTAAACTTTCCAAATACAAACAACTTGTTAGTAATAACACACAAATAGACAATACAGGTTAATAATTACATAATGTTTCGAGTAGTATTATGTTCCACTCTTCTTCAGGTGTTGCTGGCCTATATGCATAGTGATAATATTCACTTAGAAGTTGAACTCGCACCTTTAGGTTCTTGAATATTGAATTTTAAGCAAACATTCTACCAACTGAACTATTCTGTCAAATGTTGTGTAATTACTAACCTGTATTGTCTATTTGTGTGTTATTAAAGTTGTTTGTATTTGGAAAGTTTAAATAAAGTTTAAAATTTTCTGTACATTCAACATTCACTCATAAATGATGGAAATAGTTCAACATATCACATCTTATAAAGATCATTAAATTTAATAAAAAATTATTACACTTTTATTTCTGCTTCTAAGTTCATATTCACTACCAGCCTTCTCTTCTTACCACTTCCAACTTTGGTATTATCAATTAACATTGTTTTGTCTTTAAAATATCTATATATAATAAATAAGAAATTCTAGTGAAATTTTCATGGGTTTGTTAAAAAGTTAATAGAATTTTTAAACAAGCAAAATAACTTTGCATGAATATTGATCAGTTAAAATGTACTGTTTGAACTTTTGCATGATAATTAAGATGTTCCAATACATTAAAACGCACTTTGTCAACCTATCTGTTCAATGAGATTGATAACCATTTTTGCAATGGTAGTTCATTTTCTAAATGATTAATTATTCTCATTAACCAATACTTAATTTACTCCATAATTTTATTAAACTAAGATTAAAATCTTGACTATTTTTGTTTATTCTATCTTTATTTCATTTTCTTTGTATTTTTTAATGCAACCTGTTTTAAATTATGTTAATTCTTTTTATGGGTAATGATATGCAACTAAATGGTATTAAAATATTGTAGAATAAACAAAGATCTGAAATTCAAATCATTCAAACCATTATTTATTTGAGATAGCACTTTTTCTTGAAATAGTGTCTTTTTCTTTTGAACTCATTGTACTGCTGCAATATTATTTTTAATGCTTCAAGTTTTGTGATTTTTTTTTTGAAGATATATACAATAAATAGATTGATGGGTTAATAGATGTTAATGATAAATGGGCCTATGTATTGACACAGAGATAAAGATTCCTAGTTTAAAACCCAATCATCACTTCTAGTCCTCAAATATCACATGACATATTGAACAACTAACTATTTGATTAGTTTTATTGTTTAATAATAAATAAACTGAATCTTTAAATATTAGCTCTATATTAAAAATATAATTATGTTTTCTTTTTCTTCTTTTTAAAAATAAAACATGTTTTTTTTTTTGTTTGTGACTTAGAAAGCAAATTCTGTGTTTTTGCAAAATGTTATGTTTTTAATAAACCATTTTTTGAATCAGTTATTTTTTTAATACTTTATATTTTTAAATATAATAATATCTGTATAATTATACTTATTTTTTTATACAGAGATTTGCTCCTGTAAGCATGATTGTTCATTCATTCTTCTTCCAACTAACTACTTTTACTCAAATTAAACTAATTAATTAACATTTTACTGTATCCCTTTTTTCTCTTAATGGCTTGAAAATGACTTTTAATGATTAACATTGCTACATTAATATGTGATTAATTAATTTTCCTTAAATACTGAAATAATATTTATTTTATGCTTGTTGTAATTTGGTACAGTGGTAGAATGATAATCTCTCATACATAACCATTTCTCCATCAATTCCCATTTAATTAAAAATGACTCGCATCTGCTCACTTGAATAGAATTGTTGAACTCAGACCATCAGTATAACTCTCTCAACAATTGATTATATATATATGTTCAGTTTTATTTAATCTTGAGGTCATGTGAAAGTACTGTGCAATTTAATACTGTCTTTTGAATATTTACCATGTATTATTATATAAATATTAATCTTTAATCATAACCTTTGAGCTTTAAGCTGGCTAATTTTTTGCAAGTAAAACTTCAATATATGTATATAAGTCAAATTATAGAAGAATTGCAGATCTTAAAAATAACTGAAAAAGATTAATTAATGAACATTACAGAGAAAAAATAACCCAATTAATTAATATATTGAACAATTAAATGAACAAACATTTATTGTTATTGAACAACTAAATGAAAGAAACATTTTTTTTTTTTGTAAGCTTAAATATAATGAATTCTAGATAGTAATGCTTTTATATCAACATTTCCCCATTAGTTTTTAATCTATGTTTGGCTTCGTTTCAAAATCTTGTTGTTGTCTTTTTTAATTTCAGATTATTAGTTTGATAGTATAAAGGAGTTAAAAGTGGTAGCTAGATGCAAAAATGTATTACTTTTAATCTTAAATCAAAGGCCTCATTAATATAAGTCAGAAGCCAAATATCAGTCCAAGAATGTAGTTATACTTTCAAATACAGTATATATTTTGATTATTGAAAATTACAATAAATGTCTTTAAACAGACTGAAAACATCTGCTCACAAAAATAATTCATATAACTATAGAAAGAAGGGACTTCAAATGCCCTTATAATTTTACTTTCATTTCCAGCTGTTTTGTGACAGCCTACCTCATGAACAGGTACTATGACACTTCCAGCTATACTCTGGCAGCTGTGTCGGTATTAGGTTCTAGAAGCTTCCAGTCCTGAACATGGACTTGTCTCACTGCATTATAAATTTATCTTGACAGTTTATGTCTGCTGTGAGAATATGTATTCTATCTTTCAACTTTGTGACAGTAGTTCTTTGTCTTTAACTTCAAATAAATTTGACTATTTATTGCCAGATCCTAATCCATAATGGAAACATTTGGATTTTGTGAATATCATCACCTGTGTGCTTGCCATTGGTTATATGTTATCCGTCTATATATACATTGGTTCATAGCAATAAATGCTCAATCCGATTTTTATAAGATGGAATCTGGACTAGTTCATTATTTGAAGGCAAGATGAGATATGACATAAATATTAATTGAGAACAAAATAAGCAGCAACATTGTTTTCAATTATTTCTTAGAAACTAAAAAGAAATTTTCTTAGCAGATATAAAAAAAAAAAAACTGATGAAACTTTTGGTTAAACTGTGAACAGTGTTAAAATGTCAAATTATAAATCTTTAATGATTAAAAATTCTATATGTGTAAATGAAGATAATATAAGTATTACCAACTGATAGATGTACTTTGTGAAAACATTGATAAACAAGTATATGCATTAAATAAAGATTATATGATAAAAAATTCTCTTGCAACCTAAACACCTACTTCAAAAATAATTTGGTTTAGTTTAATGATAACAAACTTCATATGACAATGACTTAAAGCAATAACAAACAATTATTATTATTTTGGTAATTATTATATGTTATTAATTTTATTATTAAATACAATATGTTTTTAATCTGCATTAATATTCTAAAAATATTTTGATGGGTCAAATCATTAAATCCTGATTTAAATGCTGAAAATATGATAAACAGAAAAAAAATACCCCTAAACTAGAAATTTTTGACAGCATATTACAAATCAAAATGGATAAGGGATTGACATAAGCAGCAAACATTAAAATTTAATAATTAGAATAGAATACTTAAACTAATGAATTTCATTTCAAAACCCCATGTTTTATGTTTGGTCTCACTAAGGCCAATTACCCAATGGCTTTAAACATATTAATATGCTTGTCTGTGCAATGGAAATGTGTTTATCATTTAAATAATATCCCAGTGAAATGTATAACAATTTTAATAAATTTGCATGTTATTTTTAATCCAATTGTGACATTTTATTCATTTCCAACAAGTTTATTTATTTATCTAGTACAATTTTTTATATTAAGTTGTTTATAATTGTTGTATATTCAGCTGATAAAGGCAAGAATAGCATGATTCCATAGAATAGCTTCAATAATATTGAACTATACATCCAAGACTTTTACTTAATAATAAGTGATCTCATTTCCAAATTGTTTGTTCAGATTTTTCATGCAAAAAAAATTGCAACCAACTTATCAATATCTTATCATAGATGCATAATCATTTGTTAATACTCTGTTCTTTTCTCAAACAGATGATATATATATATATTCTCTAGTCTAAGCTATCATCATTTAAGGCATTGTGTCTTTCATTTTACTTATCAATCTGAGTTAAAAGTACATTTTTGTAATTTATTTGTCTCTCTGTGAAACAAAGAAAGAAAATTTCCATAGGCTTACAACTATCAATGGGGGATATAGCTAGAATTTTTAATTTTCATCTATCAATAAGATTTTTTCATGATATTTATTTCATCCAAGCATGGTTTTTTTATGTTACACACACTAATAATATAGCTGCAATACTTATTCTTTAAACAATTCTCATATTCATGCTAAAGAAATGACATATTAGATTGACTAGATTGTATAGTTGTTAATAATACTAAATCTATTATTTCCTTGCTAAATTGATATGACCAAGAATTATAATTTGATCTCTTAACGAGATACATAGAATTACAATAGATGCTTTTAAATGAGCTAGTAAGAGTCATTGGGAGATTTATTCTATAATTATAGATTACTATATTATTTGAAAGTCATCAATTTAGCAAATATGTCTTATTTTAGAAATAAATGCATCAACCATATAATTATTTTGGGAATTATTTAATCAACCCTCGATGCTTCCATTAATCTTTTTTTTTTTTTACTTTTAATAACGTTAATTAAAATGAATGATTTTATAGAGCAACAATTTTTTTTTTTAGCTGAGTTAAATCTACTTATTTTTTATGTAAATATCTAATAATAAATGCTAATACTGTGCAAAGGTCTATTTATTGTACATGGGGTGATGTGAAATCAGCAACAAACACATCCATATTGAAGGCATAAATAATCTATTTCACAACTAATTTTTCTTTCATCAAATCTATAGATTATGATCCTCATAAGAGACTATTTAATCTTGGAAATAAATCCTATGAATGACATATTTTGGCAACAGGTTTTATACCAATATAAAACAAACAATATTTATGTTCACAGATATTCAACTTATGGTTTGTAATTTGCTTAAAATAATCACTACTACATTGAACAATAATAACTAACCTTTGTAGTTTTTGTTTACCTAAAGCAGTAGCCTGTTTGATAAGACAAAATATGAAGACCTTATTCATCTTCCTTGAAGAATTTCCCCTTTTAATTGTTATTACAGAAAAGGAGGAGTAACGTCTGTCATCTTGTTTGGCCTGAAGAGGGAAAAATTGAGAAGAATCTCAGCCATGATGTATGAAAATATTGATAATAGATATCGTTAGAAGAATTGTATAAGTGGTGTTTGGAAATAAGAATTTTAAATTACTATAATTGTTTTGAACATTTAGGGTAAGGTTATATACCAAAGAAAATACATAACTTTCTCAGATTAGTTTTGCCAGACTAGTGGCTGCATATTCACTATTCATTATCGAAGAGGCCAAATAAATAAAAAGTAATCTAGGGATTTGGATGTGGCACTACCATCTAATGTTCACTGCTTATTTAAATTTATAATAGATGGTTATGGAACTGAGTAGAATGAATTAATGCTGCTAATGTAACCATTGCTTATGTGACCCCCTTCCCCTACCCAAATTGAAAAAATAAAAGTTAATTTCATTTTCATTATATATATGAATACATTCATGTTTATTAAATTAAAATTTACTACTTCTTTGTAGGAATTTCTTTATTAGAGATGATTTTTTTTAATTATCTTAACCTTCTAAGATTTTTATTTTTGATTGTGAAAATCTTACTTATAAATTTAAATGAAGTATTTAATCACAAATTTGACTTACAGCTATAATCTCATACTTTTTTCTAATCATGTAATTAGTTATTCAGGAGATAATATGATGCTTGAACTCTCATATGTTAGATTGAATATAATAATTCCATTATTTGATCAATCTAAGGTATGTATTTTATTTATTTGTAGGTTATTTTTTTTATGTGTGTTTTACATATTGGGTTTTATTTCTATAAGTACTAAAACCAAATATTACCAATGCAATTGTAATAAATATATTTGTAGTCAAATTCTAAGCCAAACTTAATTATATATATTGGCTAATGATAAAAAGGGATATCAGACGTTATCTATATATATATGTGCAAGTAGAGATAATTACGCTAAAATGATGTCTAGTTTAATGAAGATGTAAAATGGTTTTGGATTTCCATTTAAAATTAATATTCTGCTCTCATAAATCACCTTTTATTACTTTCTGAAAGTGTTTAGCTTAAACAAAACCTGGAAAAAGAAAAGTGTAAGCGCTTGAAAAACCCATGAAACTTCCCAATCTAATTGAATTGTAAATAGAGCAGAACCATAAAAATGCTAAGGGATTCCATCAGTACCCATTATTTAAATAATGCTCGGGAATAAGCTAAAAAATAATAATAATAAAACATCATTTAATACATTTAAAAAAAGAAAATTCAAATAATCAAAAGACGATTTAAATAATTATAATCTTCTAATTTAAACTCTCAAAATGTATACGTCTATATTATTTTCAGAAAAGTTAATTTCTACATTTATACTGTTTACTGTTTGTGTGCGTATATATTTTTTGAGTATACTTATTTTTTTTTTTTTTTTAATTGTGCTTTGAAATTTATAAATAAATAATCCTGATAAATTTTCGAATGATTAATCATTCGGGGAAATCATATTGACATTTGAGCATAAAGTGAAATGTTGAATTTTGATTCGGGGATCATTAGATCACAAGTCCATCATTCTACTATTTTGCTTTAGATCTTATAGCTAATAATCTTATTAATCAACAAATTATATTCTTACATTAAATAATATTGAATTTTTTTTTGGAAATCCATGCATCGCGAATGATCATATTAATGTCACCCTCTTGCCTAAATATTTAAATTCCTCTTCAGGCCAAAAACGTAATATATAATAGAAAAAATAACGATAAACTGTTTGCTCAGTTCACAATAAAACTATATTCATTTCATTTCATTTGTGGTGAGGATTGCATTATATTACAATCATTTTTGTTTCATAGCCAGTGTCTTAATTCTCCTCTGACCAACCTAAATTATCTATCATTAACTGACCAATAATTGAAATTCTCACTGAATTGACTATTACACTTTGAAAAAAATTTAGGCTTTGGTAGAAATTTTCATCCATCAAATTTAAACCCAGATCATGAGCATGGATAATATATGCATTAGCTCATCCATCATGCAAGCATTTCTTTCATAATTGTGTGACATGTCTCACATCTGTGATAAATGACATAAATTACCCATTGAGTTTTACTTTACTTTTAGGTTCAACTCACAGAGCCATCTTATTTGAACACCCTAAATTATTCAAAACTATTCAATTAAGAATGACTAATTGTTTTTACTGAGCAATATTGGATGGTTAGTTGAATACAACAAAAAAAAGTTCCCAGTATTTCCAAGATTTATTTCATATGAACTTTATACTTCAAGGCCCTCTCTAATGTACATACTTTTTTAAAATATAAGATAAAAAGTAAACGAGCTAAATAGTTCATTGTAGGACACATACCTTTCCAACAGCCCTCCTCAGGTTTATCAGTTTCAAAATGATGGAGAATTGATGATTTTCCATCCCTAATTTTGATCTTGAGCTAAAAATAATTGGATACCCATTTACTAATCAATATTGGATGCTTTGTTAAATTAGTTTTTTGATTAGCTATTCTTAAGGAAAAATCTTAAGTCTCCTGAAAATAATTTTATTTGGCTTGAATTCAAACTCCTTATCATAGCCATGGTAGACAAATGAGTTTCCTCTATACTGCCGTGTATTAACAAAATCTTTACTCCGTGTTATTTTTTATAATACCATAATGCTTTATTTAAACACAAACTTCTACAGTACACTCTACTTTTAAAACTAATTACTACAGAAATATATACATGAAAAAAGTCTTTTTATTTGCTGTGTGTTGAAAATTTCACACCTTTCCGGATTTATCAGTTCATTGGTTCAATTATCTCACCATTTCAATTCGTCTGTTCTTCTGCATTTCTACCAATCAAATTGTACTCCTAATTTCTCTGTGGTCCGGCTTGTTCTCAATTTCTCTAAATGTAATCCTTTGTCCTCTATAATCCGTTTTATATTTTTATATTCCGCCATTCCAAAAAGCAAAACATATGTTGTAATTTCACTTCTGAAATATTTCTTTTTCTTTTATCAAACACTTCACTTCCTCCCCTCATTTCAGAAGTCGAAATATTCCCATTACACATAGTCTTTGAATCGTTCGGGTAATCTTCTATTTCTTGTAGGCCTGGGTGACTTATTCTTGTATTGTTCGTGTTTGTCTTCACCATTTGTTGCTATCGCAATTTGTCTCTCTTCTTCCTCTTTCCCTGTACTATTAATTCCACTCTCCTTAGTGTCAAACTTCTTATCCTCGCTTGGTATCCAATCCCATTCCTCTGACATTCTTTTTCGCATGTGGTTTATGTGTCTTCTATGTATTCTTTCGTTTGGACCATTTATTTCATATATCTTGTTTGACATCCGTTGTTTAATTGTTCCCTGAATCCATGTCTTCCTTAATATGTCTCTGAACCAGACTGGTTCTTCATTCCTAAATTCTTTATCCATTTCGTCATGTTGTATTATATTGCTCTCCTTTGGATATAATGCAGTTAATTTTGTTCTCAATTTCCGTCCGCATAGTATTTCTGCTGGTGATTTACCCGTTGCTGTTGATGGTGTTGTGTGTTGCATCATCATGAACATTTGTAGCGTTTCTTGTATGTTTTTTGTTCCAGTTTTCCTCAAATTTTGTTTCACTTGTTGTACTGCATTTTCCGCTAGCCCGTTTGATTGAGGATGATATGGTGGTGACCACACTTGTTGAATATCATGTTCTTCACAAAATTGTTGCATTTCTGTTCCAGTGAATGCAGCACCGTTGTCTGATACCAATACTTCCGGGTATCCATGAATCGCAAAAATATTTTTAAGGCATTTGATTGCTTCATTCGCCGTCGTGTCTCGTACTTTATGTGCTTCTATCCATCTGGATTGTGCGTCTACAAGTATCAACAACATTTTCCCATCCACTGGTCCAGCGTGATCTATGTGTACTCTCTCCCATGGTTTCTTTGCTGGCTGCCATGATGTCAGGTTCTTTTGTGGCATTGCAGCATATGTTTGGCATGAAGCGCATTTCTTTATATAGTGTTCGATGTCTTCATTTATTTTTGGCCACCATACGTAACTACGAGCTAGAGCTTTAGCACGCACAATTCCTGGATGTCCTTCATGTAGTAATTTTAGTACTGCTTCTCTTCCCGCTGTTGGTATTAGCACTCTATCGCCCATTACAATACATCCCTTACATATTGATAACTGTTGTCTATTTGACCAAATCCCATTTGCTACGTAACTTGGTTTAGTTTCTGGCCATTCATTTCTAATCCATTTTATTAATTTTTTATATCCCTTGTCTTCTCTCGTCCACATTTCCACAGTTTTACTATTTAATTTGTTTGATTTCATCGCATCAATGTAATTAATTTCTAATTCTTCCTTTCCTGTTTCATCTATATCGGGCAATCTTGATAGAGCATCGGCATGAGCTATTTCCTTCCCTGGTTTATAAATCAGCACGTAGTCATATGCAGCCAGTATGTTCCGCCATCTTAACATGCGTGGGCTTATATGTTCTGGAGCCTGTCGGTCATTCCCTAATATCGCTAGGAGGGGTTTATGATCTGTGATGATTTGAAAAGGTCTACCGAAAACAAACTGATGATATTTTCTTAGTGCAAAAATAATTGCCAAAGCCTCTTTGTCTATCTGACTATAATTTCGTTCTGCCTTCGATAATGTTCTTGATGCGTATGCAATCGGTCGTTCGCCGTTTTCCATTGGGTGTGCCAAAACCGCTCCCACACCTATTTCAGACGCGTCCGTCGTAATTCTTACTTCTAACGCGTTATCAAAATGTGTCAACAGTGTATCTGCAGAAAGTAGTTCTTTTGTTTTTTCAAACGCTTCTTCATGTATTTGCGTCCATTCCCATTTTTGTCCTTTTCTTAACAACTGATATAATGGATTTGCTATCATTGCTTTGCTTTTTAAAAAATTTTCAAAAAAATTAATAAGCCCTAAAAAGGCTTGCAATTGTTTGACATTCTTGGGTCTCTGCGCATTTTTTACCGCTCGCACTTTCTCTTTTATTGGTCTTTTCCCATTGTTAGAAATCACGTGTCCTAAAAATTCTAGTTCTTGCGTTTTCCATAAGCATTTTTCTTTGTTCAGTTTGATCCCCGCATCTTTTAATTTATTACATACTTTAGTCAATCGTTTCCGTAACTCACTTTCTGTTGTGGCTGTGATCAGAATATCATCATAGTATGGCGTCACTCCCTGTATTCCATGTAATAATGTGCTGAGTTTTGCCTGAAAAATATTAGGTGCTGTTGTCACTCCGAATGGAAGCCTATTGCATTGAAAAAGACCAAAAGGCGTGGTTAGTGTTAACATTTGAGCTGTTCTATTCGTTACCTTTATTTGATGGTAGGCGGCGTTTAAATCTAACTTTGCAAAGAAAAAATTTTCATTTGCTAAACCGGCTAACAGCTCGCGAACGTTTGGAACTGGATACGCCCCTTTGGATAAAAATTTGTTTACCGTTACTCGGTAATCCCCACAAATTCTAACTTGTCCATTTGGCTTTGTCACTATTACAATCGGTGTGGCCCATTGAGCGTCTTCTACCGGTGTCAAAACTCCTTCGCTTACTAGTTTCTGAATTTTTTGTTTTACTTTTTCATGTTGTGCAAACGGAATCTTTCGGGGTTTGCACACAATTGGTCGGGCGTTTTTACTTAATTCTATGTCTACTGGGTCTGATTTGAAAACTCCTACTTGTTCTGAAAAAAGTTCCGGATACGCTGTAATGTATTCCTGTTCGAACGACATGTTTTTTATGATTGTTACCGTAATTCCTAGTTGTTCGAACCATTCTCTTCCTATTATCGGGGCTATGCTTCCTTTTATTATATAAATAGGTAGGTTTAATATTTCTTCTTTGTACCTAATTGGAATCTGTGTTTTTCCTTTTATTATTACTATGTTTCCGCTGACGTCTTTGACTCTAATATTCGTTTTCTGTATTATGCATCTTTTATGACCTTTGGTAATATCATTCCATTTTTCTTCTGATAAGAGTGATATTGCCGAACCACTGTCGATTTCCATTTCTATGTCTTTTCCATATATATTCAGTGTTATCATGTATTGGTTTTGGATTTGTGCGCACACATTTTTTTTTACTTCATATTCCGTATGTTGTTTATCTTGAATTTTTGGGTTTCTGCAGACTGATATTAGATGTCCTTTCCTTCCACAATTATAACAGGTATATGAACGCCATTTGCAGTTTTTCGATATGTGTCCTTGTTTTCCACAACAGAAACACTTTATTTGTTTTCCTCGGTCATTCCATTCTTTCGTATTTGTGCTCTGTTTTTTCCCTTCTGTTTTATGTATTTCCCATGACTGTTCATCATTTATCTTTCCTCTGAAACACATTGCTTGTTCCATTACGAGCTCGTACGCTATCCCTTTCCATATTGCTATGTCGTAGGTCAAATCTGGTTCCATTAACAAATTTTGCCGTAGCCGGTCTTCATTCATTCCCCATAACAACTGATCCAGTAGGGCTTGTTCTGCGAACTCTCCGTATTGGCAATCTCTTACTAATTGTCTCAAAATTATATCGAAATCTCTTATGTTTTCACCTCTCTGTTGTCTTCTATTCCGCAAGGTTAATCGAGCCATGAACTTCGATGGTTGTGGGCTAAAATAATTGGATAACTTGTTTATAATATTTTCGTATTCTGTTTCATCCGTTGTTGGCCCATTCATTAGTTTATGTATCACTTCAATTACTTTTCGTCCCACGAGGCATAAAAGAGCTGCTACTTTTTTATTATTCTCCGTAATGTTATTTAATTTAAAAAAATTTTCGAGTTGAGTGACGTATAACGGCCATTCACCCGCATTTCCGACGTCGAACTCCGAGATGCTTCCTTGTCCTAAAGACATTTTAACTTGTCCGTCCATAGGTTCAACTTTTCACGGCGACTGCGCCAAGATTTGCCGTGTATTAACAAAATCTTTACTCCGTGTTATTTTTTATAATACCATAATGCTTTATTTAAACACAAACTTCTACAGTACACTCTACTTTTAAAACTAATTACTACAGAAATATATACATGAAAAAAGTCTTTTTATTTGCTGTGTGTTGAAAATTTCACACCTTTCCGGATTTATCAGTTCATTGGTTCAATTATCTCACCATTTCAATTCGTCTGTTCTTCTGCATTTCTACCAATCAAATTGTACTCCTAATTTCTCTGTGGTCCGGCTTGTTCTCAATTTCTCTAAACGTAATCCTTTGTCCTCTATAATCCGTTTTATATTTTTATATTCCGCCATTCCAAAAAGCAAAACATATGTTGTAATTTCACTTCTGAAATATTTCTTTTTCTTTTATCAAACACTTCATATACCATGAGGTTTTTATAAAATATATATTCCATAGTTTATTAAACATAAAATTCATTTTATATGATACAAAAAAACTGTGGTAAAATTGACTAAATTAAGAATAGACATTTTTTTTGAATTGATTTCTGATTGAAGAATGAAAAAAAAAAAAGTCACTTTGGTTGTGGAATTGAATTGTTTTTAGTCTGTCACTTCAGTGCTAGATTGAAATTTTTGTATTATGAATGCTGAGTATGAAACCATGCCACTAGTACCATCATTTTAAAATTCAGAAACCCTCTTCTAATCTACAAACCTTTTATCTTTAAAACTGACATTCTTGATACTTCTTCAATTAAAATATCTTCTTATTATAATTCAGATCTTTAGTTAATCTTTATATTTTATATTTATCAAAATCATATATCCCATGAAAAACTTATCATTTAGATTATTATTTTTACACCATAGTGATGTTTATTAAAGCTTTGAGCTTAACATTTTCAGTGATTATCAATCCTCTCTTTAAGTTTACTTAAGTTTTGTCAACACATAGCTTTCTTCTCATATCACTCCAACAACTTTGTTATCTTATTCATGTATCTCACTTTTGTCTATTTCTAGATCTTCAACAATCTTTAGATTTTTCAATCCATAACTTTCTTCTCCACATAACTACAGCAAACGTTCTTATCTTTCCATCTCACTCTGGTCTATTTCTAGATCTTTGATAATATCTTAGGATCCATTTAAGAATACAAAATCAGCTTTTTGTCATTTTTTCTAGTAATATATTTAGGCTAATTCAGCCTTTTATTTTTATCGATGATGTCAGTTATACCATGAATTTTGCTTTTGGTCTCTTCTTCTTATTCCAATATATATATCTCCTTATTTTATTTTGTGATCTGAAATCTTTGTCTTGCTCTTCTGATAAGAACCCCAAGTTTCAGATTTTTTTTTAAAAAAAAAAACCTTTCTTATCGACACATAAGTATATATATATTTGATATTGTTATTTCTATTAAAAACATTCAGTTAAAAGATAATTCTTCCATCTATATTAATAATATGAAGAAGATATTTGTAGTTCTTAACTTCTACTTCAATACTATCTGTTTTTATATTCTCCATATGTTGAAAGCCATTGAATATTATTTTAATCTTGTTAGTGTTTATTTTTAATTCTACTTTCTTTTTTTTTTGCTTTCATCTGACAGCTCTTGTAACATTTCTTGGATGTCTGAAATATTAGTTAAATAATTTCTATCTGAAGCATTAATTAAATAATTTCATTTATTTTTATTTTCTTAGCTTTTCATTTTAATCCACAAAATATTTTCTATAAACCTACTGTAAATGTTTTAGAAATAAGAAATCATCCTGTTGTAAATATTTTTTATCACTGCTAATCTTATTATCATTATTTTATTTAATCATTGCTGTTTTATTTTGATAAATAATTTTTTAATACAAGATAATATCCTGGTTCTTTGCTTTGATTGTTCTAAGGCTTTAATCATCATCATCAATTGTCTTTCCAAAATTTACAATTATTACTTTTTTTTTTTTTTTAATTCTTGGGTTGTCAAAAGTTCGCTATAGATGATTTATAATGATTTAAATAAAGATCTTGTATAAAAATATTATTAGGTATTGGATAGTCATTAAAACCAGATGGTAGCACAATCAGTGCCTCTATATTTTCACAATTGGTTTCTGGGTTATTTGATTTTCATTCAATTTGGAGGAATGCTAGGAAAAAAAGGTATCTACTCAATGATTTTTATACTTATGCATTCCATTTTAATGATTTCAAAGTTTTAAACTCCTGAACTTTTTTTTATGAATCTGGATAAGTAGATATTGAAGATAATGTGCCATTTTTTTGTAAATATATTTTGAGAGAGAACCAGTGTGATATTTAGTGTTATTTTTAATATACCTGTTTAATTGCAATTCATTCTATACAAGAAATATCACTCTTCCCATTCAGAAATCTGAGATGTAAGCTATGAGTAAAATCAATGAATATTGAGAGTTTTAAATAAAAGTGCAATTAGAACTTTTAACAAATTGTACTCCTATACAAAGAATCCATTTAGTTGGAAACACAGCTCAGGAGTCCAAATACTAATGATTTTACCCATTTTTATATTGGGATTCCTGGAGTAGAAAAGATATGCCATTGTGACTAAGTAATATAAGTCAAAGAAAAATATGATTTTGATATTGAGTATAAATAATTATATGATTATAGTTATAATTATGGCTGCAGAAAGGAGTTTGTTGTTATCTGAAAGGAGACCCTTTGATTCCTCTTGGAGGCCTTAAAGGAACTAAGCATGGCATAATCCTAATGTCCATTCCTTACTTTTTTGTTGTTGCAGATATTATTACTATGTGATTATTCATATAATATATAAACATGTATGGGCTGCTCACCAACAGCATTTTCCAGCATGGTGAGTTTATTGGTTTTTTACCTCCGAGTTTAAGATCAAGAAACACCATGGACTTTCTTCTTAGTTGTCTGATGAGGCTGAATAAATGTGTAGCAAATGAAAATTTTTTTTATAATAGATATATACAATTATGACAGACAAAAATAAATCATGGTCCTTATTTCCAGGAGACTGCAAAGTCACCAGTCAAGGCAGCGGTTGGTAGCAGAAGGTGGAGGGTGCTAAGAATTCCTTGATTGTGGACCAGGCTGCCATTTGATGATGACTTTTTATTTAGGTACTTACAACTGCAGACTACTTTTAAGTAAAGGAAAGAAGAATTGGATTATATTAAATGGGACATTATTTGACTTTGTGAAGTTGGAAGAAAAGGTGAAGAGACAATTGATTTAAAAAGTGGATATGTACTCTATTACAAAGGCACAAATATTTGAAGTACAATTGAAATAGGATTCATTATAAATAAAGAGTAGAACAACAACATTGGGGAGATTGGTGGTGTATTGGACAGAATAGCAAAATTAATTATTCAAATTAATAGCAGATACCAAATGCAGATAATTCAGGTTTATGCTCCAATAAATTCTCATAGTGATGAAATAGTAGAAAATTTTTATATGGATGAACAAAAGGCTTCTGATCAGACTAAACACCATTTTAAATGTTATGGGAGACTGTAATTGGTAAACAAATGAAAAATGAAAATGCTATAGGTAAATTTGGGTTATTGTAATAGAAATGAGAGAGGTCATAGCTTATAGCGTTTGCAGAAAAAGAAAAAGTTTATATTATGAATTTTTTTTTTTGAGAAAAATGTTGAAAGGAAATGGACATGGAAACAACCAAATGAAGGTATTGCTCCACAAGATAAGATAAAGTTTATTTATTTTAATAACATTTAGATAAAAATTTCTGATGCTGAAGAATATCAGTTTAGAGAGTAGATGTGAAAAGAGAGTTGGAGTGCAGAGATGTAGATCTAATTGGATTTGAAAAGATTGAGATAAAATATTGCAACATTTGAAGAGCATTTTTGAGATGCTGGCATTTTAAATACATCAAAAAAAAAGTTTTGTTTTGTGTATTTAGTGTAATGAAGCCTTAAAACTAAGGCATACATGAGATTAGTTGGATTTTAGGAGATTTGCTAACAAATTTTTTTTATTTTAAGTGAGAGAGTGATTTATGTTGAAAAAATGATGTAACGTTGAGGTGTGAGTTTAGGGTAGCCCATGTTTCTCATTCTTCATTATAAAAAGAGAAAAAAAAAATTATATAAAGAGGTTTGGAGAGTGGTAGTAAAATTATAAATTTAAATATAGAGCAGGGAAATTTGAAAAACAAGGAAATGTGGACTGCATTTTTATATCACAATGTCTGTATGGTGGCCAGAAAGAAGCTAGGCGTGCAATAAGGTATTCTATCTGAAGAGCTTAAATAAGACCAGGAAGGATATAAAAGGTTGTGTAGACCATGTATAAATGTCATAAAAGAGATGAGAAAAAGGTTTCCAAGGGTAAGTAGTTTTAAGAGAAAGTCAGAAGAAATTGAGGAAAATATAGATGAAGACGATAGACTGGAGTATATGTTTAGTAGAGTGACAAGAGATATAGATGACAAAATAAGTAGTGCAATGGAAATAGTTAGCCAAAGAATAAGTAAGTTAAAGGAAAAGGATGTAGAAGTAAATTAAAAGCATTATATATGAAGTGTGAGCACATTAAGAATTAAATGAATAGAAGTGATAAGGAAGAAATAGGTAGGTAAGGAAGTTCAAAAGATTGAAGAAAATGTTACAAATGAAACAGGGAAAGTAAATTATGAGACAGTCTTGATAGGGAACTCATTAATTAGAGGATGTGGAGATGTAATTGCAAGGGAAAATAGAAATAGATATGTAAGAATATGTTTGCCTGGAGCTAAAATTAGGGATGTTACAGATAAAGTAAATAAACAAGAGAGTAGAAATGTTTGTGTTATAGTGGGGACAAATAATTTGTCAGAGCAATCGGAATAATATATAAGTATAAAGATTTGATAAGTAATTTGAATAAGATTAAAGGAAGAATAGAAGTAGTTGGATCATTACTAAGATTTGATAATAGATATATATTAGAAAGAGCATATTCTATAAGTTAGAGAAAAACTATATGATAGGAATAGTGTTATATTTGAGGATATGTGGAGTTTTTTTATCAGCAAGAGGGAGTTATACAATAATGAAGGATTACATTTCACAAAATAATGAACTGAAGCATTAGGGGGTTTGATTTATGAAAAATATTATAGTTTGGGAAATTTATAAAGGGAGGTATGGTTTTCAATTACAGTATTAGCAAAAAGAAGGTTAAGAATGTATGGGATCTAGGAAGTAAACAAAGGGTAGCTTATATAGATATAAATGTAGATGAAGAGAGTGAATAAGTCTGTCAAACTAATGACAAACAAACTAATTACAAATATAATTGAGAAGAAAGAGTCAAAAGAATTTATAAAATGGCATTAAGAAAGGAAAAAATTTGTAAAAAAAAATTGGATATTTGAATATGCAAGTTGGTAAAAGACCAAAACAGTGATTGGAATTAAATAAAACAGTTAAAAATGAAGGGCTTGAGGTATTAGCAATAGTGGAAACATATTTAAGAGAAGAAGAAGAAGCTGCACTGGAAAATTTGGTATGGCAGGGTATAAATAGAAAAGAAAAACGGGATAGGAATTATGTCAAAAAAATATTTTAAATACTGTTGCGAAGAACATTTGTGGTCTTAGATAAAGTTAGGAAGATGAGAATGGATGGTGGCTGTAGTGTATATGGCCACTGGAGACAGTCAAGCTATAATGGAGTGTATCAGTAGCATATATGAATGCCTAGTTAAGGATATACAAAGTTTCAAAAAAAAATAATGGTTTATAAGGAATGTGAATGGAGGACATATTGAAGAAATTGATGACTTGGATAACAAGTATGGGCAGCTTCTGAAATTTTTTTGTCAGAGAGTGAATTTGAGCATTGGAAATTTATCAAATATTTATGAGGGGCAATATGCATGGACTAGAAATAATATATTTCGCACAATGGATTATGTATTAGTAGATAAAGAGGGAATGAAGATAGTATGGAAAATTAAAGTATTTGATAATAAAGCGAGAGTATGTAATAGTGATCATAATTTCTTTATAATAGAAATGGTTAGTAATGTGATGAAAAATAAGAATAAAAGTGGAAAGGAGAGTGAAAGATATGGATGAAGAGTGAATGATAAGAATAAGTCAGAAGAATATATGGAATTATATGGAGAATTAGAAAAAATGACAAATAGGGTTTTAAGTGACTTTATTCAGAAAAACAAAATAATAGAAATGTGAGAATTTTACTGTAAAAGTGTAAAAAGAGCGGAGAAAGCATGTACAGAATATAAATATGATATTAAGAACAAAGAACGTGGAAAAGCTGTTAATTTTAAATGGGAAAACTATTTAATTAAAAAGAATTTGGCTAAAATAAATAATTATAGTGTGCCAAGGCCAATTTGGCACATGTATATAAAATGATTTTGTCTAAAAAAATTATTAAAAAAAAAAAAAATATTTCGTAAAAGAGTTTGAAATAAAAGATTAAAAGTGGGAAGGGGGTTTTTTAAAGTCAAACTAAAAGTGTTATAAAAGAAAGTAAAGTTTTTCTAAATTAGTATTCGTAAAAATAAGTAATTTAAAATTTAAAAAAAATATAAATCTCTTTTCATTCAAGCTTATTATAATAAATTATATATGTGCGTGCGAGTGTAAATAAATGTATGCGTGTTAGAATAATATTAAAATATATATATATGTAAATGAAAGTTAAAAAAGAAATTATATTTGGAAAACACAGCGATGGCTATTAAGTTAAATAAAGATTTTAAAAAAACCACACCAGCAGTGGGCTACTAATTAAAGATATAAAAACAATATGTTTATGAAAGCTACTACTAATTAAACAATCGTCAAAAACATGTTGTCATAGGATTAATTACTAATGGAATTTCGACTGCACCTATTGCCGGAGGATATTAAAACAAAAACAATTTGGATACATAAATAGCCAGATTTTTTTATCGGAGTGCAGTTTTTTCAGTCTAGTTTGCAGTGACAGTCTTGTTTCAGTTGAGATAACAGTGCATTTCTATTATGTATCCAGAAACAAAAATGCATTTTGAGCAGCTTTTGGAAATATACGCTCATGCTTCAGCCTTTTAGTCTAACAAGATCATCAAAACCTGCCTGTGAAATAATGTCTGTATAACAACTCAGAAATACTCTGTCAAATGTTCAACTGTCTTCAAGAATAAAGCCAATGGATTCGCATAAAATCTCTTCAAGAAACGTCCAAATCTAACTGGTTAGATATAATCCATCAGAAGCAGCCAACAACAAGCAACCAAAAATCCTAGGTAAACATTTATTTATTATTATTTATACGTAGTAGCCACTGCTGTAATTCATCAATCCTACCGAGTAAAGTAATTTGAACTCTTAAGCATGCATAAAATGAACTATTGATGTTCGTGTGTGTGAATGTGAGATAACTTAACGATGTCACATATTATTTATGCTTTTCACCAGATATATGTTATAATGTGTTACTTTAAAAAAAATGTGCATGTGTTAAATTAGATTTATAAAAATGTTTAGATTTAGTCAATTAATGTTGGGTAATAAATTATTTTTAAACTTAATTAATGTTAATTAAAATAAAATGTCTTCAAACTTAAACTTTATTGTCGGTCAATTCTTTTTACCAACCTTTTTATTAATTCTTTCCACCACTAATTTTGTATAATTTTGTTATTGAATTAAAATTAGACTGAGCTAGTTTTAGGGAATGTTTCGAGCACTGGATTATGAGCCTACTGCCAGAATACGTTAGTCATCAGACTAGCTGGTGCCCCGGGGTTTACCCCGAAACAAATAAAGTATTTGGATGTAGGGGTTTGAATCTAATAGCCGAGATGGGCCATTGTTGATAGTTAAAGCTATCAATAAGATCTTCCATTTTGCTCGAACGTGCTGGTTCGTTCACGTAACATTTATAAGATTATAAATGTATTATGGAGTTTGAAACTGGCCAAAACTTATATATATACGTATAAGTAAGTAGTTTCAGCGGTTCGACCCGGTACAATAGAGAGAGCAAGATATTAATAAAAGTAGAAGAGATAGGAGGGAAAAATTTGGGAAATATATTGGAAGAAGGAATATAGGGGAGAGAGAAATAGTATTACTGAATGATGAGGAGAAAGAATGTAGTTCTAGAGAGGAATTAGAGATAATCTTAAATAAGCATGTAATGGGTATAGAAAAGATGTTAAATGTGAAGGACAGAATGATGACAATCATAATAACACATAGTAATGGAAATGAGTTTTACAGAAAATGAATTGAATGAGGCAGGGATGAAAGTGGAAAGCCAAGAGGTTTAGATGGATGGGCAGCAGAAAGGGTACTGTGTTTGGGAAATAGGACAAAATTAAATCTATTATTATGGTTTAATAAGATGGAACAGAAGGAAAATTTCTAGATAGCTGGAATAATTTAAGAGAGGTTATTATTTAAAGGAAAGGATAAGGATCATAGAAATAGACCGATAGCAGTAACATCAGTGTTGTATAAAGGTTTTGCATATATGGTGACTGGAAGGGTGGCAAAATGAATGGAAGAAAATAATATAGTGGGAGAAATGCAAGATTTTAGAATGGATAGACATATAGGAGATAGATAGATATGAGTAAGAATACAGGTAAGCAATTATATATGGTGTTTAAAGATATAGAGAAAGCATATGATAGAATGAATAGAAATAGATTATATGTAAGTATAGTAAATTTAGGAATGAATGGAAATTTAATGGATTTTATTAAGAGATTGTATGAAAATAATTATTATACATGATCAATTAGGAAATATAGAATCAACTAGAGTCAGATATGATGTGGACAAAGACAAGGATGCCTTATGTCACCTATTTTGTTTTTGCTGTATTTGAGAGAAATGGAGAGGGCAATAAAAAGATTAGGAAGAAGGATAGGGATACCATTAGTAAATGGCAAGGGAGTATATACATTATCAATTCTTTTATTTGGTGATATTTTTTTATGCACAGAAAATAGGGAAGATATGGAATTTGCATTGAAGACTTATGCAGGAATGGGTAAAGAGGTAGGGATCAGATTTAGTGAAGAAAAATCAAAAGTAATGATGGTAAATGCTGGGGAAAGAGAATAGAAATAATTGAGGGGGAGGGGTGATATAAAATTTAATGTGATGAATAGGTACAATTATTTGGGAATCATCTTATATAATCAGAAAAATTGTTTTGATGAATGGGAGAAAAAATGGATAAATAAAGCAAAGAAAGGAAAGGAACTGATAAAGAAACTAACAATATTTTCATAGCAAGAATTGTGTGGAAGGAAATGGCAATAGAGTGGTTAACTATGGTAACAATATGTTATGTGTTTTCAAAAGGGTATTAGATTACCTAATAAAAGTATAAAAAATATGAAGACATGCATTAGAAGCAGATGTATGAGTGGCAAAGAAAGCAATTCAAAGAGAAAATGAGATGGTCAAGTTTTTATATGAATGCAAAAAGTAAAATGAAAATGTTCTTTAGATTGCAATTTATGGATAGTATGAGCATAGCCAAAATAGTATATAATTAGGTTATGAATAAGAGGCAGCCAATAAGATGGATGAGGAAGGTATTATGATATGCAAATTTGGATAAAGACTTATGACAATATATTTGTACAAAGGTTTGGATGATTGTGTTAGTAGGATTGTTTGAGTGTTATAGGGGCAAAGACTGGCATAGAAGTATTAATAACAAATAGGGATCTGGAGAGATAGAGAAGTAGGATGGAGAGTAAAAAGAGCCTAAATATATATAGAAATAAACAGAATATTGGATTTGAGTTAATTAATGATAATAGTAGGGAAAGTAGTTTACTATTTAAGGCTCGAACAGCATCACTAGCAACAAGGGAATATATACATAAACGGAGAAATGTGGGTGATTTAGTCTGTAGTAGGAAAGGCATAGAAAATATTTGGCATTTACTAATAGAATATAAATGCTTACAAGCAAAAAGGGTACAAATAATGATGATGTAGAATAAATATAGACATTATTCAGAAAGTGGGTTATTGATCTTTATACTGGAGTTGGAAAAAGTTAAGGGAGATCTAGAAACAAAGGTCATGGAATAGACAAAGATGATATTATGGAAATTGGATAGAACAGGATAGAGAAGAATATAGGAAAAACTTAGATTGGGCAATGGAAAGGGAAGATAAGGTGGCTAACAGGTTTTTCTTGGAAATATTGGCTGAGAGATTCTTGACTTCGATACAGGCGTAGCCATATCACATCACACAATTGAATTGATTAAAAATCTGGCATGTTTCTCATATAATAAATATATCACCACGTAGAATTATTTAGAAAGGAGTGATGATGCTTTTTTTAGCATTGGAAATAATGTGCTTTGTATTGGCCAGTGAACTAAGGGAAACAAATATGGAAATAAGAATCAAAATTATATAGAGATATAAAAAGATAATAACACCAAAAGGAATTTATTCTTATTTGATGCAAAGGAAATAGTTTTTGATACCAGGAAAGATGGCAAAAATGGAATAAAGATTTTAATTGTGAATACATTTTATATGAAGATGAGAGAAAGAGTATTCAATACTAATTTTTGAAGTATATGTAGAAAAATGATCAAGATAAATTATATGGTGAATGGGAGAAATTTAAAATTAAGAGGTAGAGATTTTATCTTTTTTCTTTTTTTAGATTTTTATAATGAAATTGGAGAATATGAGGATAAAATAGTGAAACTCAATTTAGCTTTTATTAAAATGTAATAGGAGGGAATAAATAAATAAATTATTGGAAAAATAATTGGATTATAAGGAATAAGAAGTAGATAAGTTTATCAAGATATGTAACGATTTTGAAAAGAGAAAATATTTGACATGGCTAACATGGTTTTTCTTTTTAATCCAACTGACAAATAAGTATTTGATTTATAGATATATTTTATATGTATTGGGAGAATTTGGTCTTTTTTTTTTTCACGCAGTATATCAGTTTAGGAGACAGCTCTGATACAAAACTACTTTTGTGCTGTAGCAATATTGAGATTGATAAGAAAAGCATTCTTTTTTTTTTAATCATAATTTTAGGGTCATTGCATTTTAGTAAATCTTAACATGAAAACAGGCAAAACACTCCATACAGTAGTGCCATTCATTGCAAGCCAGAGTAATCAATGGATACCAGATGGCTTGTGCATAAATCCTTATCTAGTGCCTACTCATCCAATATTCCCAGACTAGTTTCTAGCTTTCACTGAGTGGCACTGCTGTATTGAGTGTTTTGCCTATTTTAATAACAGTTATGAGCAAGCATAAGAAATGGTGATCATGTGACGTTTAGTGGTTTAAATCTTAACATTCTAAATGTATAATAATATTTATTAATCATTAAATAGAAATATATGGTGATTTTCCACTAGTTGTTTTTTATTTTTCTTGATCTCATTTACTGAAAAATGAATATTGGTTTTTCTCATTGACTCTTTGTAATTGTCCAGTCTAGTAATCATCACACTGTATTTCCTATACATGCATATTTCATAAATAATTTTAGACCAGATTAAAGAGCACATTCAATATGGCTTTAAGTATACTTCCCATATAGATACCATGAATATTTTTAGCTAAAGCTCTTTACAGTTTTCCATACAAGAATTTTTGAGGCAAACAAGTCACTTTTAAGAATATTTACTTTCTTTACAGATAAAGTGATGATATGCATTACTTCATTTTTGTGTCTACTTAAATCATTTAGAAATTTTGTTTCTAATATATTTGGAATATATCTTACATTGATACTTCTGCTCTTTCACAATACAGAATAAACAAAGAAAATTACTTTTGTGATACTTTTTCTGGAATTATGACTAGATGAAAAAATATAATATTATGCTTATGCAATCTTTTGGAATTTTAATCATCAACTGTTGATAAATTTCTCTTTATGAGTATATGTTAAATTAACTATCAGCATAGGACTAAATCTTTGCATGACTAAGCTAGTTCTATGCTATAATTTAATACAGTGTTAATTTATAATGTGATCTTACAACTATCATCATTATTAGTTACCTACCAAAATGTAGGTTAATTTGACAAGTTTTCATCTATTTGCTCCACTTTTCAAATACACTTCATTACTCCTTTTTAGATTATCAATCAGCTTTATTTTTCCCTTATCTTTTTTTTCTCCATATCTTATACTTTATAGTTCAAACATATTATTCATAATTTCTTCTAAAATGTACACTTTATTTAATTTGTTTTCTGTTTCATCTTAATAAATAATGTCTTTTCATTTATCTTCATGAATATTTGAACATTGTAGTTTATTTCATTTCTCAGAAGTCTCAAATTTTTACTCCCTTCCACTTTTCTTAATAGTCTAAGTTTCTGTTTCATCTACATCTATTTCCCAAATGAGCGTTTGATAAATATCATTCTTAAATCTGACTTCAGTGTGTTTTAAAATTATTGAAAGATTATTTTTATTTTGTTATTCTTATCTAATACCATCATTACAATATTCATTATCTTATTATCAACTACTCAAATATTTTAAAACTCTTATTCTCATATGTTCTGCCCAACTATTAAATCTTATCATTTTTATGCTTTACACTTAGCTGTATTTATTTTTTATCACAAACTTTGGTCAGTCTTGATATCTGCAATCACATTTATCTTCAGCAAAAATGATAGTAATAAAACATCCATTTTTGATGCTAACTCCATTCCCATCATCCGATATTTAGAAAATCAGATAAATAAATGTTGAATGAACGTATGAATTTGTTACATCCCTATATCTTCTATTAAAAAAAATATTGAGAGATAAATAGTCATAGTTGTAAAAATAAATTTTTTGATTCATTTACAAGTTGATTTATTATTAACTTTTTTTTTCTAATCTATACCTTTCTACTTTACAATATTTTATCCTCTTTCTATATAGTTGTAAAACTCATTTTATTTGCATCTTTGTAAGATTTTTAAATACACAATCATTCATTAGGCATCTAAAGAACTAATCTGTTATATAATATTTTCAACAATACTTTATTATATTAGATCTTCCAAATGAATCATTACTGTCTGACTCATTAATTATATTGTAAATATCAATTAATTTTCTTGACCATTTTTCTCTAAAGTTTTTTCATCATTTTCCTATGCTTTATCTCAGCCATATCTTTTACATTCAATATTATTTGTTTTGCCATTATCTACTTCATTTCTCAACTTTTCAAAATGTTTAATACTTATTTCTGCAACTCCTTTTCCTGCAAAATATTTTAATATAAGTTAAAGAATTGGGGAGGGGGGAGGTGATAAGAGGGGGGGGGGGCATTATATTATTCTCTCTCATTACATTTCTTCTCTAATTGGATTTATCAACTTTGTCTATTTTTATTAAATTTTGATACATTAAGCCTACTTCAATGTTTCTGTTTTCATCTTTTTATATAATTTTATTAATCTCATTGTAAGCTAGGGATATCTTTTCTATTCTAGTTATTATAAATTTGAGTAATCAATAGTCATTAATTAGAGAGTGTTTTGTAAATCACTATTCAGTGCTGTTCTATTACCCAGACTAGTTTCTAATTTATGCTCTTTTATCAAGAGTGAGTTTTAGATCTGTATCTCAAATATGCAGATTTTTGAAGGTAATACATATTTCGACAAGTAGCCAGCTTTTACTTCCACCAACCTGAAATTAAAAAACAAATTAATGTTTTGAATTTAAGGCAGCTTGTTTATATAGATGTCACCAGTTTACTATCTATATATTTTGGTATTTACTTCTCTATTCTTTGGCTAGGATTACTATAAATTCAACAAACCCACAGTTTTGTCACTAAGTATAAGTTTGAATTATCAATAGATGTCATTATAGCAGAGTTTAATAAATGTCCAGTGGTATCTTAAATATTCCCAGATTACATTCAGCTTATGGCTTTAGTAAATGAGGGATTTCAAATCTGGATGTAGTTTTTTGAATTTTAGGCTAGTTGCTTGACAATTAAAAAAATATTTTACAATGCCTGATCCAGAAACCATAGATCCAACCTTTTCCCTAATAAAAGTCTTAAGCTTGAAATTTATTAACTATTCAAACTTAAATTAATTTGGCATTAACTAGAATGTGTTATTAAAAACCATTTTGAAAGCTGCTCTTGAGATGTTTTTTTTAGCTGTAAGTCAAATCTTTTTTTTGTTGTTGTTGTTGCATTATTTACTATCTATGTGATAAGTTCTCTGCCTGAAGAGAACTCACCCTTCTACCATTGTGGTTTAGCATACTGATTAAAGTGACAGATTCAAAATCTAAAAGTTCCCAGATTGGTGCTCAACTTGTTACTTTCAGTGTTTACTCAATTTCTTTAAATTTTCCGATTTTTTTAACTTTTCATTTGCATTTACATTATCATATATCTTACTATTTATTACATGTATTTCTTGTCTAACGAATTGGGGGGGGGGGGCTCCAGTGGCCCCTTTTTTTAAATTTATTCAGACTTCTTATACTCATAAAGATAGCCTTAGTTCAACTTCTAATAAATTGTAATTTAATCTGTATTAGAAACATATCAGAAAAAAGTGATGAAAACAAATAGTTCACAGCATTTGTTGTTTTCTGGTGTAAATTCTTTTTTTGTGATTTTTACCATTACCATCATAAATTTTTAGAAAAAAAATATCTTTGATCTAGTAAAACACTCTACACTATCAGTATCATGGTATAATTATTTTATTTCCAATTGTAGTTCTTATTTATTATGGTTATTAATTGACATGATCAATTTTATAATCATATGGTCCTTCAGAATATTTTCATCTTAACCAAACAAAATTTATCATTTATATCTGCTTCTATGACCATAATGATATAATTTACACATACTTTTTATTTCTCAATTCCCATCCTTCTCCAGCTTGCTTTATGAAATTTGTGTAATTTTTTTGGGGTGTTTTTTTTTTTTTTTTTAAAATTAACTTTTGCTTTGTTTACTCATATTTCTAATATTTCTTTTACTACTTCTAATAATTCTGTTCAAATCTAAACATTTTGAAATCAAATTTTGGATTGGAGTGACACATTTAATACTAAGAAACAAAACTCCTGGCAGTATAGTATTTCATTTGTTTTCCAGGCATATTTTACATTTCCTGTAACTCTTACTAAAATTTATCTTGTTATTTGTATTACCAAAAGTAAATAAGAATAAATATGCACAACTATCAGTTACAAGGAAGACGATTACAATTATCTACTTCCGAAGTAGCTACTTAAAAAAACACACACACACAAACTATATATAATATTTAACAAATACATGTAATAAAGTAAAAAAAAAAAGAATATTACAGTTGTAGTGTTCATTTTAATGTTAGGATTTCAGTAATATATTGATGGATATATATGTTTATAGTTAGAAATAATTTGAACTATAATGTCAGTATAGTGCATTATACCTAAAATTGTTTTAAAAAAAACATCATTGCATGGTCAATTGCTCAAATTGTATGAGAACACGAGTGATATAGCTTGATCATAACATTTCAACTAACCTGAACTTTAAATCTTGGATCTATCATTCTGCCATTACACTAAATTGCATGGGCTTTTGTGGTCATTTAGGTTTTGTATAAAATGGGTAGATAGTTAAAAACTGTTTGAATTTTTTGTATGTTATTGCTGCTATTAGAATATTATTGAATGGATAGTCATTTCACATTTTGATTTTATTGTTGCAATGTTATGTGTTGTGTTAATTTATATTTACTGTTGAAATTTTTATAATTCAAAACATGTATATAAACATTAGATCATTTCATTCCAAGTCTTCTCATTACTGAAACCATGATAATAGTAAATCCTATATAATGTACACATTTAAAACATATATGATATAATTTAATTTTAAAAAATATATTCATGTAAATGTTATAAAAATAATTAATTGAAAATAGGGAAAGATAGTATCATAATTAATCTGGAAAGTAAAACTACATGACAGATTGGATAAATAGTTGATTGAGAGATAATTCATGATAATATTTATCTGGGATAGGAGGAATGCTTATGTGAAGTTTATGCATTCATATTTTATGAATTTTTCAACATTTTTTATTTAATATTTTTCAAACCATAAGATGATACATTCTTAAATATGGTAAATGAAATGCCTTTGATTTGTTATATGATTTTGAATTTGTGGATATGATGGCACATTTATAGGTGAAAATGTTCTTGTATTATAAGATGATGGTAATATTGTTCTGGCCATATTATTATTAACTCTGTGTGATTTTTTTCAAACTGCAATGAGAATTAAAAAAAGAAACTCACTTATGTAAAAATATGCTCTTTAAATATTATTAATTTTGTTGTGTTTTCATAATTTGTTCTTTTTAACTAGAAATTTACTGATTTTCATATGATGAGATTAGTTCTGCATGTTAACATTTGTTCAAAGACCATTATTCACTTCATTTGATTTTTTAAAACTTTTCTGGAGTCTTGACAGTATACTCTGAATTGTTATATTAATCTGCTTCAGAAACAAAATTTAACAATCTCTAACTTATACAATTGAGGGCATACTCAAATCATAAACCATTATAGTTAATGATTTAAAAACCTTTGCATATAGTAAATGGAATTGAAAGAATAAATACAACTTCTAATAAATTTTGTTAATGCTATAATTACCTGTTTAAAAAATAACAATTCATATTCCAAATTAATAACTAAATAAAAATATCAATCTTGTTATATATACAATAGGCAAATATCCAATATAAAAATAATTATTTGTCCACAATGTTGTTATTGATATATACTTAATACAATAATTAATATAAATAAAATTGAAACAAACAACTAATTAATATTTACAATTATTTAATTATCAACCCGGCTTTCATCTCTTATTGAGACGTATACATCAAATGATTTATTAAATACATTTATTCCACCTATTAGACATTATTTTACATTCAGCAATATAATTAACATTACACATATAAATGCATAAACAAATGATATAAAGTAAAAAATAAAAGTACATAAATAATAATAATAATAATAACTTAAAACTACATACATACATATACATATATTTTAATATACCTATATAAATAAATAAATATTAAACTCCCCCTTCCCTTATAAACCCTTATTCACAATTCAATCCTGACTTTTTTACCATAAATTATAAATCTTCCAATTATCTAATAATGCCCATTTTCCATCTAATTTTGCTGGACCTTTAACTATATTTTCACATCTATCCAATTTTTTTTGAATGTATAAAGTTTCATAACATATCCTTTTTTGATAATCTTTCACGTTTTATAACTCTAATATTCTTCTCACACTCCATTTATGACCAGTATCTAAATAATGTATATATGGACCTGACCTAATATCTTTTCTATTAATTGCACTATCATGCTCCTTCCCTCTATCACTTATCATTTGTCCTGTCTGTCCTATATATATATATTGAAACAGTTATGCTGTTACTCATATAGATATTCAAAAGACCCCCCCCCATTTAAAAAACGTCTAGCGTGATTCAATCTAATTGGGAACGCAATAAAGCTGTAACTTGTTAAAAAAAAAAAAAAAAAAATCATATTTTTAATTTTGTGATTGATGGATTTAAATAAAATGTTAAGTTATCTTATTTTTTTTTATCTGTCTCAATAAAAAAAAAGAAAAGAAATTAATTATCCAATCATTAAAAAGAAAAAAAGAAAAGATACTTGAGTTAAACTGAGGCAGTATTCAAATTAGGAACGTCGTCGGAAGAAAAGAACTTTTTTTTTCTCTCTCGTCTTACACAGAGAGGCAGAACATATTAAATTTTTTGTTTTAAAAAAAGTGTATTACTTAATTCTTTTGACACGTTAAAATATAATTTTAACGGAACGTTAAAATGGAAAAAGAAACCTTTGCTAGAGGAATTATGATAATAATGGGGTAATTTAGCGGCTTTATTCTCTCCACGCTATGCCATGACTCTCCATAAATGAAATAACCCGCCTTCTTTATGAATAAACTGGATTGTAAAACTGGAAGGTAATTATGTTATAAGAATATTAAAACATCTTTATCTTACGTTATAAAGTGAAGTTATGAAATAATTACATAGAATTTGTTTTATAAAATATTAAAACATCTTTATCATACGTTATAAAATGAAGTTATGAAATAACTACATAGAATTTGTTTTGTAAAATATTAGAACACGTTTATCATACGTTATAAAATGAAGTTATGAAATAATTACATAGAATTTGTTTTTTGTAAAATATGAAAACATCTTTATCATACGTTATAAAGTGACATTATGAAATAATTACATAGAATGTGTTTTATAAAATATTAAAACATCTTTATCATACGTTATAAAGTGAAGTTATGAAATAGCTACACGCAAATTTATTTATAAAAATATTTGAACGTATTTATTATATGAATTAGAAATACTTGACTGCTTCTAAGCTTCTTATAATGTAACAGAGTTTATGTGTAAGAACATACTTTTATATTTGGCTAAATTATAAATGCCTCAATTATCAAATGATAAATGCTCTACAAACCAAGAATTGTTGAGTTCAAATATCTACCAATCAGTAATAATTCATAAAATGATGAAATGCTGTATAAACCATAAATGCTTGACTGCTTCTAAGGTTCTTACCTTAAATGAATTCAAAATGAATTATTGTATAAACCATAAGTGTTTGACTGCTTCAAAATGAATTATTGTATAAACCATAAGTGCTTGACTGCTTCAAAATGAATTATTGTATAAACCATAAATGCTTGACTGCTTCTAAGATTCTTATCTTAAATGAACAAATGAATTATTGTATAAATCATAAATACTTGATTGCTTCCAAGCCTTTTATAATGTAACAGAGTTTATGTGTAAGAATATACTTCTATATTTGGCTACATTATAAATGCCTCAATTATCAAATGATAAATGCTCTACAAACCAAGAATTGCTGAGTTCAAATGTCTACCAATCGGTAATAATTAATAAAATGATGAAATGCTGTATAAATCATAAATACTTGACTGCTTCTAAGCTTCTTATAATGTAACAGAGTTTATGTGTAAGAATATACTTCTATATTTGGCTAAATTATAAATGCCTCAATTATCAAATGATAAATGCTCTACAAACCAAGAATTGTTGAGTTCAAATGTCTACCAATCGGTAATAATTAATAAAATGATGAAATGCTGTATAAATCATAAATACTTGACTGCTTCTAAGCTTCTTATAATGTAACAGAGTTTATGTATAAGAATATACTTTTATATTTGACTAAATTATAAATGCTTTAATTACCAAATGATGAATACTCCACAAACCAAGAATTGCTGAATTTAAATGTTTACCAATCAGTAATAATTCATAAGATAACGAAATGTTATATAAATCGTAAATGCTTAACTGCTACCAGGCTTCTTTTCATAAAGGAATACAAAAATGAATTATTGTTGAAGTAGGATGTTTCCAAGCTTCTTCTCATAAAGGAATTAATGAACTATTGTTGAATTAGAATATTCACAAGCTTCTTCCTATAAATAAATTCAAAATGAACTATTATTGAATTAGGATATTTCCAAGTTTCTTCTCATAAAGGAATTAATGAACTATTGTTGAATTAGAATATTCACAAGCTTCTTCCCATAAATGAATTCAAAATGAACTATTATTGAATTAGAATATTTCCAAGCTTCTTCTCATAGAGGAATTAATGAACTATTGTTGAAATTGCAAATTAATTGTTATTTAATAAATTTTTTTTTTGTTACTAAAATTAAATTGGTTTTCCAGTTGTCCAGTTTTGTTTATTTATCGCATCACTCACCAATTATAGCACTGGTTCATGAGAATCTCATGTTCTCTGAGCTATGTCTGACATAACTTGACCTAGGCCAGTCAGGTTGTAGTGAGATGGAACTCTAATGGCGCTCTTTGGGAAACCAAACATAGAAATATTTAGATGTTTCCAGTCTCTATGTACTACATCCTCTGATGAGCAGGAAATATTGTTGTAGGGGGGCATTAACATCTGCATTAAGAATATCAATTGATAGTTCCTTCCTGCAGCATGCTCATCAGAAAATTGTTATAACTGACGTAATAAATCGGTTGTATGGCGGTCCGGTTACATTTGTCGTCCAACTGTGAGGCGTTATCCAGCTAGCCTAACCATAGGCACCTATTACATTGTCATCCTTACTGTGAGGCCTTATCTGGCATAGGCCGGTTAATTTGCCACCCTATTGTGAGGTCCGATCTAGCTAGCCTACTCATAGGCATAAGCAGATCACGATTCTGTGACATGAACAGTGCATATGATGTAGTGATGTAATTTGTTCAGGAAGGATGGAAAAATAAAAATCTAAAAGAAAAACCCAAAAAGAATGGCATAAAGAATGAAACAGGCATTTCAAAGAAGATGGAGTAAGGTCATGGTGTGGATGGAGAGAGAAGCTTACTGATTCAGAAAACAAAGGAAAAATGGTAAACATGGAGGCTCAAAAAACAGAAAAGATAGCTATGATAGCTCAGATAATAGAAATTATAAAAGCAGACCAAAAGAAAAGAGATAAGCAAAGAGAAGAAGATAACCAAAAATGGGATAAACAAAGAGAAGAAGATATCAAACAGAGAGAAGAAGATAACCAAAAAAGAGACAAACAAAGAGAAGAAGATATCAAACAAAGAGAAGAATATAACCAAAAATGGGATAAACAAAGAGAAGAAGATATCAAACAAAGAGAAGAATATAACCAAAAATGGGATAAACAAAGAAAAGAAGATAACCAAAAATGGGATAAACAAAGAGAAGAAGATATCAAGCAAAGAGAAGAATATAACAAGCAAGCAATAGAAGCAAACCAAAGAATAGAAAAACGAATTAAAGAAGCATTCAAAAATCAGAATGAAAAGTTAAACCAGTTGATAAAGGAAATAATTCAACCTAAAAAATTGGATGAGGAGGAAACTTTGGAATTTCCAACCAAAGATATTTTAAAGGAATCACAAATTGAATATCCTATTACTGATGAAGCAAAATTTGAGATTGTTAAAAAGGAAGAAATTGAAATTACAAAGAGTGATCTTGAAATTGTCAGTCTACCTTCAGGAAAACTTCTGATTGTGGAATATACCTCTAAAATTGAAAAGAAAGAAGCAGTATATACAGAAGCTGAGACTGAAATATCAAACACAGCAAAAGAGTTTCAAATGGGTGAAAATAAATCTAATAAAGCAAAATTAAAATCTTTTGATTTTCAAGAAGATGAAAAACATGAAAATGAACATAATCAAAAACTTAATTCTCATATAACTAAGGAATTGTCCAATATAAAAGAAAATGTTTCAGAAAAATTGTCTGATATATGCTATGAAATAGTAACAGAGATAGAGAAAGGAACCATGAATTGGAAAGAAAAGTGTGTTAGTCCTCAGCCATATATAAAAATTATAAACAAAAGCTTAATAAACTCAAATCAAAAATTGAGTACAAAAAAAAATATATAAAGACAGTTATTAAAAATATAGTTGCTTACGCAGAAAAAGACACCAAAAAGGAATCTGAAAACTCGGGATTTATCAGTGTGAAAGAAATTAAGCAACAAGAAACCTTTACAAATACCAAAAAAATAATTACTATGGCAGAAGAACCATTTAAAAAGAAACTTTTATATAAAAATGAAGTACTACCATGGAAGAGGAACAGGAGAAAATCCACAGATGGTGTTCATGGTCCATATCGGACGCGTATAATTAGAAGATCAAACAGTAACAATGACCTCCAAAGAAAATACAGAAGTGAAGAAGCAAGACATCACAATAATGTTAAACATGATAAATTTTCAACAAAGAGACGATCCAGAAGTACGTCACCTCATAATACAAAAGAGGACTATAGGAGAACTGATCATTATCCTCAGTTTCTCCAAACCAGGTTGCAGTTATGATTCAGAATAAAATAGAGATAGCTGATGGAAAAAGTTTGTGAGTGTGGTGTAGTGATGCATGAACTTGTGTTTTTCATGTTGAGATGGTGGATGATTGAGCAGAGCTGCTTGGATGCATTGTGTTATGATGCTCCGAAGTATATGCTCGGCACTATCCCGACCTGGATGTTGTGCTCCAAGAGTAGTCCAGCAGTGCGTATATATAGGTCTCATGGATAGGCCTTGGTCTCATGGATAGGCCAAATGATAGCCCCTAAGACTCACCGAAGCTGAGCAGGGTTGGCTGAGTGCCAAATTGATTTTTTTTCCTCTGGCTCCTATTCTTGATTGGATGATACTTCTAGGTACAAGAGAGGTAGTGCTTAAAAATGAAATATTTTCTCGTGATGTCATGAGGCGGTGTGTACTGGTAGTTTGTGTTTGGCCATCTATTTGTCCCAGCATTGGAGGCTATGGTTCATGTATTCACTTTTCCAGCTCATCTTACTCATTCATCAGCATATCTAAAACCAGGCAGTACTGAGAAATAATGTGTATAGTATGTGGAATGAAATCGCCTGGGTGAGGGGTAATGAAACAGATATTCTGTTCCTCATATAAATATTCAAAAGACCCCCCCCATTTAAAAACGTCTAGCGTGATTCAGTCTAATTGGGAACGCAATAAATTTTGATTTGTTTAAAAAAAAATCATATTTTTAATTTTGAGATTGATGAATTTGAATAAAATGTTATATCGTCTTATTTTACTTTTTTTTATCTGTCTCAATAAAAAAAAAAGAAATTAATTATCCAATCATTGAAAAGAAAGAAAAAAGATACTTGAGTTAAACTGAGGCATTATTCAAATTAGGCACGTTGTGAGAAGAAAAGAACTTTCGTCTTACACAGAGAAGCAGAACATATTGAATTTTTTTTTTAAAAAAAGAAAGTGTATTACTTAAGTCTTTTGACAAATTAAAATATAGCTTTAACTAAACGTGAAAATGGAAAAAGAAAACTTTGCTAGAGGAATTATAATGTCAATGGGGTAATTTAGCGGCTTCGTTCTCTCCACGCTATGCCATGACTTTCCATAAATGAAATAACCCGCCTTCTTTTGAATAAACTAGACTGCAAAACTGGAAGGTAATTACATTATAAAATGAAGTTATGAAATAACTACATAGAATTTGTTTTGTAAAATATTAGAACACGTTCATCATACGTTATAAATTGAAGTTATGAAATAACTACATAGAATTTGTTTTATAAAATATTAAAACATCTTTATCATACGTTATAAAATGAAGTTATGAAATAACTACATAGAATTTGTTTTGTAAAATATTAGAACACGTTTATCATACGTTATAAAATGAAGTTATGAAATAATTACATAGAATTTGTTTTTTGTAAAATATGAAAACATCTTTATCATACGTTATAAAGTGACATTATGAAATAATTACATAGAATGTGTTTTATAAAATATTAAAACGTCTTTATCATACGTTATAAAGTGGAATTATGAAATAATTACATAGAATTTGTTTTATAAAATGTTAAAACGTCTTTATCATACGTTATAAAGTGAAGTTATGAAATAGCTACATGCAAATTTATTTATAAAAATATTTGAACGTATTTACTATATGAATTAGAAATGCTTTAATTGCATATTACTTGACTGCTTCTAAGCTTCTTATAATGTAACAGAGTTTATGTGTAAGAATATACTTCTATATTTGGCTAAATTATAAATGCCTCAATTATCAAATGATAAATGCTCTACAAACCAAGAATTGTTGAGTTCAAATGTCTACCAATCGGTAATAATTAATAAAATGATGAAATGCTGTATAAATCATAAATACTTGACTGCTTCTAAGCTTCTTATAATGTAACAGAGTTTATGTGTAAGAATATACTTCTATATTTGGCTAAATTATAAATGCCTCAATTATCAAATGATAAATGCTCTACAAACCAAGAATTGTTGAGTTCAAATGTCTACCAATCGGTAATAATTAATAAAATGATGAAATGCTGTATAAATCATAAATACTTGACTGCTTCTAAGCTTCTTATAATGTAACAGAGTTTATGTATAAGAATATACTTTTATATTTGACTAAATTATAAATGCTTTAATTACCAAATGATGAATACTCCACAAACCAAGAATTGCTGAATTTAAATGTTTACCAATCAGTAATAATTCATAAGATAACGAAATGTTATATAAATCGTAAATGCTTAACTGCTACCAGGCTTCTTCTCATAAAGGAATACAAAAATGAACTATTGTTGAATTAGAATATTTCCAAGCTTCTTCTCATAAAGGAATTAATGAACTATTGTTGAATTAGAATATTCACAAGCTTCTTCCCATAAATGAATTCAAAATGAACTATTATTGAATTAGAATATTTCCAAGTTTCTTCTCATAAAGGAATTAATGAACTATTGTTGAATTAGAATATTCACAAGCTTCTTCCCATAAATGAATTCAAAATGAACTATTATTGAATTAGAATATTTCCAAGCTTCTTCTCATAGAGGAATTAATGAACTATTGTTGAAATTGCAAATTAATTGTTATTTAATAAATTTTTTTTTGTTACTAAAATTAAATTGGTTTTCCAGTTGTCCAGTTTTGTTTATTTATCGCATCACTCACCAATTATAGCACTGGTTCATGAGAATCTCATGTTCTCTGAGCTACGTCTGACATAACTTGACCTAGGCCAGTCAGGTTGTAGTGAGATGGAACTCTAATGGCGCTCTTTGGGAAACCAAACATAGAAATATTTAGATGTTTCCAGTCTCTATGTACTACATCCTCTGATGAGCAGGAAATATTGTTGTAGGGGGGCATTAACATCTGCATTAAGAATATCAATTGATAGTTCCTTCCTGCAGCATGCTCATCAGAAAATTGTTACAACTGACGTAATAAAACGGTTGTATGGTGGTCCGGTTACAATATATATATATATATACCTTATTACAACTCCCACATTCAGTTTTATAAAACATTCCTCCCTTACTATTCATACCATCTATCTTATTCGTATTACATAACCATGTACCCAAAGACTTACTATTTTCTCAAGCTATTCTTATATCATCTTGTAGCTTTTCTCTTACTAGCTTTTTATACACATCCCTTGAATATGGAATAGACATCCACTTACAATGTTTATATTTATTCTTATACTTATTTCTACTATTTATATTTTGATTTCTAAAAATTATTTTAATTACCTTTCTTTTATATCCTATTTTAACATAATCATTCTCTACTTCTAATTTTTGCTCATATGCCTTTTTCTTATCTATATTTAACTATTTTATTTACAATATTATTAATTTTTGACTGTAATTCAACTTTTAAATCACTCTTTACATTTATATGGAAAGAAAAGACTACAATATATAAAATTGTTGAGAAGGTAAAGAAAGAAAGTTTAATAGTAACAAGGAAAGATAAAGGTTCACGATTTGTAATTTTAAATGAGCTGTACTATGAGAGAAAAATACATGAAGATATGGTTAAACAATGATATAAAAGGTTAAGTAAAAATCCTGGAAATAAGATTAAAACAAGATATAAATTATTGTTGAATTATATGAAAATGAAGAATTTAATTAATGAAAAGTAATATAAATGTTTATTTTCTACAAGTTTTGAGCATCTGTGTATTTTGTAGGGAAGATTAAGAACCCAAAGAGAATATGCCAATAAGAATAATTTTGGATTTTAAAAATTATATACTTAAAGATATATGTAATTTCGTATATAAAAAGATTGTAGAAGTAATTGGATTTGGTAAATATTGTATAAAAAATTCTGAACAAATTATCGATAAGTTAAGGAATATTAAGTTAAATAGAAATGGAATGATTGCATCATTTGATATTGAGAAAATGTACCAAAGTGTACCTAAAAAGGATAGTTATGACTAAATTGAAAATATGTAATGTTTTGTCAGAGGATTGGATATATATTATTTATGAAATATTACTAATGGTAGATGAGGCTTTGTATTTTAAATATAAGGAAGAATTTTGGAGTATAGAAAAGGGATGGGTTATGGGCTGTTCAATAAGTGGGATATTATCATTAGTAGTTGTAAATAATATAGAGGAGGGTGTAATAGATGAGTTATAAAGAATAAAGGAATTATAGAATATTATAGGTATGTGGTTGATATTATTGTAATTGGAAATTGTAGAAGTATTGATAAGATTTTTAATTAATTGAATAATAATAAATATAAAATTAGGTTTACAGTGGAGAAAGAGATAAATGGATTAAATTACTTAGATATTTTTTGTAAAGAGAGGAATGATGAATGAAATAGTGGCAAAGCATTATATTAAAAAAAGAAAAATTAGAGGTTTAATTGATCCAAAATCATATCAGCCATAGTGTCCAAATGTAAGAGTTTTAAAGGGATTTAAGTTAAAGAATGATAAACTTGCATCAGATAAGAAAGAGGTTTATGAGCAAAAATTAGAAGTAGAGAATGATTATGTTAAAATAGGATATAAAAGAAAGGTAATTAAAATAATTTTTAGAAATCAAAATATAAATAGTAGAAATAAGTATGATAAGAATAAATATAAATATTTTAAGTGGATGTCTATTCCATATTCAAGAAATGTATATAAAAAGTTAGTAAGAGAGGAGCTACCATATGATATAAGAATAGCTTGGGAAAATAGTAAGTCTTTGGGTAGATGGTTATGTAATACAAATAAGATAGATGATATGAATAATAAGAGAGGAATGGTTTATAAAATTGAATGTAGGAGTTGTAATAAGGTATATATAGGACAGACAGTATGAATGATAAGTGATAGAGGAAAGGAGCATGATAGAGCGATTAATATGAAAGATATTAAATCAGGTCCATATATACATTATTTAGATACTGGTCATAAAATGGAGAGTGATAAAAATATTAGAGATATAAAACGTAAAAGATTATCGAAAAAGGATATGTTATGAAACTTTATACATTCAGAAAAATTTGGATAGATATATAAATATAGTTAAAGGTCCAGCAAGATTAGGTAGTAAATGGCATTATTGGATGGTTGGGAGATTTAAAAATTATGATAAAAAAGTCAGGGTTGAATTGTGAATGAGAGTTTACAAAAGGGAAGGAGGAGTTGAATATTTATTTATTTATATAGGTATATTAAAATATATGTATATGTATTTATATAGTTTTAAATTGTTATTATTATTATTATTTTATATACTTTTATTTTATGTAATTTGTTATGCATTTATATATTGTTGAAGATAAAATAATGTCTAATAGGTGAAGTAAATGTAGTTAATAAGTCATCTGATGTATAAAACTTTATATCTTAAAAAGATCTCAATAAGAAATGAAAGCCGGGTTGATAATTAAATAATTGTAAATATAATTAGTTGTTTGTTTCAATTTTATTTAGATTGATTATTATATCAATCTTGTTTTTTAAAAATATATTTTAGTTGATCTGAATTTTATATTACCTAATATTTAATTTATTTAATTCCAAACGGCATTTATTTTAAAACATTCTTTCTTTCTCTCCCTTTTATTATTAAAAAAAAACATTTAAAATTTCAAAAGGCTTTAATTTTAATCAAGCTAAGCAAACCAATGAAGTGCGTGTGTGGAGATAAGAGGCGTTTTGTTTACAGCTTGAATTCTAATGATGTGAATTTGTAAAATCACTGTTTTAATAATCAATATTTAAAAATATTGCAAAACTTACTAACAACTGTATATATTAAGTGTGCTTCAAAAAGAAAGAAAAAATGTTTGAATCATCATTTTCATTGCATTATATAGGAGTATGACTGTTTTAAGGATAGAAGAAATAAAGATATGGAGAAACACAAAGAACAAAAGCTAATATATTAGATTGTGATGACTATATGTTAATCTATTAATCTTTTATCTGGCATCTTGTGAAACTATTTTTATTTCAACAGTTAGCTTTTCTCCGGACCCGTACAACCCCTTTATTACTTCAGTTGTAACAATTTCCTGATGAGCATGTTGCAGGAAGGAACTATCAATTGGCATTCCCCAATGCAGATGTTATCCCCCCCCCACAACAATATTTCCTGCTCATCAGAGGATGTAGCATCATAGAGACTGGAAGCATCTAGACATTTATATGTTTGGTTTTCCAAACGGCGCCACTAGAGTTCCATCTCACTACAACCTGTCTTACCTAGGTCTAGTTATGCCAGACATAGCTCTGGAGGCATGAGCTTCTCATGAACAGGTGCACTGAATGATGATTGATGCAATAACAAAAAATATAGAATTGAACAACTGGATAACTAAAACTAATTTTAAGTAACAATAATTTTATTTAACAATTAATTGGCAAGTTCTTCTAATAAAGTTTCTTCATATCCATGTGAAGATTCATTGTTTTATTCATGTCTGGTCCATTGTGTTTCTTTGGTATACTTCCAATAATAGCACTTAAAGAATGTAATTTGTTGTATAATAAAGTCCTTCTTTCATAGTTCTTTAACAGTTTACATCTTTAGTTATTTAATTAATTCATAGAGAGGAATGCAACATATGAAAATAACTGATAGCATTTAATTCAGAGTTTCACTTTATTCAAATAAATATTTCACTTACGGTCCATTGTTCTTCTTTGGTATACTTCAATATGACTTAAAGAATGTAACTTGTGGAGAGCATAATAAAGTCATTTTAATAGCTCTTTAACAGTTTTACATCTTTAATCATTTAGTTAGTTCACAGAGAGGAGTGTGACACATTAAGACAACAGAGAGAATAATGAAGACAACTAATAGCACTTAATTCAGAGTTTCACTTAACTGTGATTTGTATTATTTTAGGTAGTAGTCACATGTAATGTGGTTTAATTATTTTTGTATGAAGATATCCTTTGCAGATATAATAATGAGGATAACTGCTAGCATTGTATTTAATTCAGAGTTCCACTTAATTTTGATTTGTATTATTTTAGGTAGTAGTCACATGTAATGCGGTTTAATTATTCTTGTATGAAGATATCCATTGCAGATATCATAATGAAGATAACTGCTAGCATTGTATTTAATTCAGAGTTTCACTTAATTCACAAATAGTTTATTTATAGTCCATTGTGCATCTTGGTATGTATCCGATAATAGGGCAATATGAATTAAAGAATGCAAGTTCTTTAACCATTTACATTTACATTTTATGTCTAATTCAAGAGTTCCAGTTAACTTTAAATTAGTTAAAGCATAATACATATATTTTTATTCATGGTTATCCAAATCCAGGTTTGAATCCAAACTATATGCACATTTACCCTAGGTTCATTGGTTTGGTATTCTTATTTCTCAACTCGTATATATAACATGTTTTAATTCTGTGTTTATATTACTTTTCTCAGTTTTCAAACAATAAATAAAATCTTTGAGAAAAAAAAAGATTTTCTTAATCTTTCAACTTATTTAAGTATGTGCATTATATGCATATAATCATTAACTTTTATTGACGTACTAATTCATATCTAAATGTTTAAATTTGTTTCTAATATAGTATAAATTTACTAAATACATTCGTTTTGTATGTATATTTCATTTTGATATTTTCTAATTTCTTCTAAATTATAAATACGTTATTATAACCTAATTAATTATAGTTGTGCATAATATTCTTATATAATTAATAGGCAGGTGAGCATTTGTAAGTTTATTTGGTTACTCTAATATCTAGCATAAATATTGCTGTTTGGTCTGGCACAGATGTATGTTTCCAGATATAAGTTGATCAGCATTTTCATTTATTCTTTATCAATAATAAACGATTTTTATAATTTTGAAACTCATTTATAATTTTCCAGTAACAAACATATTTTTATACAGCTACATTTATTAATAATTCTCTCTTTTTTTTTATATTTATAATAAAAACATTTTGTTTGTCTTTTAAAAACACATATAATTTTAGTTTAAGAAATACGTTTTGTCTTGTCTTTTAAAAAACATATATCGAATATTTTTATAAAATCATTACTTTCTTTTATCCAGTTTGTCGCTTCAAAAACGGGCATCGCATTTCAGCTGAATGGCATTATCTCCTTTCTATGAAGTCTATCCAGGCAAATCTTGGAAAATCATGGCACTAGATGGAGAGGAAAAGCTGTTATGTTAGCCTTCCATCGTTATGTTTTCCTTAATAATGTTTTCTTTTTCCATTATTAACAGTGGTTGTAAAGGTTATATTCCAAGGTGACGAAAGTCAGAGTTGAGTAACACTTAAATAAGAATTTTAACTTTTTAATTCTTCACTTTTCTTACTATCTTTTTCAAAAAATCTTTCGAAAAAAATCTTCTTTAAACATACACTTTAAACATCCAATCTCATCTGGCTCTGAACTTGCAACTTGATTATATATATTCTGATTCTGGATTGATTAAACAGTTCAGCCCATGTATCCTAGTCATTCCACAGCTCTCATTTAAGTCCGATTGCCTTTCTCTTCATAATGATTGGGTAATCTACTTTTTTAGTGGGATAGATAAGAAAGCATGAAGATTAAGCAATGTTTTTCAATTTATTAAGACTGCCTCAAGTTTTTATCACACTTCATTCGAAAACATCGTTCAAAAAATTAAAAATGTAATCTTTTTAATAAATGCCAGCTTTAAATAAATACGAGTGATATATTTAAATTATATTGTAATTTAAAACTATAAAATCCTAATGATTTATCTTTATTTATTTTTTCTCAATTATAGAAAATATTGATTTTCTTGTAACGTCATAAACTAAACTTTTTTATATATCTGCTGTTTTTTAAGGTGGGAGGGTAACTAGCTCTTAGAATAAATACACACGTGAAACAGCATTCTTGTTTCATTACCCCCAAACAAATTTTGGGATGAAATCACCTGGAAGAACGATTTTATTCCATATAATATACACACCATTTCTCATTACTGCATCTCTTCTGGTTTAGATGTGCTGATGAAATGGGTAAAATGAGCTGGAAAAGTAAATACATGAACTGTAGCCTCCAATGCCAGAATAAGTAGATGGCCAAGCCCAACCTACTAGTACACACTGCCCCATGATGTCATGAGAAAATACCTCATTTTTAAGCTACCTCTCTTGTACCTAGAAGGATCTCCCAACTAAGAGTAGGAGCCAGAAAAAAACAATTTGGCACTCAGCCAACCCTGCTTAACTTCTGTTAGTCTTAAGGGCTTATTCATTTGGTCTATTCATGAGACCAAGGCCTATACATGAGGCCTATATATACACACTGTTGGACTACTCTCAGAGCTCAACATCCAGGTCTGGATAGTGCCGAGCATATACTTCAGAACATCACAAACAATGCATCAAAGCAGCTCTGCTCAATCATCCACCCACCTCAACATAAAAAACCCACATTCGTGCATCACTACATCCCACTCACAAACTTCTTCCATCAGCTATCTCTATAAAAGGTCATAACAAACTTGCGTTGAATGTTCCCTTTTCTTTTCCTGCTTCTCCTACCGTAAATGCATTATTTCCATATTGCTTCATTATTATGTATGGGCCTTCATAAATATCCTAAAACTTCTTATATATGTTTCGTTTGGGATGACTTACTGGATATCCACAAACCATCACTCGATCCCCAACTTGAAAGGAATGGGATGAGCTCACATATTTCTTTTTCCATATCTCACTACTCTTTCTTAACTGTTGAAGAGCTTTTTCTTGATCCTTCTTCTTATCAATAATATCTGGTACTATTGGAATTTTCATACGATAAAGCATGGGTATAGATATCCCATAATGAAGTTGCACAGATGCAAAACCTGTTGACAGATTCAGTGTCCAGTTAATATAGTTGATGACTCGTTGGACTTGGTCAACCCATCCACGGTGATTCGTGTTTAAGTATACCCTGAATAACCGACCCAGCTCCCGCATTACACGTTCGCATGGGTTGGGATTGAGGGTTATGAATAGATGTCACTATATGCTTTATATTCTCCTTGCTGATCCATTTTTTCCATTCAGTAGAGACAAATGTAGTGCCATGATCAGAGATGATTATTTGTGGTTTTCCCACTTTGCTAATTATAGCTCTCCTATGTATCCTATCATTAGCCATATTCACCCAATGAAAGCAACCAATATTGTACTAGAATATTTGGAGATATGAACAACAAAAAGGATGTTCAAATCAATCTTAAAATACATTTTGATGAAATATTTAAGTATTTAATCACTTCACATGACTATTCTAATGAAGATGTAATATTATCACATCTTGAAAATATATATTGATTGATCTTATGTTATGCCTTTTATTTTCAGAGTATTATGGAATAGTCTTAAATTTTTCCAATATCTCTATATTACGTTAATTTGATCTCCCAAGTTTTACTTCTATACAATAAATTTATATCACAGTTATAAAATGTTTTTAATGTGTTAAATGCTACATTGATTGATCTTATGTTATGCCTTTTATTTTCAGAGTATTATGGAATAGTCTTAAATTTTTCCAATATCTCTATATTACGTTAATTTGATCTCCCAAGTTTTACTTCTATACAATAAATTTATATCACAGTTATAAAATGTTTTTAATGTGTTAAATGCAATAGTAGCACATTGAATTTCTATCACATTTCAACTTCCACATTCAGCTAGCTACCAAGATTTTAAATACTGTAGTTGAACAGTATAATGGGAATACTTAAGATATTGTTTTCTTATAGCCTTCTAAAGTTTTAACAAAAAATTATTAAATACATGAGAAATAAAATATTTCTATATCTTTTCAAAATAAGTAATTAAATAATTTACGCTACAACATTTTTCAAAATAACTGCCAGTATTTGTTAAAAAAATATATTGATGTATTATCAATGTTGGAAGAAATCGTACATAGAGATTGTATTAATAGTATCATATGATTAGCTTTAAATTCAGACACTTGGTAATATTTTTTCCAGATACAGTTTTTTAAATAATTTTAAAAATACTGTTGGTTGAGTAATTGCATCCAAAATAAGTTTTACTCTGTGTGGCATGAAAATAGGCTATATAACATTTGATCAGTTTCTGTAAGAACATTAAGCCATTTCTTATACAGAAATGCTTGAAGTTCTGTGAGAGCCAGTAATGGAAAAGTTCATTTCTCTTTATTAAAGAAAGGCACACAAAGGTTCAATAATATTCAATTCAATAATAAGAGAGGATTAATATTATTTTTATATTCTGCTACATAACGTTTACCTTATATGAATGAAAACCATCTTATCTTGGAAATGATACTGTTCACATGATCACTATTTATTATGTTTGCTTATAACTGTTATTAAAACAGGCAACATTTTCTCTATGTATTGCAAGCCATTTCTTATACAGAAATGCTTGAAGTTCTGTGAGAGCCAGTAATGGAAAAGTTCATTTCTCTTTATTAAAGAAAGGCACACAAAGGTTCAATAATATTCAATTCAATAATAAGAGAGGATTAATATTATTTTTATATTCTGCTACATAACGTTTACCTTATATGAATGAAAACCATCTTATCTTGGAAATGATACTGTTCACATGATCACTATTTATTATGTTTGCTTATAACTGTTATTAAAACAGGCAACATTTTCTCTATGTATTGCCACTCAATGATCTAGCTGCAGTGCTCACAGATCCAAGGCTCCTCACTGATGAAGTCCACAAGCCAGAAACTAGTCTGGGGATAATGGATGAGTAGGCACTAGATGGGGATTTTATGCCCAAGCCTTCTGGCATCCATTGATTATTCTGGCTTGCATTGAGTGGCAATACGTATAGAGAGTTTTGCCTGTTTTAATTTTAGATGATACTGTTGTCTGTAAACAGCATTTACAGTATGTGATGAATTATATTTAACAACTTTGATATAATTATACAAGACAGGGGTTGGAATCAAAAGATTACTAGGATATGGCTATACAAATCATGCCATTTTACAACTATACTTTACATTTAGATAAAGGAATTTAGGCTTACTAGCTTTTTTATAATTGGCAGATATAATCTAATCCAGTGATTAAGAAAAATATAATCAATGATTTATATAATTCTAACAAATCCTTTCAGTTATTTATTATTTATTTGTTATTTTTGTTATACCATTGTGTCCATTAAAATTTTTTTATTCTAATCCCAAAAACTGTAACATTACCCATTAATAAGAAAGAAAATTTTATATTATTTTTGTATATTGTCTTCTTAAATAATTTTGCAAATTAAAGTATAATTATATTTATCTTTGCATTGTTATTCACAATAATAATGATAAGTACTGGGTGGAAAAAATTTTTATTTTGTACTTTCTTTATTAAAGAAAAAGTTTGAGTTCAAAAAGTGAATGTGGGAATATACATGTACCAGTATATAAAATTCTAGTATCAATTTAATCTCTCAAACTAATAATTTACATGTGTATGCAAGTTGTAACTTATTTATTTTACTTATTTTTGCCAGGGAGGAATAAAGTAATTTTTACCAGATTATAATGTTTATTGTCATTAATTTTATTATTTAAAGTGCAAATAACATTATTGTCCAAGTTCTATTTCTCGAAATTATAGTCATAACATTATTTTTATCACCTGTACATCATTTTCTGTCTTTCCTGAATGAGTTAAATTAATTGTTCATTAAAGTACTTTACATCTGAAAATAAATTATTCCTCATCTTTTTTTTTATTACATAAATTGTATTATAAAAATGTTTTCTTAATTTTATGATCCAAACATTTAATTTTGCATCCAAATTGTACGTTAACACTAATACTGCTAACTCATCAAGTGCATCAAGTGTTGGTTGTGAACTAGGATCATCATCATTTATGTAATGTTACTTATTAGTATATGGATAGAATTTCATATCACTAAGATATACTTTAAAATAATCATATTAAGTGCTTTTGATTCCATTTATTAAAGAAAGACATGAGTTTGTAAATTAATAATTAGATGTGAAGATATTCAACTTCATTCAGGAGTAATGCATGTGATTAATCCTGTAAGAGTGCATTATATCCTCAAGGTCTGTCATATAACGGAGCATTCTCTTTTCTTTCTTAATTTTGTATGTCACATCTATTAGTGAGAATTTTATTATTTATTGATAACAAAGGGCTTTTAAAATTTTTTGATATAATGAATTACATAGTTTGAGCACATGACTGGGAATATTTGTCATTGTTTCAATCAGGGGAATCAAATGTATAGAATATTGTCTCATCTAATGTGTGGATGGATCCATGATTAGTACATCCAAATAAATTTTTTTTAGTGATTATACCAGAATATAATTGATAATAAAGAAAAATACCTTCGTATCTAAGCTTTAGTTGAATTTTTTATTCTTATGTTGTATATGAATTTAGACAGCTTGATTACTAACAAGATATCATAAAGAAATCCATAGAGTTTTCACCCAGGAAATAGATTCTTTTGTGTCTTTATTAAGTTTTTATAATTTTTGTATTTGCCCTCATTTACAAAGGTTAGTGGCTGATAAGTTCTATTTATTAAACAGATGAGTTAAATGACTTGGTTATCCTGAATCTGTTGATGAGATTCCAGTTGTGTCTAGGAAGATCAAATCCAGCTGGCTTTATTGTTGGATTTAGAAAAATAAGTTTATTTGTAATCTCATAAGAATTTAAATTTTTATGCCATAATTCTTCAATAGTAAATTTGTAGGTGAATATCCAGAAAGGGGGATCTTCATTTGTATTAAAGTAATGAAACAATATCTTGACCTATTGGCAAGTGCAATCTGCTTTTGTGCATTTTTTTGTGAGGTATTTTTTTTCTTCTGATATTTGCTGGAGAAATATATAAAAAACACACCAGTGCAAAGGAGAAGAAATAAATGTGACCAGTAATATTCTTCTTGATAATATTTGAGTATCCAGAAGTTTAATGTGAGAACTTTTTCTTCAAACTGGGGCACAATATTCATTAGTGAGAGATTATTCCTAAAAATTAAGTTTTAATTTAATCTTAAATAAATAATAAAAGTAAGTTAGGCTATAGTCCAAAGTAATTTTTAAATAGCATGAGATAGTATCATATTTCAGACTACTATTATAAAAGGTTATATTCATGTTATGAGATGATTCCTTGTTTAGATGAAAAATTGAATTTCCGGCCTTAATTGGATTAGGTATAAGACCGCAATCTTTGACAAATATTTCAACTTTTTTATATTCTTCAAGATTTTTCTATTTCAGGAAAAGATCTTTTGAGAAGTCAAAGCAATATTATAAATATATAAGAATTTTGGATCTAGATTTAGTGTCACTTGAATTTTTCTGCTGGAGAGCATTTTTTCAAATGAATTAATGATTTTTTTGCATTTAAGAATTTTACCAAACTTTTAGAAAAAGACCAATGGAATCATAAACTAAATTTAGGTCAATGATGGCAGCAGCAGTTTTTGATTTATTTTGAAAGCCTTTTTCAATGTAAATTGTTAAAACTTGTTCACTTCCTGGCTTAAAGTCAGCCTGCTCTAGAGATAGTTAACTCCTCAACTATTGTAAAACTTCTTGTTTATATAAATTCTTTCAAAAAGTTTGTAGGCAACACATAATAATGATATTGGACAATAATTTGTTGGATCATTACTGGTCTTGTTTGGTTCTAAGACTGCTATAGTTTTACTTGTATGTTCAATTTTTGGAATACTTTTTGTATGAATAATATAATTCTGCCAATCAAGCTTTGGCTTTAGGTTCTAATTTTTTTAAAAAAAACTCTGGAATTATGTCTTTTTGAAATTTTTCTTTGATTTAAAACAAAAGGAAGTTCAAGTTGACAATTTCTATAGGTTTATTAGATTGCTATTATGGGAATATTGTGATAGAAATGCTTACAACTCTGCTCTAATGATGCTTGTCCTAATTCTATCAATCTTGTATTTAGAAATTTGGCATATAAAGTTGGCAGTGCAATGGCAGTAATGGCTTTTAGAAAAAACTTTCACAATCTGAAACTATTTATAAAAGTACCCAGGCTTTACAACTAGATCTTGTAAAGTATTGTTTCTCCATGGTGTCTCACCACTTTTTTTCTGGCACAATACAATGATTTTATAAGTTTGTTAGCAATTTGTGGATCTTTGATAGACAAAAATTGGCTATAAAAAGTGGTAATAGTTTTATTTCAATCTGGAATGTGTTGCTTACAATATCCATAAGGGACCAACTCTCTGGCATCTATTATTAAGAATTTGTTAAATCTATACTAGCAAGAGGAAATTGGGAAGATTCTATTAATATCTTGTTGAAATTATCCAGTATAGCAATTTCTTAAATTTCATCTTGAAACAGAATAGCTTTCAATTAAAGGAATGTGGATTTTATGGATGATTTGACTTGGTTTATATTGGTTATGAAGGAAATCATCTAATATCAGTGTTCAGTAGTTAATGATGAATAATTTTTATTTGAAACAAAACATTCCCTTCTGCCAGAAAGTTAGTGCATGTTGCTTAACTTGATTCAATCTAGATATTGATAAATTACTTGAATATCATTTATATAACCCAAAGATTATTATTAGAATTGAAATTTTGTAATGAACATAGCATAAAAATATATGGCACATGGTTGTATTGGGATGTTTTGTAAACATTGCATCTATAAAAATTGTCTCAGAATAGTGATTACAATATCATTTGAGCTATTTTCAATAGAAGTTGGTTGCTTTAAAAGATAATTTGAAACAAAAGAAACTATACATATTTAAAATTCTCTCTGTCATTATTCAATATAAATCCAGGAATTTTAAGAAAATATCCATTATTAAAAGAATGATCAGTCTCTTAAAGTACATCAGTATTGTTGCTGAAGAGTTAATTTGTAGATCTCAATTTTTGATTTTGATATTTTTCATAATAATTTCTATCTTGCTAATTGTGTATTAATACATATCTTACTAATTGATGATCATTTCCTCTGTTCAATCTATAAGAACATTACAATTTTCGAATATATATTTTCTATTAACCAAAATAGAATCCAATTTTGCTTTACATTTATTTGGATGCATCTATGTCCATTTCTAATCAGCATTTTTCTCAAAGAATGCTAGAATATAGTTGTTTTTTTCTGCAAACTCTACAAGTCTGTACTCTTTCTCATTTCTACTATTATAAACAAATTTTCTTACAGTACTTTCATTTTTCAATTCTAGCATTAAAGACTCCTATGACAATTTTAAAATGTTGTTTGATCTGATTAAAAGCATTTTTTAAATCCATATAAAAATCCTCTAAATTATTCATAATGAGAACTTGTTGGGCATTAACCTGAATTTTTTGCATTTGGTTTTGTCTGTGTAATATACCATTAATCTCCATAAGATTCTTCTACTTTTTATTTATAATGAATTCCACTTGTGCTTCTTAATGTTTGTGTTTTTTTAGTAAAGTACATGCTCACTTTTTAAATTGTCTCTTCAAGGTCCTATTTAATTTGGGCAATCTTTCTTTTTTTGCAGTTGTAAGTATCTAAATAAAATGTCATCAGATGGCAACCTGGTTCCACAATTAGAGAATTTTTAGCATTCTTCACCTTCAGTTATCTATAGCTGTTTTTGTTAGCAATTTTAAAACCTCCTAGGCATAAGGATCATATTTCAGTTTTGTTTTATTATGATTTTAATATCTAGATACCAAAAAAGTTTTTTGGACCCAGAGGGGTGTAGTGAAAATTACACTACAGAAATATTCATTAAATGGATAATCTCTAGTCTAATGAAATACTAAATTTACGTATATAAGTGCACATGTCATTCAGTTGAAAGCTATTTTAAATTTCCTGTTCATTATTGAATATATATTATTAATGAACTATGCCTCTTTAATTTTACATTTCTTATTATATTCAATGCAAAACAACAACTGTAATTCTTGAAGGGTAAAAACAATCAAATATCCATTCATGTTCTAAAAATACTGATGATTCTGTAGGATCTGTTTAATTTTATTATATATGTGCTGCTTTAACAGGCATAAAACAACATACTTCCTAACATTTGATTTTACAAACAATCAGGCCAGTGCAAGTGTGCATGCAGATTGTCACTGCCCAAAGGCACCTATGAAAGGGAGCACTAAATTGAGTCTTATGAAATGGTAAAAAAAAAAATATTATAACATTTATATTCAGTTTCTACACAAAATTTTACAGTGTATGTAAGAATTATCTATATTTGTTGGACATGGTGAATGGGCAGGCATGCAGCTCTTGATCTCATTAATTACTTGTTTGTTAAAAATCTATTTTTTTTGCTTAGTTCACCATATTATCTGTAATGTGAAAAATACAGCTACTTTCTTACAATTATATCCTCATTAGATATTTCTAGTTGTTGAAATGAAAATATAAGGCGATTTTATTTACTAAGCTTTAACTATTTAGTTGTCTAATATTTTAAATTGTTTTCATATATTCATTGTAAGTATGATTTTAAAATTTGTATAATAACAAAGCATGAATTCTCTTATACAAAAAAAAAATCTTATTAATTTATTGTAGGGGTCTGAATTTGGGGAAAAACAAAAAAAATTATCTGGTGCCCAAAATAGAAAATAGAAAGCCACAAAAAAAGAATTGTGTCACCAACTCTCAGGCTCTTTGAGAAAGTTCCTGGAATCTTCAGTGAAAAGAAAGGATAGAATCTTTGAAAGGAAGCTGCACAGAAGCAAAAGACAGACAAGAGAATGTCCCATTAACATCTGCAGAAAGGGATAGAATAGAAAGTGAAGGACAAGAATGCATGTCATCAATATCTACCAAAAGAAGGGAAGTAGAAGTGCATGAAGAATAAAGTTTTGGTTTGTCATCAACATCAAATAGTTACCCTTATTTTAGAATTAGTTGAACAAACTCAAATTGATAACATTGCAAAGAAATTTGCCTATTTGGAATATCCAGATATGTGAGCAAAATTTTTCTCAATAAGAGAGATACTTAGTCAAACATCCCCCTCCACAAATCGTCAACTGGAATTTTCCAAGAGATAAGTCGGAAAGAAAATTTTCGTTTTCTTATTATAGTAGATTACTTCCAAATAAAGAAAAAATATTAATATTATGGTTAGTCTATTTGGTTTCTAAAGATTCAGTATTTTGTTTGTATTGCAAACTTTTCTTTGATGGCAAGTCACAATTTAATAATAAATATGGATACAAAGACTGGCACAAATTTAATAAACATGAAAAAAATGAATCTCACATCAAAAATTGTATCAGTTTTGTTTAACTTTGAACAAATTTAGGAAAAAATTCTGACAATTAATTCATGAGAACAGAAGTTGTATAAGGCAGAAAGAAAGTACTTGTAATTGGTAATAAATGGATATTTCATGCAATATAGTTCTTAGCTCAACAATCCTTAGCTTTCTCTGGATCATCTGGGCAGCTATATGAAAAATATAATGATAATTTTTTGAAGTTAATATGAATGTTCTCAAAATTTGATCCAGTTATGAGAACATTTATGCAGCATTCAAAATTCAGCTTCAACAGATGTTTTAGGACATCAAATTCAGAATGAAATTTTCAACTTTTTTCTAATGGTATTAGCCAAAATATATTAGTAATAGTCAAAAATGCTAAGTATTTTTTGATTGTTTTGAACCCCTGATGTAAGTCGAGTCAAACAAATGTCAATTGTAATTCTTTTTGTATGTTATAATAAAAAATCAAACACAAATGAAATTAGAGATCATTTTCTAGGCTTTTGTTTTATAGTTGATCCAACAGGACAGGAATTGTATGATTTTATTTTGTCATATTAAAAGACTAAATTTAGATATTTATATTTTTCAGAGACAGGTGTTTGACAATGCTACTAATATGAAAGGTAAATACGATGGGATATAGCAAAAAATATTAGAGAATAATCCTAGAGTTTTTTATGCTCCTTGTTCAACACATATTCTTAGTTTAGTTGTAAATGATGCTACAAAAATTTCATTTGAAACTGTTAGTTTCTTCATTATAATTCAGTAATTTTACTTTTCTGCATCCAGAAAACAATGGACTATTTTACATAAATATGTAAAAAGCCTAACATTAAAACCATTGTCTAATGCAAAATGGGGAAGTCATGTTGAAATGATCTGACCATTAAAACTATGGACCAAAAAAAATATTTCTTTACAAGAAATTAAAAATGATACTATAAAAGTCACGGAGACAAGATTTCCAGCAAACGCATTGGCACCAAAATTAAAGTCCCTTATTGTGTGGCATGATATTTTGAGCAAAATTAATGTCTTTAGCAAGATGTTACAGAGCTCTGATTGTAACTTAAGTGAAGCTCTCGAAAGTTTAAAAAAAATTAAAGATGATTTGAATGAATTTAAAACAGATAAATTATTTGAATCCATTATAAGTTGTGTGGCTCAAATGGCAGAAGACTTAGAGATCAAGTCAACATTTTCTGCCAATACAAGATGAAGAATAAAGAAAAGAGTTTTTGATTATAAATCAGAAGACGAATGCATCAAAAATCCGAAATTAAATTTTAAAACATCTTTCTTTTTGGCAAAAATAGATTCTGCATTGTCATTGTATGGAAGGTTTAAAGTTTTGTAAGAACACAGTGACACCTTTAAAGCTTTATCAAAATAAAATACATTATCAGATTGGGATGAAAGTGAAAATTTATCACATTGTAAGAATTTAGAGTTAAAATTTAGCATATCATTCAAATTAGAGTAGTGATGTAGATGGTGCTTCAAAGAAATAAAACTTTAAGATGCCTCAAGGATATTTTAAATTTTATTTATAATAATCATTTGGTTGACTGTTTCCCTAATACTTTTATTGCTTTAAGAATATATTTAACTCCACGGTAACAGTTGCCACGTCAAGTTTCTCAAAATTGAAGAAGGTAAAAAATTATTTAAAGTCCTCAATGTCACAGGAAAGATTATCAAACTTATCAACAATCTCTATAAAAGGTAAATAATTAGTTGAGGTGCATCTTAAAATAAAAAGTTCTCTAGTTTAAAGGCTCTAAGTTCCTTTATAATGGAGATATTTCAATTTAATTAATAAAATATATATGTAAACTAATCATTTGTGTTTCATTCTTTACATTTAGTGAAAAAATATGCATATTCATATTCAATTTGTTTTGGGCCTTAAAAAAATAGGGACACCGAAAAGCGGCTTGCACAAAAGCACCTCATGCATCAGTGCCAGCATTGTAAACAATGTATTAGTATTCTTATGGTTCAAGTTTCCCTTTACTACTGTTGAGTAATTGATTTAATATAGCTTGTGGATAAAGATTTACCTTATATTATTCTTATATAATTACTTCATTTTTGCTGAAACAGAATGTATATAATAATGACCATTCAAGATTTATTATCAATAATTTTATTTCTATTCCATTTTAACTTAGTATTTTTGTGATTTTTATCTCATGTTATCTTTATATATATATTTAATCAGCTCAGGTGTAAAAATCTTTGAATCCTACATATTTATGTTTTAGATATATATATATATGGCAGTGATGTAATAATGGCAAGAAATAATTTTTTTATGAACTCACCAAAATATAATGTTAGAGCATATGCACTAATAAAATGAACAAAGGAACCAATGTGCAAAGCATCATTAGTCTTTCATTGATATATCTAGGAATTCCAAGAATAGAAGATACTAATTTAGATTTTACATTGGATATTTTGCACTTCCAAAAAAAATTTAGCCATGTTACCTATTCTCATAAACTTCCTTTCTCTGGAAGATAAATTTCTCTAGGAGCAGTTATATCAATATTGATTATTCTATGTAATTTTGTTCAGGAAAAAAATAATTAAAAACATACTTTTATTATTACTATTGCCTTCTGCTTTATTACCATTGACAATATTGTTGTAGAATTATTTCTATTTTATTGAATGATCCATCAGGCACAATAACCTATTCAGTCTGTGTGAGGGAGGCTATTTTTATAACAGTTATCTACCTCTTCCATTTCTGTGACAGACATGATGTTTTATAAATGGACCTGGCTAATTCAATTTTTGCCAATTTGCAATTCTGTTTCAAATTTTATTTCCAAGATAATTTAGTAACAGTTGAATTGCCTCAAGCAAAGATCATAACTAAGATCTGTCAATTGATTAAATCCATTTTTATTATCATTAAATAGCTGTGGTTCAGGAATTCAAGGCTCTTATGATCTGTCCTAATGATCACTTCCAGTCCTATCAAGCAAAGCCTCCTTCTCCATGATAGAGTAATTAATCTCCAGACTTCTCAATGGACTGCTGACAAAATACATCATCCCCAGGCTGCTGTTCTCCTGAGCTTGCATAAGAGCTGTACCTAATCCATACCACTACTGTCTTCCTGCACAATAAAAGGTTTCCTTAGGTCAGGGTAAACTAATATCACCAGACTAAGGAATTTTGCTTTGATAACCTTGAAGTTAGTTTCTGGTTTTTCCATCCATTCTTGTTTTTCCATCCATTTCCATGGATGTCTCTTTACCTAATAGTTGCAGCAAGGAATCCATGTTGGCCGCAAAGTTTTTATAAAAATTTTTGTAGAGATTGCACAACCCTAAGAATGACCTAACTTATTTTGGTGTGTAGGGTGCTGGAAAATCTGATCACTTGGATTTTGTCAGGGTGGGGCCTGATCCATTTGCATTAATTAATTGCCCCAAGAAGTTAACTTCTGCTGCTATACAGCTTTTTTGTAGGTTGATTTGAATACCTTTCATTTTGCATTCTTGTAGAAATATCTTGAGGTGTTGTAAGTGTTCATATAAGTTGCTAGATGCAATAATCATATCATCCATATAGATAGTAATTACATTTTTGATCTCTTGAGACAACACCCAATAAAGACATTTGAACAGTCCCACACACTCCTATTCTTAGATCAAAAGGCATTCTGTTGAATTGGTATGATATGCCATTATACCGGAATGTTGTATTCTCTGGTCAGCAGAGTGCAACTTGATCTGCCAATAGCTGGCAGTCAGATCCAGCATAAAAAGTATTTTTCCCTCTGAATTTATTTATTAATTCATTAATGGGTGGCGAAACATTTTGATCTGGCTAGGTGATGTTGTTTAACTGCCTGGCATCTAAGCATAGTTTTATTACCCCACTCTTTTTTTATGACTACTAATGGGTTATTATACAATGATGAACACTTGATTATATCCCATTCCTCCATTTGGGTTAATTGTTTCTCTATGTCAGCCCTATATGGGAAGTGGGAGCCAGGTATGTTCATGCAAACAGTTCATATTAGTTCTCTAATAAGCCATCCATGGAACAGTCCATTGGAGGGTAGAAAAGTGAATATCTCTTTATTTGTATTAGAAGCTTATAGTAGGGTTTAGTTTATGTACATTTTTAATCAAACACGAGTTACAGTATGATTAATATCTTACACGTAAGTTCCTGGGGTTATGTGGATTGATGATTATACCATGCATGGGCTTTTTATGAAGGGTTCCATAGTTAATTTTGACTTCATTCTGGTAACCGTTTCACATTTCTGGTCTATAGTAAGATAAGGCTAGACTCAAAGCTTTGGGGTCACTTTTTCATGAGAGATGTTAGCGAACGCTCTGGTTTTTATTCAATCATCATGAATTGGTTCTGCATATTAACAACTTTGGATAGGGGAATTTTATTGTAGCTTTGAGAAAACAAAAAAAAACACAATTAGCCCTTCCTGTTCTTTCACTCTATGCAACACACAAGTCAACAGCCAGCAAAACAGAAGAGAATCCGCTCCGAAGTTGACCGCTTTTTTTTATACTACGACTAGTTTGAAATTACTATGCATATTATATTTTCATCTTTTGTTTTCTTATCAGATTACAAGTTTATAATATTTGTACAGTCTTTTTTGCTTTCTAGCTATGGAGTTCTTTTTCTATAAATTCCTTCGGTGCCATCTTTAACTATCAGTAAAAGAATATTACTCTGTAATTATTTGCATGTGGAATTTTTTTTTTTGTTTGTTTATCTGGATTAACAATCTCCATGTATTTCTATTCCTTCCAATTTTAACTTTAATTTAATTAAGTAAATAATACGAAACATACAAATAACTTTCATTGTACCTATGTAAAAACAAATTACACTAACAAAAAAAATTAAATAGTGTTTATTGAATTATTTCTAATTTTTATTTTCTTTGCCTTTAAATATTGCCAAATGCCAACCTTCTTTACCATATATATATATATACATTACAATATATATTGAAACCCTAAAAAGAAGTGGATCTCAGCTCACACTATATTGCTTAAAACAGCAATAATATGGAAGTGTGACTATCACTAATGCAACTGTAATACATACAGATTTTATCTGTATTTTTATATTGGACTATTTCCATCATCTAATATGTGTGTTGAATGTCTTTAGAAAAGTTTAATTTTTAGTTAAATATTCCAAATGCATTCAACTGTTAGTAATATCACAGCAAACAGGTTAGTATATGCACCAACTGTTAGTAATATCACAGCAAACAAATGTTAATAATATCACAGCAAACAGGTTAGTATATGCACTAACTGTTAGTAATATCACAGCAAACAGGTTAGTATATGCACGTTTCGAGAGGTATTTTTCTTCCCTCTTCTTCAGGTGTTGCTGGCCTGACCAGTGACAGTACTAGCATGGGATTCGAACCTGGTTCCTTAGATTCTTGATTATTGAAATTTAAGGTAACGCTCTAACCAACTGAGCCATCCTGCCAAAGGCAACAGTATGTAGTAATTTCATATACTTATCTATGAGGTTTCTATATATGCTAAAACTATTCTATACTTTAATAATAGATTCAAATTTAATTATAATAATAAATAACTTTCTCAGTGTTATTCATTAATATGTTTGTGTATGCTTAATCTTATTATATTATTGTTTCCTACTATAAGAACTAATTGAGAGAACTTAATCTGTGTTTTAATTTAAGGCCAGAAATTTTAAATATAAAGTTAACTAATGATTTTATCTCAGGGTTACATAAAATAAAATAAATGCATGGATGTAAAAAATGTTTATGCATTTTATGATATGGTTATGTAAAAGAAATTTTATGTACATCATCTTACTCAATAATTAGTATTCAAATAGTACACATAATAATAATGATGTCTTTAAATCCAAATAATTTGTGTGTGATTTAATAGATTAAATAGGACCTTTATTTAATAAATATGCAGTGATGATGCTTCTTAAATAACAACAAAAGAAAAGTATTAAAAAATTAACAATTACTTTATTATACAATATAAAATAAATGATAAAAACGAATAATAACAAAGAGAATTATGTAAAATATCTATTTGGTTCCTAAATCTAATGTTAAGTTTGGAATATGAAAAGTATATTATCATGCAGTGTTGCAAAGACACTAACAGTAAGATAGAAATAGGTTGCTTATTATTTTAAAATAATCCTCAATTTAAATACTGGAGGATAATCAATTCATAATAATACAAGATAAATGTTTTACAGTTGTTCTTAATTAGTTTGTTTCCACTACTCAACCTTACTTAATAATGTTGGAGAAGTTTACCCTCTTAAAAGAAGCAAGTGCAATTATTGCTTAACATACTAAATGATATTTATGACGTAGGGCTTATTTATTTCACCTCATGATTCTTTACTGAATTCATTTCAGGCCATTGCATATTATATAACATTTTAAAAATTCATGCTAATATATAAGAGCAGTGTATAAAATATTCCTTACAGATTTACTCATCTAAATAAGGATGATTAACTCCATTTAATTTTGAGGTTAAACTTAACCCATAAAACATATAATTATTGCAATATTGAAAAGTACAACCTAAACCTAATGTAATTCACATTTCATCCTGTTTAATATCACCAATAATAATATTAAATAAAAATATTACTTCGTAATAAGAACTTAATTTTAAATTTTGGAGTTTGGTTGAAACTCTGTAATTCAATACTAGTGCTATAAACACATAAAAACAAAGCTAATATTTAATATCTTATTACACCATAGGCTGAGCGCTTTCGAGAGTAATTGATTGTTTAATGTTATGCAAATCTATGCAAAGTTCAAGTATTCCATTTCCTGGATATAGAATAATACATTTCCTTTCTGTTAATGGCATTGCTGTCTACTGTGATAAAGCAGGTCTCTTTTATCTTTGTTTGAGTTAATATGTTTATGGCGCTAGTATTGAATTACAAAATTATTACTTGTAGATTCACATAGTAATAATATCTTATGAATTGTTATATTCTTTATTACATTAATAATAATAATGATATCAACCAACCAAGAAATACACAATTATAATAAGTTCATTAAATAACCTATCTGTTTATACTCCAATGGTTATATTGATTTTAAAATTTATCCCAATGAAATAATGATATGTGAGAACATTCTAATGCTTTAAAATAACAGCATTCAAGATGATATGAAGCACAATTAATCTTTTTTTTTGGATAATGTAATCCTTTCTGGAAAGCAATATAAAGATTAATAATAATAAATTCATTTAGACACCTGTTAAGCCAAGGTAAATTATACTCAATACATTAATCCATTTTAAGGTTTGTCTCTAATTTTGATGTTTATCATCCTTAATATTTACATTGATAATCCATAATCCATTAGTGGCATTTAAATATTTAGCATTTCATAGTCCATTATACATTTTGCGGTATTTAAATATTTAGCACTGATAATCCATAATGTATTCATAGTTTATTATATGAAGCAATTTAATCTATTTGAAAAGATATAATTTTATTCAAAAGATTAGTGTTCAATACTGCTTTCATTTGAAGTATCTTATTAATCCATTAGTTTATAAATCTTTAATTTATGTTGCTAAATCATTTTGATTATATATATATGCTCAAGCAAATAAGTTATCATTTCCATAAACAGAGTGATTTTCATTAATTTTGAATTAAAGTTCAGCGTTTTTCCAAGCAACAAAGTTTATAGAGGCATATTGGAATTGGAAAATTATTATTTAGTTTTCCCTTCTATAATTAAAGACAATATAAATTTACAATATTGAGACATTATGCACAGTTCTGAAGTAAAGAGAACAGATATTTCCCAATATTTTGAGAATAAATATCAGCAACTTATTTGAAGTTGATAAATATAATTTTCCAAAATATCAGCTATTTGCTATTAACTTTCAATTAAAAAAAATCCAGCAATTTAATGAAGTTGTCTGACAGTATTCCATGAGTCAATTTATCCATTTTCATTAGCAGTTGATTACAATAAATGAGATTTCTTGAAATAATAATTAATTAATTAATGACAATTGTTAATCCTTTCCCTAGAATGATGAGAAGAAGTCATTTTTCTCAGCAAAGGTAACATGCCTAGACTGGTTAGCCTACTTGCCATGTTTGATGAAAACAAACAAAATGGCTATTTTAAAGTTTTAACCTGATTTAGGTCCTGAGTGGAATAAAATTTTGTAAAGGCTGAATTTTCCAAAATTCAACTTTTATACCATAGAATGGATTACACAATATTTTCCATTATGCATTGGGTTTCCTTATTTTTCTGAGAAAATTTGGTAAGGTTGTCAAAGTTATTAATGGACAGATGATAGATGCTAAAATTTTTGAGTCAATGTGATAAATTTTTATGAACTCTGTTCAAAAATTAAGAGAAAGAAAATAATAATTTCAAACTTTTTCAATTACTTTATTTTTATTTCCCAGTTTAAAATAATATTACAAACATTTATTTAAAATAAGTAAATCATAAAACTATAAAGTTCACAGTTATTTATTTCAATTAATTTTAAATTGACAATTTAATAAATATTAAATATATATCCTAGAAAACTAAATAAGATAATTTAATTTTACTAAATCTAAACACATATGGTTTTACACACCCACTCATACAAAATGTGAAATGTAAAAACTTTGTTCTACATCTAAATAAAAGTGTAATTTAAAATATAATTGCTTTACTTTAAACTATTTCAGTGTTGTGATATTAAATTTGTAATTCTATATTTCTATATTAAATTATTTGTGTTGAGTACCTCTGTTTGTTTATACAATTCAATAGTTTTGTTTCTTAAGAAGAATAATGACTAAATATAAGCACATATATTTTTATATAAGCATTGATCATAAAATTTGCTCAAGAAGCACTTTTAAATGCTTTATAAAATTATATTTTCTCTTAAGCATTAATAGGAGAAACTTTTAAATTTGATATTGATTACGTAATATGCTGTTCAACCAATAACAGTGATTAATATATTTGATTAACTATAAGAAATAAAGCCAATAAATTTTTTTCAAATTTTAATTTATAATAGCCAATTTACAGAAGCATTTGTAAGGTTCCAATTTATATAATATTTTTCTTATATTTCTCATGGCTCTTAAGTATTTAACATTTAAAAAGTCAAAATTTAAACTCAGGATTATGATTTCAGAGGCCTCATTTTCTTATCAGTTATGATGGGAAATAGACATTTTCCAAAAAAAAAAAAACCCTGCATATTATTTTTGACATCAGCAACAAAATATACTGGAAGCTTGAAGTATGTAAGTTATCTTATTCATTTTTGTGTCTACTATATTTATAGCAATATATATATATTATTTCTATATATACACTCTTCTCTTATCAAAAACTGAAAATTGTTTAGTTTTTATAGTTTTTTTATTTTAAATTTCGAGCAATTCATCTTTATATATCAGTTATCTTCAGGGTTTTAATTTGCATGCATGTATATTAAAATCCTGAAGATGATTTTTATATTTAAAAAAAAAGTCAAAATAATGAAAATTTAATAATGAAAACTAAAAATAAAAAAATTGTTTTTTTTTTTAATAACAGAAATAGAAAAATGGATAATACTATATTACAATTATACCTCTGGAATAAAAGCAAATTAAGTTTGCAGCAAATTTAAAGGAAATGGTTTATTTAATAACAAATTATATATATATATTAAACCTGCTCCACCCACCTACACTTGTTTTATGACTTTATTCTATTCTTCACTACTTTATTTGCTTAATTACTTTTAGTATTTAGACTTTAACTCATATATTAACATTTTACTTTAATAAGCTTATTATCAAGCTCAATACATATTTATTCTTTATACTTCATTTTAGTATATTTGGAACATTATTTATTTAGTAATATTTTCTAATACCTATTATCTTATTTATTATTTATTAACATCTATTATTTACTGTTTTCACTTTATTTATATTTCATGATTATCTTTTCTTCTATAACGAATGTGGCAGTGGATCGGAACTTCAAGCATAGGGGTAGAATACCATTGATAGATTAACCATCAATGATACCTATAGCCAAATCGAGGCTATACAAATGCACAGCTCAACCATATTTCCTGGTTATAGCACACCCTTCAACTTCTGGAACAAAAACCTGCCATCCAAATCATTTTATTTCTTTTGAGAATAAAACTCAGGTGCCAGCCTACCATATATCATATATAGCTGGTGTATTCAGATGACAAGTGCATGAATACACTGCTTGAAATATCCCAAGATAACTCCTACTCTTTATCTGAGGGTCCAGCACATTTACATAACATACAAATATTTATATCCTTAAATTAATGATGATGCAGTGACAAGAGAGAGAGAATAGACCAAATAACAATTAAGCAAACATTATTATTTATTCAGGCACACGCATACTTAATATAATATAACATAATAAATCTTTACATAAAGAAATTATAAATGATTACGTTAAGGCTAAATTTTCTGATAGTCCTTCATTAAAGTTCATTTCATTTAAAATAAAGTGTCTAGACAATTATTGAAAATATATTTACCTAGGTTTTTCATGATATTAAGATAACACAGTTCCTTTAGTTTGGTTTTCATTTATTTGGTTTTTGCAACTAGTTGGCCTTTTGGTACCCATCGAGGGCTTCATGCTTTTTCATTCATTCTTCAGATCAACAAAGAGAGAGAGTTTGCAGCAGTGTCTATTTCACCATTTAGGCATTAGTTTCAGGAAAGACAATTAAAGAGGCTGAGGATTCAGGCATGAAGCCCAGTCAAACACTTCTATGGCTTTCTAGCAATGCATATTGCTATTTCTGTGGCTTCTGCATTGATATCTTCCATGGCTGTAAGAACTGGCTCTTTATTGCACTCAAATCTCTGAATAACTGAATGTTCAAATATCTGAATGAATCAAGGAATCTTAGAATGAATGTAACAATAATCTAAGTCACACTTTTATATCTAACTATCTCATTGTTTATTTCCTTATCATAGTTTTAAATTTTTTTTATAACTTAAATCTAGTTTAATTAATTTTACATTTTTCCTTAAACTAATCTTTTTCTAGAGTAATCTACTAATCTTTTCGCTTTTATTCCTGTGAGATAGTTTACATTGTTTTTTTAATTAATTTAATTATCAATTTTAAATTTTTATCAGTCATGGATCTTTCAAACTCAATTGCATTCCAAAAATTTTCTTTTATTAATTAATTTTTATTCTGATTTTTTACATTTACTTATTTTTAGCTATGTATTCTTTTAATTTATTTCAATTTATAAAAAGAAGAGAGAATGAGTTTTAAATTTTTATTTCTTCTAATTCTTTCCCCCACTCCACTCTTAATAATTAGTTTTATTCTTTCTAAACAGAAAAATATGATGCAATCTTTTATTTTATAAAATTACATTTTCAAAATCTACTTATTAAATATATTATTTTTTGACTATTCTCATTTTTCTTAATAATTTGCTTATTTATTTTGAAATTATAAAATATGTAATTCAGATATATATGTGTGTTTTATAATATATATCTCACTAGCGTTATACAATATATATATATATTTATAAGATGGCTTATACCATATTTTTATATTTACATGTATATGTTATCTAAACACCTGATCAATAGAGAATATATTATTAATTTCAATATTTTATTAAATATTTTAGTTAAGGGAATATTTTAAAAAAAAAATGAGCATATATATTTTAAAAGAACTCAAACATTTAGATCCCTTATTATTAATTATGGTCTTTATATTTTATATAAATCTGACAAGAATTGTTATAAATATTTTAAGTATATAATATTTGCATTTATATTAAGTTTCTAGAAACATAAATTATTTTTTTTGCACCTTAAAGCACAATGATTTAGATTTGGAAAAATATAGTAAGAACTCCCAATAGGCATGACAATCAATAAGGTGTTCTCAGTTAAGTCAAGTCATCAATTTTGCCGGATCACATTTTGCTGTTACATATTTTTGAAAATTGCATATACTTATTTTACTAATACTGTACTTTTAGCTTATTCATAATAGTTATTCTTTCATAAGCGTAAAGATAATTATTAGTCATTTTTCATTAAAATTAGAACTTATTTTAGTTATAGACTTGAATTTTTATTAAAAATGAAATTATATATTTCCTTTCATAAAGAAATATGAGTTTTTTTTCTAACACTATCATTTTTCTTTCTACTTATGTTAATAATAATAGTAATAGTAACAAGTCAGAAGTCACATGACTTATATATAGCTTGCACTTACTAATATGTAAAGTTAAGAGCGTGCTAATAGCTCTAAACAAGCTTTTTTTTTTTATTTATGATAAATGCTACTACAAGAGAAGGCATTCAAATCGTGGTCCCCATCCCCAGACCGGTTTCGACCTATGGGTCTCTTCAGTGAGGAGTTGGGACATTAGATCTAAAAAACCAACTCAAGCAAAGCATTTATCTAAAAGATAATTGTTAGAAAAAGATCTGAAACTTTTAGACATCTACATGTCTTTAAAGTCAGCATGTAAATTACCATTCGTACTCTTTAAAACATGATGGTTGCACACAGAAAAATATACTAATGGCTTTTAATATGCATTTGGAACAATTTCATCTTCTTATTAAGTCATATGTTTCCAATTAAAAAGATATTGCTTGGAAAATAAGCTTGTGTAATTATTGTTTATTAATACTAGCAACAGTATTTGATAATTGTGGAAATTGAATGTTTTTATATAACTGATAGCTGATTGTTTGAAATGTGTATTAGTTAGATGTAATATTTTTTTAATATATTAAAACATTCTTTGTTGAAGTGCATGAAAAGTAATTTGTGTTTCTAGAAATGTAAAATTATGTGCATGAGTGGAAAGAGATGTAAAAATTAGAAGGATTATATTCATATCTATCTATAAAAAAATAATAGACATGTTTCATTTTTAATAAAAGTTTGAGTGTATATTTAAGGTTAAAAAATGAAATAATGTTTAACTTAATTAGAAAGATTCTTTTATAAATAAATGGACTGAAGTTTTGTTGTTATGAATAACTTTATAGAAGGAAAATTAAAAAAAAATTAACCGACTATTTAATATCTCTACAAATAAAAAACAAATTTTCAAAATCTTCCATCGAATTATTATTTATTTTCCCAGTAATATTATATATATGAACTAAATAATATTAATTCTATGTCACTCGATTCTTTCTGCATACTAAAGAGCAGCTTTCTCTCAACTTGTATTAAATCTATATACCTATACAAACTTATTGGCTTGATTTCAAAATTTTAGGATTATTTGAATTTCATAATAATAAAAAAATATAATAAGCAAAAGCCAGAAACTGGCCTGGAGATGGGGATTAAATTGCATTATCATTTGGTAAGCACTAAGTATTGAAATTTAAAATAGGTAGTGCTAAAGTAATAGAAAATCTGTATTATTAAGAGGATATATAAGAAAAATTGTCAGAAAATTGGGAATAGTATGTGATAGGGAGTTTTTTCAAAACAGAATGTAAGTATATTATTGTTTAGATATTAATAGATAAAGAGGAATTAGAAAAATTAAAAAAAGTATTAAAGTGTTTGATGAGGAAGAAAAAAAAAATGTATTAGTGATCATAACTTTATATTGGATAAAATGTCAACACTTAAATGTATGAAATTATAATCAACCAAATCAATAGATTAGCTTTGGGAAAAATGGAGAGAAGGAGATGATGCATGTCAAAATTGTATTCTGGTCAGCCTCAAGGTAGAAAGGCTCAGAATTGTATTACCTCATTAGATTCCAAAAAGCAGTGAAGATGACTTTTGTCAGGAAATTTGTTGATGAAAACAATAAGTGGTGATTCTTTCCAGCTTGATTGTTACTCATATAATCAAGGATTGCATCTCTTTGTTCAATACTAAGGATAGGGTCAAAAAATTAGATATTGGGTAAGTCAAAGTGAGGAACAAGGTTTAATGCAAAGATAAATAGGTATATTGGGAAATAATGTTCAATTAAAACTGAGTAAAAATATGGGAATTAGTACATGGAATGTTAGAAGTACTAGAAATATGGGTGAATTGGATTTGATGAATCATCAACTAGAAAGGATTGGAATACAGGTGCAATTTGGCAGAAACAAAAAGTACACTGATTGGAGATTACAACATAGTAATTAAAAATATTGTTATATTGTCGATAAAAGATAGCATTATCATCATGTAGGCATGTGGATTCATAAAATGTAATGGAGCATTGGTAGAGAGGCAGTAAAGGTAAGAATTCTCATGGTTTATATGATTTTCCCAATGGGATCTCATAGTTGTACAATTATATGTACCTATGACAGCAACAACATATGAGATATGCAATAATTCTATGAACTATTGCAGATCAGTTTATCAGAAATGGAAAAATAGAGGAATATTTGTTACCCAAGGTGATATGGATGCCAAAAAAAGTTGGTAATGGAGTGAATGGCAAATATGGACTGGGAGGGGCTGATTAAAATTTGAAAGATTTCTATAATTTAATTATTACAGCAAAACTTTCCATAACTCAGAAGAAAAAAAACATACTCAAATTGACTATATCATAGTTGATAAGAAATGGAAAAAATATTAAGAAGTACAAAACATATTCAAAAACATACCTAAACATAGATCATCGAATTTTGATTACAAATATAAAAATGAAATTATATGATATCAAAAAGAGGAATGTTAAAAGACAATGTATCAATGTAGATGACAAATTGATGTTAGATTACTGGAATATGTTTGCAGTTTAATAAATCATTTTGAATGTCTGATTGAATATTGTGATGTGGAAGATAATGACAGCAACTAAAACTTAACATGAGGATTGCACAAGAACTTGTTCAATTAAAAAGAAAAACAAGCATTACTGATTGATTAACAGTGAAAACAATGGAAATAATTGATCAAAAAATAAGAGTTAAAAATCATAATCCTGTAAAATATGCAATTGAAATGAGAGGTACAGAAGAGAGTGAAGAGTAACAAACAAGATTATATAAACACTTATGTATAGAATATAAAAGGGAAAATAAAAAGGTGAAAATAAAAAGAATTAAAAGATTTGACTGGAAATAACCATTGAGAAAGCTATAACAAAAAAATCTGAAACCAAAAAATTGACTAAACTAGAATTCTATATTCCAGATTTACAAGAAAAGACAATCAACTATAACAGGACTAAAAAAAACATCTTTAGAAAAATAAGGTACTGTAATGTGTTCACATTTACATTTATAAATGGTATATTATAGGGCATTGAAATTGAAAATATTGAATAATTCTTTTTAATGCATTTATTGAAAAGATGTTTTTTATTAGATTAAAATGATATAGGGGGCATCTCCATTTTTAAAAGAAAAGGGATTGAAGGTTCAAGTTAGTTTTTTTTTTTATTGTGAAACATTTTTAGTATCTGATTATTGTATGGAATAATTCATATTAAATATTAATGGAAAAAAAAATAAGGAAATAATTTTTTTTTTCCTCAGTGATGAGATGCTTATTCATAAAAATAAAAATAAAATAGATACAGTAAAACAAATGAAATTTTAGGAGCAACAAGGTAAGAGGGGAAGGATACATGTAAAAAGGGAATGGGAAGTGGAGAGGGGAAATGGTGTGTAGTCCAGGCCAGTTAGAAATGCATGTCTTCGTGATTGAGTCCTATGACAGAGGCTGAGAGGATGGGAGTTGGAGAATTGCCCAAGAGTCTGAGGAGTGGAGGTGGAGCTAGTTTGGTATCTCGGGTTTTGAGAGTGCGAATTAGGTCCAAGAGCTTTTGATTGACTGAATGTACTCTCTGGTCAAGGACAATGGCACATCGGAGCAACCAGAGAGCATAGATGAGAAAAACTGAAAGTCTAATAGCTGCAAAGACCCCTGTTTCTATGGATTCTTGGAGGTTAAAGATGGTATTTCTGTGCGAGGAAAGGCAGGAGTTGTGACATTTGTCATGCCAAGCAGAAAAGGACATTTAAGTAGGAAGTGCTGGAGGGTGTCATTGTCAGTTTTACAGAGCTGCCATATGGGAGAGATCTTGGTGAAACCCCTACGGTTGACCAAAAATTGATTCGTGGGAAGGGAGTGAAGATTGATTTTGAGGAGGAAATCAAGGAATTTTGCTTCAAGGGGCCACCTTTTGAATTTGCAGATTAATTGGGCATTGGCAAGTCCGAGGAATGTAGGGGACACAATGGAGAAGTCTGTGGTCTGATTGAAGGAGGTCCCAGTATTTTAGTTTGCTGTTGATGGATGGTATAACAAAGCCAGCCTTTTGTAGGATGTTGACAATGAGTGAGGTCCGTGACCTAGACCTGCCGCTGGGAGGAGGAGTATCAGTGGGTGTGATAATGATATGCACAAGATTGGCAGGGAAGTGACAGGAGTGTGAGGATAATGTTGTGAGATTTCTGGATCAGAAGTGTGTTGATGGAGTGTAGGCCCAACTCATTGAGGTTTTTAGGAAAACAAGTTCTTTTTAGGCTGATAGCCCCCATCTTTCTTCCCCAGAGAAAATGGGTGCAAAGGAAGTTGGATTTTTGATATAAAGGAATGTGTAGGTAGAGCAATGGGGAAGTAGTATGCTATTTTAGGAAACACTAGAAGATTGAGGAGGGTGACTTTCCCATAAAGGGAGAGGTTGATGCCTGTGATAGCACTGAGGGTGGATGATATGCTTTGATAGAGTTTGGTTTGGACCCGTACTCTCATGTCCCTAGGAGACAGCATGAGGTGGAATCTGAGGAAGTTGTGTGTCTTGGCATTGAAGGTTGAAGAGATTTGTTTACCAGTTGAGAGCAAGTTGTGTGGCTTGGCATTGAAGGTGGAAGGGATTTGTTTACCAGTTGAAAGTTGCCAGGCCACTGATTTATCACTGCTAAATTCCAACCTGTATGTATTGGAGTACAAGGTGAGGATCTGTTGAAGCCTGGGAATGAAATCAACTGAGGGAAGGAAGACAACCACATCATCTTCATAAGCAAAGCATTTGATGCTTTTGCTCAGTGCAGGAATGAAGATGTCAGGGAGGTCATGTTCTAGCCTGAGCAAGAGGGGATTCAGAAATGCAGTGAACAACAAAGTGCTCAGTGGAGAGCCCTAAGGGATGGATATGTTGGGTGTGAAGCTAGGGGCAACTTTCCCATCCAGGGTAACTAGGATTTCTCTGTTGGACAGGAGATTGTGGAGGATGGACAGAAGGACCTCTGGGACATTCAGGTTTCTGAGGACACCAAGGATCAGGTCGACCCTAACAGAGTCAAAGGCTGCCTGGATGTCTAGTTGAACAGCAATGGGCCTGCTATTTCAAGACTGCTTAACATGCTCGGTGGTTATCTTAAAGAGTGGCAGCCCCAAGAGTGGAGCACCCTTTACAAGCAAACTACCCTTTACAAGCAAACTGTGAGGCAGAAAGGCAGGGAGTATGGATTGTTCTAGTGACTCTTTAATGGTAGACCCAATAAGGTTTATGAGCAGAGGGATCATCATAATGGGCCTAAGACTCTTGAGCTCAGTAGGTGGTCAATTTTTCTTAAAGAAAGGGACTAATGTTACCGGATAGAGACCCTCAATGATGTAAGCATCTGAGGCCAGCTTGTTGATCATGTTGAGAGTAATGGGGATGGTGAACTGACTTAGGTGGAGAAGGAGAAACTTGGGGATAGCATGGGGACCAGGGTGGACATGGTCAGGAAAGCATTTCAGTTTGTTAAGTAGCATGGCCTGGGTGATGCCAGGATCAGAACCAACATTCAAAGTTGATGACATAATTAAAGAAAGGTTATCAGCTTTGAGAAGCATGTGCTTGCAATGGTTTCTCAAATGAAGGAGCAATTCCTTACCTATGTAGGATTTGTTGCTGACCGTGATGGATGAGGGGGTAGTTTGCTTCCTGTGGGAACTGAGAGCCCACCCCAGGTAACTTCTGGTCCAACAATGCAGATTTCCATGTACCTCTGGGTGCATTTGTATGAGATGTACTCAGCCAAGATCTTTTGAGCATCATGGTATTGAAGTTTCAGTTGGATGATGGTGCTAATGTCTAATGGCCCACTCTCCTGATCATTTAGTTGCTCTAAAATTTTGTCCCTGGAAGCCAGCAACTTGAGTGGCCCTCGGGAATTCCAGGTGGATTTGTGGATGGCAGCTTGCAGGATTTCCACAAATGCAAACCATGCAGAAATGGGCTCCATTTGAAGGATATTGATTTTATGGAGGTATATATAAATTTCTGAAAGCGGTGCTATAGACAAATTTTGTTTGTTAAGGAATCTTATTGTTCTTCTGAGGCCAAGGTTTATTGGAGGGCCAGAGTTAATGTCAAGGTAGAGGTGTAATGCTTTGTGATCTGAAAAAGGTATGGTGTGGAGGTGGGCCGATTCAATCATGAAATGGAGATCGGGAGAGTAGAATGTTAAATCAATGAGGGTCTGATACTTACGAGTGTAGACAGAGTCGGCATGGTCTGGAAAAAAGCCCTGGCCAAACATTAAGCCCCTGTAGAAGAGATATAGATACTTGTTTGTGAAGGACTGGTAGCCCATATTGAAGTCACCCAGAAGAAGAATGGGAAGGGAGGTGGAAGTTGTGATATTGTTGATTCGGTGAATAATAGATTTAATGAGGGTGTCACTGTCATTGGAGGGCAGATATAAATAAATCACAAAACTTTTGAAGCACCCAAATTGCACCTCCAAGATAATAGAATGAGCATCAATATGTATGATGGAAAAGATAGAGGGAGGAGCATGTTTATTAATGAGGATGGCGACTCCTCCAGCAGAAGTCAGGGCAGTAGAAAACTTGAAAAGACCAAAGGTGGACAAAGTGGAGTAAATCCTGTGGTTGAAGTGAGTGGAGAGTTTAGTTTCAGCAAGGATGTTGGGAGAGTTGAGTTCAAACCAACATTTGAGAGTGAGGAGCCTATGGATGTGACCTCAAGAAACAGACATAAGGAATGGAGAAAACAGTAGGAATTTGGAAATTTTTATGGTGAGCGGGGATGAACTGGGCTGGGAGAGATATGAGGAGTACAGTTCTTGCTTCCCCTGCCAGAATTGCACAAAATTCTTGATGTCACTTGATGAACCACTGTCCGAGAAAAATTCAGCAGAGGAAGGTGAGAGAGTGTGAAGGGAGGAGGCTGACGAGGCCCGGGATGAAGCCAGAGAAATTCTTCACTGAAAGAATTCTTTTTTTCCTTGAGCGTTCTGAATGTCTGAGACTTGCCCTTGGTTCAGGAAAAGGATCCATTATGGTTTTACTGGGAAGATCAAGGATGGAAATCTGCCTGTCAGAGTTGGTGTCCCTATCTGATGGGTTAGGGCATGCACGCTTCTGATGTTTCTTGTTAGTGGTGGAAGGGCCAGAGTTGGTAGACTCAGACAGGATGATTTCATTTTCTATATATTTTATTCTTTTATTTATTGATTAATTTTATTAAATAATTGTTTAAAAAAAAATCTCTGAAAGTTATTTCTTCTGAAGTCTTTATTCTTATAGTTATTATCTGTTCTGTGTATTACCAGAGTATGTGACTGATTTCATCATAGAACTGTGCTTTAAGGGATATATAGGTTATCCCAATGAAATGAGTTAATACTAGAATAGGTTAAGTTGTGTAGAGGTATATTTTCTCTTGTTCACAGTCTCTAAGTACTTGCAATCTCAAACTAGTTTGAGCATAATGGTATTTGTATTATATATTTATGAATACCTGTGTGAACATTTAAATAGTTTTTTTTAAAATAATTTGGATAGTATTAAGATCATAAAAGTCATCTTTAAAGTCTAAAATATTTTACCTTATTTTGCAATTCCAATAATTTTAAACTTTTCTCGAAAAAAATGTAATTCTACGTAAATAACATATACAATATGTATACTAAAAAAAAGTTTAGCTAATACTTTAAAATAAAAATGTTAAATACATAATGCTGATTATAATTTAAACTAACTGATCATTAGTTTAATAATATCCAGTATACTCATGTACCTGACAGCCCAGACCACTGATAATGATCAGCATTCATATCATGATCCCAGCATTTTCATATAGGAATATATTATAATTATTTTTTAGCACTTGGGTATACACATGCAGTCAAAATAATGAAGATTGCTTTTATAATATAACCTAATGATGATTAGGATTTTATATTGTCATTTTTAAATCTAGTTGTAAGGGCTGACTGTTCATTTTTGATGATTATTGCTGATGATGCTATTTTTAAAATTCAGATGATACTTATAATGGCTTCCAATGCTGGTTTTTGAATGTTCTTGCTCATTTCATTTATGCTTTTGTTTTTCATGAGTTTTCCTTACCACCACTATACCCTTCATTCTTATGGTCACAATATATTATAACAGGATGGGGTATCAGGGTGATAACTTGAGGTGATGGCAATCTTCAAAATACAAAATATTTCAGATAATAAAGTAATGAAAAGTAAGCTATTTAAGATATTAAAGAAAGAGATATTTAAAGTATGAGATATTGCAGGATGATATTAAAGTAATGTTTAATATCATAAGAGCATGATCAACTTGAAGAGATCATTCTGAGATTTCTGAGAGATTATCCCAGTTAACTTAGAGTAACTATGATTAACTATAAATCCACCAGCATTATCAATAAGTAAAAGTAAGTATACTCAAAATAACCATTCATCATCATGAATGATCAACAATAAAATAAATCAACATTCCATCTTGTGACTGGATTTGAAATGGGTCTTCTTGTAGACCAGGCTAACTATTCAGCCTTTGCCAGCTTGGGCAATTATTTAAACATAACTTGGATGTACCAAATTAATGCCCAGCCATTAGAATACACAATAATCAGAAGTCAAAACAATAATGCTGGGACTTTTAAAATATACTGATCATTATCAATGCTCTGACCACTTAGTATTATTAATGTACTGGCCAACTACAAACTTAATTTCTAATAGACTAAACTAAATAAAATGTAGTGCAGGGGCATTAAAGAATATAATTTTATGCATGAAACAGGATATATCAATCATACTGGATGCCCCTAAATCACTAAATACACCCCCATTTATATATCAGTCCATTATGCACTAATTTAGCTCAGAGAACATAAGCTCCAATACTGTTACAGTGATCAAGATGATGATGCACTACATAATATACTCTAAAAGCCATTTAAAGTTAAGTCACTGGAATAATTTTAACAATTGAATTAAAGTTTATTAACAACAATAAAAAAAATTAATGAAATTCAGGTCTTTAGAGTATGGCTATATACATATAAACTTTCTGATTTTGATTACTGTACAAAATTCAACTTATTACATTGATTTTACAGTGATTAATATATAAAATTCAATTTATTACATTGTGGTTTATATATATGTTCCATTAGGTTTACTTAAAATCCATTCAGCATATAGGCATGTAGCTTGATATAAAATGAACATGTTTGAATTGACATATAGTAGTAAAAAAATGATTAAAATTTATATGTGTTATAGGCATGTGGCTTGATATAAAATGAACATGTTTGAATTGACATTTAGTAGTAAAAAAATGATTAAAATTTATATGTGTTATAGGCATGTGGCTTGATATAAAATGAACATGTTGAATTGACATTTAGTAGTAAAAAAATGATTAAAATTTATATGTGTTATATTTGACAAGCATTGATCATCTATATATATGTACATTTATGTGTGTGCGTGAATTTCTGAACATATTTGACTTGTTACAAAATAAACATTTTTAGTTGTCACTTTTAAATACATGGGTTTATATATATATACTAATAGGTTTACTTAAAACACACACATATATATCCGCATATCAGTGGGATATAGTAATTTATTTATGTAACATATTTGAATTTATCAAAATAATACAATTATATTAATTTTTACTAGACAGGGTATGAGCACAGACTTTCACATGACCCACCACTCTCCACACTATCTCATAACACTGATACACCTGAACACACATATGTTGAAAAGATAAATAATCACCAATATAGGTGTATCAGTGTTATGAGATAGTGTGGAGAGTGGTGGGTCATGTGAAAGTCTGTGCTCATACCCTGTCTATTACATATATAGATGTAGGTATATATAAGCCTGTGTATTCCAGCTATTAATTTTTACCTAAATGTGTCTCTATCTTACATGCATTTCATATATATATGCACACAGAGTGCAGTACAATTGATGGCTATATTTCAATCATCAAAAAATAATAAATACATGATTAAGCTTTTCAGTTGTATAAAAAATATTATAAATGATTAAAATTTTACATATATGTGTGTGGGTATTGGATTGCAGGCACACACTAATATCTATATATTATTTATTTCATTTTTGTCAAAATAAAATTTATATGTTATTAATTCTTGGTTTAATATATATGTTGTGCACATAGGAATGTATATGCACGTAGATGTTTATATTATATATTTTAATTCATCACAATAATGAAAGTTATTCAATATATACTTTCCATAATTAATTCCTTGGTTAAAATACATTAAGAGTATATAAAATTCACATATTCATGTGTATCTCTAAAAATATAGATATTACTTAAAATTATTAGTTTCTCTTTTTATAGTCAATCAAAGTATTTTTTTTTGCTCCATTTTAAAAATATTAATTTCTTGACTGCTGATAAAAATTAAATCCTCCAGCAGATATCTTTTATTATTTAATACTGTTTGACAGATTACTCAAAAAAGATTTGTTTTAGATTTTTGCCTTTTTAACAAAAAAATAGAAGCAGCCTTTAATAGATTATGTTGATTAATTATTACATTTTAGAATAATATAGAATCATCTATTGTGTACTGTTTGATTTTTTAGTTTTAATCCAAGCAAAGTTATTTCCTGATATTTTTTTAAATGTCATTTTTTGGAAATTATTTAAAATTTTGTTATCATTATATATAATGTTACTCACCATCAGCTGTATATACATTTATCAGTGCTTCTCTGCATATAGATACATCAGCATAGTATAATGATTTCTTCATCAGTCTGATAGACTTTGGACAAGCTAGTGGATGGATTTGTCATAATCAAGATAGCATAATTCAGATATGGTTGGCATTCTCCTTTCTGTCTAGGATTGTTCCAGGCAAGTTATCTGTTATCTAAGAACACATTTGTAGGTATGAATTACCAAGAAGTTGACCCTTTTACTCTATGTGAATACAAACTTCACTATTGAATTGTAAAGCAGCTGCTTTCTTGCATTCTTATATCTTTATGGTAGTTTTCTGTATAACTCTGCTATACTAACTTTGCTAGCCAATTCTTCTGCAGCTAACTATATGCTGCCAATTTCTTCTCAAAATTTTTACTAGCCAATACTAAAATACTCTTTTTGTCAGCTGAAATGATAAAAACATACATTACAGACTGTTTTCAATCTGTCTAATCTTGATTTAAAAAAATTTTAATCAAAAGCTACTTTTTGATTTTTACTAAAGTGTCATCTACATGTTTTTACTCTTTTCAAATCACTTTTAATTAAAAGCTACTTTTTGGAATTTTTAATCTACAAAGATTTTTGAAATTAGATAAAGAAATGTATACAAGAATTAAATTCAAAATCAGAATTCAATAAAAATATTTATTTAGACCTTTTTACATTTTTAATTTATAATAAAATTTTGTTTTAAATCCAGAGTTATTTAATACTTTACAGTTATTATTATTCCCAGTTAATGTAGAAAAATATCTACAAAAAATTATGTCTATGTTTATTTCTACTTTTCCTTTAATACATTTACACACACACAACTATGTTGCCATGTACCATGTAACCCAACTGGTTACAATATATAGATATAAAAATATTAAAAATATAAAATATTGTGACTTTTGAGATACCCTGTATTAATTTTTTATAATGAAATTGAGGAATACAAGATAAGAATTGTAGATCTAACAGCGTAGCTTTTGTTAATATGGGATAGAAGAGGAAAAAGAAATGAACTTGGGCTGGGAAAATAATTGGATAATTTTGTTATGTATGAGAACTTTAGAAGGAAGGAATGTTTACCTTGACTAAGATGGTTTCTGGATATATATGGCCTATGTACAGAAGCTTCTGACTTCATTTAAGGAAAAACTATTTTACAATACATCACATTTCAGCATTTAATAAAATTAATAAAATAATCTGCTAAACTTTTATATTAGTTTTACTTTTTACTATTTACTTAGTGGCATTATGTTTTGAAATCTTCATTAGTAAATTAAATTATGAGATGAAAGAATTAAAACAACATAAAGGAAATTGTATTTTTTGGAGATGAGATTTCTAACAATGTTCTATTTGAAATTTAACATAAAATTTCTTTTAAGTTTAATTGTAATATTTGGAAAAAACATCACTTGTTTTAAAAAGAATTGGAGCATTTTATTTAAAGAAAAAAAGAAATATTACTTTTATTTTTCTATGAACATATTGAATACATTAAAAAATTTCTAGTCGTATAAATAAAAATCTTTATTAAATCATTGCTTTAATAATCAATTTCCCTTATATAATTTTCTACTATAAGTGACTCTTCATTGAGTATCAATGTACCAGCCTTTTCTTTTTCTAAATGTACTTTTCAAATGTCCATGATATTCATCTATGTTCATAGTTATCAGTTGAATATGAGGGGAAATGATATTAATTTTTGATTCTGAATTACACACTTTCTGGTTAATATGATTTGATTGAAATTCTTTGTTGTCATTAAGACATTCTGATCCTGTAGTATTAGAAACTGTTGACATATTCTTAAAAAAATTACTTATTAATTTAGTTAAAAAATTTCTTATAATCAGAATTTATATAATTATTTGTTTGTTTTCTTAATTTTATTTTTACATTTTTTAAATTTGAAAAAGCAAAATTCTTGTAGTAAGAAAGGTAAAAATTACAAATATTGCTATTTGAATCCAAATTTGTCTCATATTTATTGTGCACATTCTTTTTTTTTTCTAGATATTGTAAATTATAGTCCTTAAATACAATAAAAGTAATTAATTTAAATCTGATATTTTACTAATATTAAATAAACATGTTTGTATTGCTTTATATAAAAGTATGTATAAATATCAATTTGTCTATGCAAAAAGATACTAAGAACAAGTAATACAATTTGATGATTATAGATGGTAGTATGCCATTGCTTGTCATTTCCTTAATACAATTTATTCTGAACCTCAAATTAGAAACCTAACTTTAAAATCATTTGGCTATGGTTAGATTACTAATATGTGTCATAAATCACTTAACTGTTTTAGACCAAGTCATAACATTAAATAACTTTTTTCAAATATGTATTCATAGTATTGTGTCTGGTAGCTTCCTGTAATAAAAGTATAATAGTTAAATAGCTGACATTTCAATGCAATAATACGTCCTTTCTTTAAAGCTTCTTCTTTCTTAAATAATATGAATATTGAATTTATTTATTCACGAGAATATTAGAGTTAATATATATATATATATAATAATTAATAGAAATGAGGCGATAATATCCATTAAATACAGAGAGAAATTTTAACCTTTGTTGTTACCAAGAAATTCTCAATTAGTACTAATTGGCAATTCGTGAGGTTAAGCAAGTTTCACTTATAAACCTATAGTAGCTCCTTTGTTGGAGAGCTTTTGTTGAAATAAAAGGCATCCTATTTTACTTCAAACCCAGTTCTTATATGGATTTAAACCCAGAAAGCTATTATTTGTGTAATGGATATTATCTCATTTCTATTAATTATTATAACATCAATCCACAAACATTTAAAATTTCCATATATATATATATATAACATTTATCTGAGATTATTCTGTATTCTTTCTTTACTTCAAGTAAAGTGGGTGTAACCTACAACATTATTATTAAGCAAATTTAATCTGAGGAACATTGTTATGGCTTTGATCTTTAAATACATGTGTAATTATCTATACCACCACAGCTTTTTTTTGGCCAAGTAGATTGGCTCCAATTTTTTTTCTACAAATTATAATAGGCTTAGAATAACTGTTTAAATTTTCAATGGAAATAATATCAAACCTGCCATGTCTTGGGACGATCTAAACACTTCATTCTACCTTATTATATTTTGCCATTATTGTTTATCTCTTTTCTATCACTTTTATGTACTATTTTTGTCAATATTTTATATTTCATCTTTGCAGTTTTAATTTCTTTTCTGTTTTTAAAACATCCATCACTATTTCTCTAATTGTACTTTATATTTTGTACAATAGTGCAGGTGTTAACTATTCATCATTCCAATAATTAAATTCATAGTCTAGTGGAAAATAAATCAATATATATTGTGTATATAAATGTATCTTAAGTTTTTTGTCTAACAAAGGTCGAAGTAACCAGATAATGAGACAATATATTCATTTTAAAGAAATCTGTGTTTATGTGGATAACTTTTTATTTAATTAAAAAAAATATTGAATTTCAATACTGTTCTTTATTTTTTTATGTATATTCTTGTTCAATTAAAGCAATATTGAAAGACAGTATAATCTTTAATTTTGAATCTCAAAGCTGTCTATATTAACAAGAGCACTCCTCTCTCTATTCCAGCTCCATCCATTACAAGCTTGTGTTACATTTGAAAAAAAGTTGGAATGATATCATGGCTAGTTAAATATGCAATCATTGATTTGGTGTCATATCTATACAATTATATAAGCAAGTTGGCAAGAGTTCAAAACTTTAGTTTTGGTTTTTTTTTTAATTTTAGCATAAAGGCTTAATAGTAAAAAAGAAATTAACATTATTTTTCAGATACATGATAGCATTGGGACCAAGTATGAGTCCTATTTTTAAAGGAACGATCCAGAAGCCATTCTGAGGAGGAGAATTGAATTGTTTTACTATATGATAGCTAGTAATAAGTTTAAGTGAATATTGCACATGTGTATGGAAAATATTACAATATTATATTTGAACATAAACAAAAACAAAACATATATTTTTATAAATCTTACAATAATCTGATTATAGGATGTTTTAAATATAGTTAATCACAGCCATGGAGTTTGAAAGCGCTAAGCTTTAAATAAATTATTAATAAATATAACTTCTTTAATGAGCATTAAAAACGCATAATTATTGATATTAAATAATAAAAACCAATTTTTTTTTAACAGGAATCTTTTTGATATAATCAAAAGAACTGCTCTTATTGGAGAAAGTAATTCTCTTCTTCTCATTGGCCCACGAGGAAGTGGTAAATCAATGGTGAGTGTTAATTTAACTTTTTTAAGTTTATTATGGATGATGTTGTAATGTGTATTATAATTAAATGATTTTGAATGTATTATGAATACTTTTAAATCTTTTCATGTATGTCAATTATTTGTTATTTGGGATAATTGTAATTTAATTAAAAGAAAGAGTTACTATAGACTATTGTAATGGCATTTTGTATTGAGTCTTAGTTAGAATATGTTTATGTGACATATTTTTAATAGCGATAATCCAGTGTTACATCACTACTTATATGTCACCCATGTAATCATGGATAATCAATGAATGTCATATAGTAGGATGGCAAATTGATTTCAAGACTATTCCTGGATTTAGGTCAATCAAACTATAAATATCGAACCTTCATATTTTATTCTTATTATACTATTCAAACTAGTGGCTTGAAATTTTCAAACATTCTAATATCAATAGTATATAACTGCAAATAATTTTTGTGGAGAAAAGATAGTTATATCATCTTTTGTGTCAATTGATTACTTGTGCCTTACATGAATAGATGAAGATTAAAAGAATGCAATCCAGATTATTGCTATAAATTGCTGACTAAATCTAAATATGATGAATTATCATATTATTTTTCCTTGGTATATATTGTAATTTCTCTTTATTTTTATATTTTTAAATCAATCAGTTTTGGGAAAAGTATTTGCAAGATATGTTTGATTTACTAGGCCAGTAAAAAAAAAATCAAATGGGTTATTTCTTCAAATATTGATAAGTTTGAATACCAGAAGTGACATAACTGAGCTATGATCTGTTGAGGTTGAGCTCCAGAATCTGCTAATCTATCACTGCACTAAAACACACAAGGGCACTAAACCAACAATTCTTAATTAGTGTTGCTCTGAATAATATTTACAAGTGGTCTTCAAGATTATCAGGAAAATATAATAATTTCAATAAAAAAGAGGTTTACTAATTGGAAAACAATTTTCAAATGAATTATAGCTAACATATTTAGATCTATTTTTTATATCATGATAAATAGTATCATTTAAGCATTATTAGTTTATTGTGATAATTTATGTTTTGTTATTTCACAGTGAGCTAATAGGTGGCGTTGAAATCCTCATTCATTATAATTTATAATGCAATAAGTTGCAGCTTGCATTTTCATGTGAATTACTCTAAACCTATCTATCATTGTCATTCATTCATTAGTTTTGATAAAGTCTGTTTTTGCAGTTTGTGTTATGTAAAAATATTATAATTAAATTCTAGCATTTCTTTCAGTAGTAATAATTGTTTTCTTTTTGGTCATGAGTTAAAATTTATTATATTTGGAAATAATTATTTGTCAACATAATAGCACAAAATGGACATTGAAAGGCACCAAACTTAAATAGCAGTTTTTAAAAATATACTTTTTTTTACTATTACAGTATAATAAAAATTATTTTCATAATATGTTTATTGTTAATTATAGAATTAAATTGTTTTGTATATTAGTGTTAATGGCTTTGATAATCAAAAGTTTTCTGGAATTTTAAAATGATTAAGAATTACACTATATAGCTCATAATGTATGGTTTAAAGCAACAGCAAAGGCCTTGGCTCCTGAAGTTGAAGAAAGTAAAAAAAAAAAAAATATTCAATTGTATGAAATTATTCACTCAACTTTTATTTTGGTGTCCTTGAAATCCTGGCAATTGATCACTTTTTTAAAAAAAAATTCATTTATATCATATGTATACTATTTGGTGTATAATTAATGGAACAAATTATATTTTTTAATCACAAATAGGAAGAGACATCTAATTATCCATTGATGCCTTTATAATCCAAAAAAAGAATTAGAAAAATATCTTATTTATTTCATAAAATTGATTTCTTTCTTGACACAAATAATCATTTTAAGATTGTTAAATTTCATGGGGTGCTGATTTTTAAGTGAAATCTCTACTCGAGATAAACTTATGTTAGACTAGATGGTTCATTCTGAATTGGATACAATTTTTTAAACTAGTACACATATATTACTTCACATACTGTTATGTTTTGCCAAGTAACAGAATTTTTCCTCATCACATTTCAAATTTAGTATCAGATAAGCTTTGCACTTTCAATGATCATATAAATCAGCATATGCCATGGCAAAACTTGCTGACTGTTATAGACCTAATTTTAATATGTTTATCAAGATATTGAGATCAAATGACAATAGTTTAAACTTGGGATTCTTCTTTGATGAATAATTTGTAAGTTTTGGAAAAAATCAGTTCAAAATCATCATTTCTCTATATGTACACTTTTGCAATTTTATCGAATTAAAGTATTTTGATTATTGCTGTCTCTATTATTATGCATAATGTTGCATGGTACCAATTTATGCAGCATTGAATATTTTGGTCTCAGTTGCCAGATATAAGCTACATACTTAAATTTATTAAAAGTAGAAGTGGTGATGCTATTAAATAGCTTGGTTTTTGTCTTAAGGCAATGGTAGAATGATGGAAATGAGAACTTGATTAAAAATACAACTTTCACCTCCAATACTTAGTTGCGTGTTTTCTTTAGCATCTATTTGATTATTTTTATTTAGGGAGTCAGCTGGGATATTTTATGCTATTAGTTTGAAAGTATAAAAGAAAAATAACTATATTTTAAAATTAATCTATAAGGAAGCAATATTTAGGTTCAATTTATCCTTTTATTTATTCAGTTTATTTCAGAATATATGTCCTCCACAAGTATATATTTTTTATATCTCAGTTAAGTGCTTTCTTTTAATTTATATGTCTATAAGAATGATAAAATAATTTGGCAATATTTATTCCACTGACTTAATATTGACACATTTTTTATATTAGTCATATTGAAATCAAAATAGTTTCTAAACAAAATTGTAAGTACTTATAACATAATAGTTTTAGCCAATATTTTTCAAATAATAATATGAATTTAAAATATCAGATTACAATTGATAACATAACACAGAATACTGACAATGAATGACAAGCTAAGACTTTTTCTCAATAACTTAAAATAATTTTGTAGTAATATTTTATTTACACTTTTGCTTTTGATAAGAGAATATCTCTTTCTGATATTATATATATAGAATGAGTAATAAATATGATTTGTCTAACTTTCTGCTTGTTATATGAAATTAGTATGAATTCTATATAAAATAACCATAGCGTTAATTTAATTGAAGTCTCTTATTAATGTAATTAGAAATCTAGAGTTAAACTCTGCAAATATATCGTCTTGCATTGGTGGTCGAGAGGTCAGCGTGACTGCCTTGTACTTGCAGGCAGTTGCCCGGTTTTGGCCGATGCTATGACATTTAAAAAAAAAACTCTGCAAATATTTTGTACAAAACCCTAAGAAATGATTTTGCATAAAACAAAAGCAAAAAAAATTAATTGAAAGTTTGTCCTAGGGTTTAGCTTAAAATAAAAAGGGTAAACTTGAGATCTATGTTTCCTGAACTAATTCACATCTGAGAATAAATAAGAGTTTTAAAAAAATCTTACTTTGCTAATTTGAATGGAACTCTTGGATCAGTTTTTTATATGTTCTTAAATATTATTTGACTTTCAGAATAAAGAACTTTATGGCAAATTAATAAATTGGAATCCAGATTTATTTAATATGGTTTTTTGCTGCTGAATGTATAATATTATAAAATAGTTTATAATTTTTTTTTAAAAAAAAAAATTGCATTAGAAAATATTTTCTCATTTTCAATTATTTACGTTTATAATTTTTTTTTTTTTTAAGAAGCTAGATTATTAACAAAATATCATAAAGGAATCTGTGAAGATTTTAACCAGGAGATAGTTTTATTAAATCCTTCACTTCTGTCTCTGTATTTTTAGATTTGGCTGTCATTAATTATATGATAAGTGCTTTACTATATCTACATAAGTTAGTGTTCATTAATTTATTAAACAAATGAGTGCAAAGACCATGGGTTGTTTTCAGTCTCTGGATGAGATTTAAGATGGCTTTATTGTTAGCCTGGGAGAAAAATTTGTTTGGAGAAGTCCATATTTTATCATATAATTTTTGATTGAATATCCAGACGAGGGATCTTGATTTGAGACAAGACTTAGATGATAAGATTATATCTTCTCTCAAAGTTTGTGACAAATCTAATCTATTTAACAGCATTTTTTACATTTTTTATGCTGTAACTTATCTTCTGATATTTGGCATAGAAATATGTTAAAAAAACAAAAAGCCACTGCAAAGTAATAGACTTGAATTTACCAGTAATATTTCTCATGGTATTATGTAAATAAGTATCCAGAAATTTTCCAAACAGGATTACAATATTCACTAATAGAATATGACTAACACTATGGATATTTCCTATAAAGTGAATCAGTCGGCTTTCCAAGATTATTCCTAGAAATTTTTGATCTACTTTAGTTAGGTTAAGATATTAAATTAGTTATGGTCTGAGATTATTCTTAATAGTTTGGATAGAATTTTGTTTCAATCTACATTATTGCAAATGTAGATTACAAGATATTTTCTTGTTGTTTAGATCAAGGATTGAGAACCTTTTTTCTGTCAAAGGCCATTTGGATATTTATAATAACATTCATGGACCTACAAAATCATCGACTTAGCAATTAGCCCCCTATATTTGATTAGACAGTTAATTAATTTACCCTTAATCATTAGGGAAGGACTTTTTTTCAACTGGCAAGGTAATTTCAACGTATCCTTTTTTTGTGTGAGAGTTAAAAATTAAGTAACATCATTATAATTAATGATTGTTGCACATTTAATAACAATTTATCAAAAGCAATTTGCCTCATAATATTCTTCATGACATATTTATATTCTAACATTTCTTTTTATGTTATGGACAGATTAATTCTTCAGCAGCTAGGATACAAATTATTTATAAACTTTCCTTTAGAAATTAGTTTCAAAGTTTCTGCTTTACTTTAGAAAAAAAAAGTAATTTGCCTTCATATAATTTTCTGACTTTTTTGGCCTTTATATGAGACATGTCAGCCACTGATGAACCTTTTTTTCAAGTTTTCTATTTTAATATTTATTTATTTCCCAACAATTTTGTTGTTATCAGAATGTTTAATAAATAGTGTTTTTTATTTATTGAAATACTTTCCAGGTATATTGGTTTATTCTTTCTATATAAAAAATGTATCCATTTCTATCGAAATATATACTTTTCTGCATCAATTTTTTTTTATCTTACTCAGTATAGCCATTATAATAATAATAATAATAAAAATGCAAAATAAGAATGATAACACAAAGTAAACTTTTAATTTTATTTTTGTGAACACACAATTAGTATGTGAAAATCACTATAAAAGCAAAAAAATGCCCTCAGCTGCGTAGATTAAATCTGTAGTCAAATAGACGACACAATATAGATAATTTATTGGAATATTGCATCCCTGATAGAAAGAATTAGAATTATTATAATTGGATGTAATTGAGAAATAATAATCAGAAAATAATAAATTCTTTACAACGGCCATATAAATATCAAATTTTTTTAAAAGCCTTTTTCAGCACATGATTTGGAGCCCGTTTCAAATGTTAATAATCTAAAAATAAAATAAATATCTTAATTCAATATTTGAATTATACATATATTTAAATAGTAGTTTTATATAAGGCTATACATTTTTGAAAATGTCTGGGGAGTATATTGAAAGCTTTCAAAGGCTAAAATGGCCCCAGGGCCAGAAGGCCCCCATCCCTGGTTTAGATGAAAAATTGAGTTTATCAATTTTGTAAGATTAGGAGTAAGATCCGAGTCTTTTTTTTTCTCATGTATCATAGCATTGTCCGGGAAGCGAACCTACTAACCCGGGACAACTTTTCATATTTTTTAATTTTGGAAAGAATCTCATTTGTGAAGTCAAAGCAATGTTATTAGCATAAATGAATTTTCTATATTCTGTTTTTGAAGGTTACTTACTATTGAATAAATTATTGGTTTTCCCCTTCATTTGTATTTGTAATGAATAAATTAATAAAGTAAATGAGAGAACTAAATCACATCAAAGATTGTTCTTTAAAATTTTATATTTACTATGATTATTATTTTATGTTATTTGAATTTTTTTATTGGAAAGCATTTTATCATGTAAATTAATGTTTTCCATTCTTAAAGTTTTTTAGAAGACTGTTTTTACAAACAGAATTGTAAATTGGGGGCAGACCAATAAAGATAGCAAACAATTTGTAATTTATTTTGTAAGACGTTTTCAGTGTGAGTTGTTAAAGATAAAACTTGTTTACAACATATTTTTATGATTTAAATTGAGCCTCTATAGATGGTTGATTCTCAGCTATTGGCATTTTTTTTATTAATGTAATACTTTTAAATGGCTTATAGGGAATGTATAATAATGATATTGGATATATTTTTTGTATCACTGTTATTTTGCTTTTATGCCAAATTTTTGTAATAGTTTCTGTGTTTATAATGTTGCTGAATAGTTCTGCCAACCATTTTGGTTTTAGGTTCTAATTTTTTTAGAAATTCTAGAAATATGTTATTTCTTGTTTACCTGGTTTAAACAATCATGAACAAGTTCACCAATACTTATTGATTTTATTAGATTGATTTTAGAGCAACATTGTGAATGTTTTTGTAGTTCTTCTTTAATAATGCTGCTTTTCATTCTGTTCAATCTTGGGTTTAAAAGCTGATATGTAAGATTGGCACTATCATTAACAGTAAGAGAGATAGTTTGTTTAGAGGTATTTATACAATCAATAAGCTTTCCTAGAAGTGATTGGCCATTAGACAAAGATTTTTTGAATAGGTTTTATTTTACTAGAGTCTCATTTTATTTTATTTTTTTACGATCACTGAGAGATTGGTAGACAAAAAAATTCTTATTTTGACAAATATCTTTGTGATAATGTTTTAAATGCAACATTCTAATGTCCATAATTACTATAAGCATATGTGGAAATTTGAAAAATGTGTTGGGAAGCTTTTAAGATAAAAAAAAATATTAGAGTTTTTTATATATATGATTAGAATTTCTATAATGAAGAATAAGTTTAGGGCATCAATACTACTGCATCACAGAATAGCGATTAGATTGAGTCTCAAAATCATTATAAATGACAACAATATTATTTATCTGTATTTTTCTGACCTTATTAAAAAATAGGATTTTTATTTTTATTAATTATATCAATTCCTTTTGTGTTTTTGTGCAATGGTAGATTGACAGACTGAAAAGTAGAAGTTCAGTATTGGTTTCCATCCAAGTAAACTAAAAAAAATTTACAAATTGAATGAATCTATTATATTTAATCTATCATTTGGCTACATGATATCATATGATCTCCAAATAATAAATCTTATTTATTTTATATCTATATTCAAGTTATAAATAAAATTACTGTATTTCAGAATTATATTGCAAATTACTTTTGATGTAATTATATTTTTAATTATAACAAAATTAGTCGTTATTATTTTAACAATATTTGAAATTATTTATAATACTGATTGTAATTTTATTTTGTTTTCTTCCAGCTTCTTCAAATAGTTTTGCAAGATCTTGATAAAATGAAAGATGTTAAAGCAAATTTAGTCAAAGTGTTTTTAAATGGTAATTTTTATTTATTAATTTCTTTTTATTTTATATAATAGAAATAATTTTTTATATTAAATGTTTTTATTAACTTTTCACTAAAAAGAGATAAAATAACTGTTTCTTCAACCACAATTGGAGTTTTTACATTTAACTTAAAATAAAAGCATGAGGAGTCCAGAAAATAATTAAATCAATCTTTTGTTATGAAAAGTGATTGATTTAATTAATTTCTAGACCCCCAATGCTTTATTTCTAGTTAAATCTAAAAACTTCAATTGTGATTGAAGAAACAATTATTTTTTTAGTGCACAGTCAGTAAAAGCATTTAATATTAAAAAAAATTATCTCTATTATTTTTAAGTTTTTAATATTGGCACAGTAAATGAAAATGTAAAACTATATTGTACTTTAAATTGACTGGACACTTATAATTGACATATATATTACTAGGTATTTCTACTCTTAAGTTAAAATGTAAACCTCTTATATATATACATCATATTTTGTATGTGTACATAATGATACATGTGTATATATTGTAAATGAACTTCACTTAATACATGTAATTTTACTTTAAATCAATATCACAAAAAATAGTGTATGTAAGATATTTCTGCAATAACTTAATATATACTCTTAATGTATATGTTATATTTAGTATGTGTATATAATTATATATGTGTAATAATGTTGAAAGCTAAGTGGGTTTGAAGGTAATCATTAAAAACCAGTCATTCCACCTTTGTTATTTAAAGGAGGTTGCTTTGACAATAGTTTTAGATTATTGATTGTTATTGATATTGGGATTGTCTAAATGTTGGCTGATTTTTAATAATAATTTATGTATAATAAATCCAGAACTAAGTTTTCTTTTTAAAATTATTTGATAATTTTTATTTTAAAACAGTTGTTTTAAGTAATTATTGTGAGTTTTCTTTTTTAACTCTTCACAATCCTTTTAAATAATGTTAAGTTTTTTAGTTTAGCTTTTTTTTAAACTTTTCTGTTTACAAGACCAATGTTTTATTGGTCTGGAAGGCAAGAAATTGAATTTGCATTTTGCCCTCTACTGAGAGATTTTGCAAACCTTTTTTTAAAAAAAAAACTTTAAAATTCATGTATTTTTTTTTAATATTTTAATTTCAAAAAATTCTGAAGATATCTGGACTATTGAAAAAGTAGATCTTCAGAGTATGTTAAGCTCCATAATGATGAGTGTTCATTGCATTCTTAGCAGTCTTGAACTTTTTTGCTGTAACTTCATGATATTACTTCAAGAAAATATTATGAATGATTAAAACTTGATTTATTGGAAAGTTTATGATTACTTTTAAATAGTAATTGTGTGATAATTATTATAAATTAAAAATATATATTATTTCATATTTATTTTCTACAGAAATGTTTTATTTTTAAATATAAAAGATTATATTTTTCTGAAATTATGGTTACAGGAAATATGATCTTTCTAAAAAATGTTGTCACTAACAATCTGTTAAAAAATTTAGCAATATTGTAAAAATCACTAAAAAATTTAAATCTTTAAAGTATAAGTTGATAGATTTACTAGATATTAATAATTATTCATTGAGATTTTAAAAACAAACATCAATCATCAAAGATTTAATTTATTTTGCAAATTCATTCTGCTTTTCCCATAATTTGAATGATGAAATGGTGTTTTGTTTTGATTAAAATCTAATTTTTAATCAAATAATTCTGAAAATCAAATGTGATTTTTTAATTTTTATTTAATTGCTAAATAAAAATATTTATCACATGAAGTCAAATTTATTGTATTCTGATAAATAATAATAGTTTAATATTAAAATGAAAGTTGAAAGCTTATAGCAAATGAGAAGAAAGAAATCTTTTATAATATGGGAGGTTAAGACAATTGTTTTAAAATAAGAATAAAAACTATCAAACAATTTTAAATAGAAATTTTAGTCACTGATTCGTTATACTTATATCATTATATGTACCTACTAAATATGATATATATATATTGTAATGATCCAGAGAATATTGAACTTAAAGTATCTGCACTACAGGGCGCCATCTAGGCATTTGAACCTAGAAAAATTTATAAAGTAGGCAGATACGTAAGTAAAAAAAAAAATTTTTTTTTATTATTCCGGTCGTTAGCCCATGTCACTAGCTCAGTGGAATAGCAGAGATTTAATAAGATAATCTAAGAGTATAGATAAAAAAAAAGAATAAAGTAAGCCACTGCCAGTAATTAACATACAAACATTTATTTACGCACATACATATATAAGATTTAAAATTGTTTTAGTATCAGTTTACATTTTAACATTTAACATTATTTTTAACTTTACTTTAATTTACATTTAATTACTATTATATTATAATTTTACATTTTAATTAAGTTCGCACAGATGGGATTATAAAAAAAAATTTGTTTTAATAACGTTGATTATAGATCGGTTACATAGATTACAATGGTCAAAAACATTTCAAAATAAACATAAACAATCAAAATATAAAATCATTGGTACCGACAATTGCAGAGGGAAATTTATAAGTAACCCAACAGTATTCACCATAAGATACTTGCATTGTCACCAATAACTTAAAAGACATCCGAATAAATACATTTTAGATACTCACTGTAAGGTATCATTATTTATCGAATGTCTATATATTTTGATCAAATATGAAAACGCAAATATAGTTAACCGATAAACAATCCATGCAAGCGTCTATAAACAACTTAAATTTAATGCATTTTTATTTAGGGTCGAGTATGAATAGACCACATAAATTTGCTTTTGAAAATAAACATTCAATCCCTATTTAACCTTAGGCTAAACTTCACAGTCAAACTGGCATCAATTCATCTGATACATCGATGTATTCAATGTAATACGGAATACGGCAGCACCAAAAAGATTAAGAGAAGATATTGACTTTCATTAGATAGGAATATTACTTCTATCTAACGGGAAGAACAATAAAAAAAACTCCATAGAAAGGAACTGCGCTCTGCGTCTTATAATTCCTTCCATAGGCAAAACGGGAGAGTGTGGCGTATGAAGCCATTCTGCCAGTAGCGAATCTCCGACTACATCTACTAACTACATCAATATATCCAATCCATTGACCCAATCTAACAACGACACAAATAACCTAAGATTACCCTCCCCTAATATAACTTTACAAATCTATACAGCCATTCACGCCCGACTTAAGTTTAACATTTATATAATTAATTTAACGAAAAACAAAAAAATCATGATAAAAACTTAAAGAATAAAAAATAAATAAATGGAAATGATTTTACATAAATAAGAAAAAAAATACATCAAATAACACTATTAATAAAGAATTTAGTTTGGTCAGATAGGATCATATTGCAATCATTTAAATATAGAAAATTTTAATTTAATGTTCATTATTTATAAAGTTCTTACGGTTTAAAACAGTTCATCTTTATCCGTTGCTTGCCATGAACGTGAATTCCCACGCCGTCCTAAGATTGGTATCCATTTAGCCGTTGTTTTATTTATTCATTCGAAGGTTTTTTAGTTTAATTGGTCCTCAATGTAGGAAACGATAGTTCATTTCTCTTTTCTTTAACAGCTGAAAGAATTGACAGTGCGTCTATCAATTCCTTCACCTCCAATTCCGTACTACTACATATAGTCACATCGTAATAATCAATTTCCAATCACTAATTAATAATTTCCACATTTTCCTTTTATACGTATTCGAAGGATTGACTTGGCATTATGTCATCGATGTGATGATCCTTTCACTGAGGTTCGATTTCCCGATGGATTTCTTTCATTGGCTATTTGTTTCTATTGTTTTCCTATCTGACCGATGTTTTTACATTTAAATGCCCAAGGCTGGTTTACATTTAACTAATTAACAATCATTTCCATTTCTTATTAATTAACCTGTTTTCCAAATCAAAGATATATTTAAAGATAAATTTAAAATATAATTTTATCTCCAAATCTTTTTAAAATTTAGTTTTAAAATACTTTTTCTTTAATAAAGTTTTATTTTAATAATTTTTCATTATCTGTGCGATTTAATATATACGAGTTTAAGATGATATTTAATTTCAATTTTTAATTCTTAAAGAAACTTTTTAAATGCGAACTTTTTAATTTACTTTCATGTTTAATAAATATAAAAAAAAACAATGTAACGAACGTCTGTGCTCGTTACAATATATTAAGAGTTTAAAATGGTTGGAAAAGGTTATTAAATTGAAAGAAAAAAATTATACTGCCCTTTCTTGATTTTATTTAAAACAAATCAAAGCTTTAAGAATAATTGTTAACAGCAATATGTGAAGTTGGGGAATATTTTTAATATTTTCCCACCCTCTGTTCCATATCTATGAAACTAGTTGACATAATGAAAAGATGTGTTTCAAATGGATTAGGCTGGTATAAATTAGTTGTATACCAATTTTCAAGCAATTCTATTGAATTTAAATATATTAAACTTCGATTTTAAAATTTCATTCTAACTTAAAAAAGATCAAAAGTTAACAAACAAACCAATTTTCTAACTTGAGTAAAAAGCATTCAAAAAGCTATTTTTACTTAACATGAATGGGAATTTGTAAGCACCTTCTATTAGCTCATTACTTGACTAAGATATCTAATGTTATATAGTAGTCACTTCTGAATTGTGAACTATAATAATACAAAACATGTAGGACCAGTTTTAAGTGAGCCTTCACTCATCGGGCATGCCAATCACCAACATCATTAATATAAATAAGTTTTTTTTTGATAAATTATTGTTTTAAATAAAACATTTGAGGAAGATTGTTTTTAAAATTGAAACACACCTATTTATAAGAACAAAAAATTGAGTGTTCAACTATATTAATAGAGCTTAACCATATTTTTTTTTATATAATCTGAAGAATGATTTATCATATTTGTTTTAAGGTAAGGCACAAATTTTAAAATGATGTGCTCTCAGCAGCTGTTTACAAATTTCAGTTGGCAATTTTTGTTTTAGTTTAAAAATTTTATTACTGCAAACTGCTGTAAAATGGATCTTTCTCAATTAAAGAATGTTTATGTAATCTTCTCTATAAAAAGAGACAAGATATGTTAATAAAACAAATTAATAGTAACAAGTAACTAGACAGGAATATGTTGTAAAGTCTGGAATCTGAGTTCATTTCCTTATTTAAGAAATTGTGTTTGTGTAAAAGTTAGACTTTAAAAAAGAAAAATTTGATGCCTCTTTTACTACTGATTTTTCAATTTTTTTACATATAAATATAACAAAAAATACACTATAGCTTTTCTGTCAACTAATATCGCATAATCTATAGATTGTGACCCTCAAGGAATTGTGGAAAAATTTGTGTAGGCAATAAAACGTAAGTTTTTTTTTCCCTTCAACAGTAAAAAGTAGTTGTGAAATTTTATTTATAATAAAACAAATGATGCATATAAGCCCCTTGATAAAAAAAATTAATAGTAGTGGACAATTTAACCTGATAGTAGTCCCATTGTGTACAACTTGATTCTTTCATTATTTAAATTCCACCTCTCCCATATTAAATATACTAGTTCAAATAAAAAAAAGTCAAATTGTGAAGTGTGACTTGAAACTTGATGAAATTACATATATATATTTTGCTCATAGCTTTTGGTTATTAATTACATATTTCAATTATCATCCCTGCCTACTAATAAATACTCAGTTGATATTTTTAATTCTAATTCTGCTTTATTATATAAAAAGGAATGCCAAAACTTCCCACACTCAATTTAAGTGACTAACTTGTCAGAAATTTTGGGTGCCAATTGGATTGAAAATGTCTATTCTAAATTGAAGAAAGAAACAATATTTATTTTGCATCAATATACTTAAATATAAACCCACTTCTCAAAAGTAATTGCTATTAAGATAAATATCAATCATGATTTGGTTCAGAAAATTATTCAAGGCTTGCAATTTCCAATATAACTGAAACATAAAAGCAATAATAAGCTCACTAAGCATGTAAGTTTTACATTAATTATTAAATTGAATTTGTTTTTTTAGTAAATTTGTTAAAAATCTTTTTTATTATTATTTTATATATGTAAAATTATAAATACCTGTATAAATGTAAAATATATATGAAAGTATTATTTTTTAAGTTATATGTTTTATTATAATAAGTCAAAAAAATTTAATAATTCTATTTTTTCATAATCAAAATTTCTGTCCAACCTATTATACAGTAGGGATATCTATTTTGTTTTTTAAATCATTATATGATATATAAATATTATAGCTTATTTGATATGTGCCATTTTTAGTACAAAATTGAAATTAGTTGTTAATTGGAGTTAGCAAAATATATGGTACTGTGGTCTTATTAATTGGAAATAGGAGCTGAGAAAATTAGGTGATTTAAATTCAGGTCATTAATCTTGATAGACAGTAAGTATTGAAGGCAATCTGTCATTGAATTTTAGTTCACTAAGTATTATGTAAATAGAGCAGCTATATTCTAGTTCTAGTTACCATCTAGTAATTTCTTTTTATTCAAGTCTACAGTAGATGAAACATTTTCACCCTGATAGTTTTCTATCTGCCTGAATGAAGTCTAAATATATAGAAACCAGTTGGATCTATTTGCTATCTTTGAATTGATATTTATACTATAGATTTCCATTTGTAGATTTTAATTTTTTTTTTCTGTTAACAGATTTTAAAACCTCTTGAATTATTGAGTTTATTATTGATTTAGAAATTCATTTATATATAGTAATGAAGAATAAATAGAAATGAAACTTTATTAAATTATTATACCATCATAAAATAAGAACTATATATATATTCCATTTAATGAAATTAATTACTCATCTATTTGATTAACTGCAGAAAATATTTTTATTAGTATAAGTTTTTTAAAAAAAATTCATCAAAATTCAAAATAAGTTTAATTTAATTAGGAAATTTTTATTATTTATAAAAGCAGTCTTGAACTCAATTATTAGAGTTCTTTTTCAACATAGAAAAATTTAATTAAGAATATTACAACTTTATTAAAAATTATTTATTTTCTTAACTAAACTAGCAAAAGTAATATATTTTAGTCATTTTGATCAGTTCAAACATAAATAATTTACTTAGAAGCATTATCAGTTTTATCAGGATAATTATTTTATTTGTCATCATCATTTTTAACAATATATTTTACTCATCATCATATGTTATTTGCTTTTAAGGGCAGTTCACAAAACACCTTCAATCTATTTTTTTAAGTATTATTATTCTTTATTCTTCCTTATCTTCTGTTTCCTTTTTTTTTTTTTCTGTTTTTAGATTCTTATAATTTTTTTATTTTCTATCTGTTTTTTTGTTGTTGTTGTTTGTTTGTTTGTTTGTTGTTTTGTTTTTAAATAAATCCTGTTTTGTCAATTTTTTGGGGGGAATTTCTTTGAAAATAATTTTTTTTTTACTCCTATTTTAAAATATTATGTTATTCTCAATTATCTATTAATCTAATCTTTTCCAATTTCATTTATACCGAAAAAATCTATTCTTTCTTTTTAACAATTCAATTTTCTGCTCTATATTATTTTATATAATGCTATCTATGTATAGTTTAGATATATCATTTCACAAAATGATTTTAAAAAGCCAGTTTTCTCATTTACCACTCAACAGTTTTTTTATTAGTTACTTTTCTTTTTATTAATGTCTATTTGTATAGGCTTAGTTTTTTAAAGTTCTTGGGGGGGGGGGGATACAGAAAATGTCTTATATTTGCTGATAAATTGGTACTTATGTATTAATGAGACTCAATGAAATTGTAGTCTTAATTAAAATCATTATGATTATTTATGACTGCTAAATATTTGATAGTACATTTTATTTAATTAATTAAATAAATTTAACTTTCAAAGATAAGGTGTTAAAGATGAAGTATTTTTATATCTACTACACATTCTTTATTAACTTCTAGCTACCACTGACCTATTTATGCAGAACAAAAATTGCATTCAATTGATCAAATTGAGTATTTTTTTTTGGTCAGCCAGAACTCAATTCAAGAGCCATTCGTTCTTGAATCCACATTTTCATTATTGTGATAAAACCACAGGGCAATATTTATACCATAGTGCAGAAGATAGTCAGAAATATATAATAAAAAAGTGTGTGATGCTGCACTGAATTTGAGATTCTCTAAATACAATTGGTTAATTTTTATCTGGTACCATATTTTTAAAAAGATTTGAAATTATTTAAGTATTATCATGATTATAAATACAGAAAGATGAGATATCTATATGTAGGGTCAGTTTTTCTCATATGAAAGATCAGTTTTTCAGGAAATCAAATGCTATTCCAAGACAAAAAAAGATGGCTTAAACACAATTGTTGGATTTAATTGATAAACATTGGATTTTTTATTTTATTTTTCAGGACTAAGAATTGAACCAGTAATGCTAAGCTCTTGTATTTATATTCTTATTACTACAATAAAGAATGCAAGTCAATTTTATGCAATATAAAGTAACATCAACACCCACTTTATGTGAACAAAATAGTTAGACTTTTTTTTAATTACACTATTTAGTAAAAGATTATAAACTGTCATTTTGTTAAAAATATAATATGAAAATAATAAATAACAGCTGAGAAACAAAAAACTCAAGAAAGAATGAATGCACCAAACAAAAAAGCTAATTCAAAGAATCTGCAGGAAAGTCACTGGAATAATAAACAAGAATGTTGGAAGATGCTTGAAACTGAATGATTGATGATAAGTAAAGTTTTTTCATACTTCATACTTTAATATTTAATTAAATTGAACTACAGTGATTATTGTTCTGCTCTGAATTTTAAATAAGAGATGATAAAATGATTTTTATTAAGGGGCACTAATTGTAAACTATCACAAACAGTGATGAGATATTTTTATTGTTTGAAGGCTGTATTTTCTATCAAAATACTTTTTAGAATCATAAAAACTGCTTTTTAGTCAATTGTTTAAAATAAATTATATTTAGCTTGTAAATATAATTTGTATATGCTATTATAAGGCATCAGAAATTGGAATTCAATATTTTTGATTGAATTGTTACAATTTTTCATAAAAACACCCAATTCATTAAAGACACATTACATACAAATAAGTTTTTTTTTTTCAAGTTCTAGTTGTACCCTTTTTTCCTAAAATATTAATTCCCAACAGATATTTTGAAGTCTGAATTTTAGCTCCATCAGTAACAAACAATTTTCATCCAAATAAATTTGATGTTGAATACAATTTAACATCCAGGTCCCAGAGTTCGTGAAAGTTAATAGCATATATAACTTACCTTTTTACATATAGGGGCCCATTATAAAAAGTTTTGGATACTGTTTTTAGATAAAATGTATTTTGTAGTAATATATACAATTTAAAGAGTCTTGAATTTAAATGCAGGTATTACCTCAGATGGAAACATAATTGATGAAATTAATCATAGAATTAAACTTGTTGAAATGCTTTTGGTAGAAATAACTTAATATTAAAAGGAAATATGCCTATGTGTTTGAAAATGAAAGTTTTTAATAAATGTGTTCTATCAGTTCTTACTTATGGACCTGAGACTTAGACACTTAATAGAAGAGCAATCACAGAGAATTCAGATCACTCAAAGAAATGCAATACATGGACAAGAGAACAAATAGGTGTTACTGACATCGTTGAAAGAATTAAAAGACTGGAGATAGTCTGGACATATTGTTAGAAGAGATGATAATAGGTGGACAATTGAAATCTTAAACTGGATTTCAAGAGATTGTAAAAGATCCAGAAAGAGATCACATGTGAGATGGATTGGATGACATAACATGTGCAGGAGTGACATGGAGGAGAGAGGCTAGAGATCAGAGAAGATGGATTGAACTTGGAGAGACCTTCATCTTGAAGTGGACTGATAATCATTGATGATGATGATGAACAAATATCTGCAATCAAGATGATTGTTGAACATATTCTATTATTCATTTTGTAATTATTATTTGTTTTTACATAAGAACATTGTCTATATTTTATTCACCTCACTTATATATTATTGATATAGAATTAAAAGTTATGATATATTAGGAGTTAAAAATGTAAATCCTAACAACTTATTTAACTATTAATATTTATAAATATTTATAAAATCAAATTTATATTAGAATAATAAATTAACAATAATTAGAATTGCAAATTGTGTTTATTTCTAATTTAATCATTCATTTTTTGATTTATTAAAATATTTATAAATATTAATGTTTTAAAATATAAATATATATATATGATTGATTGTAAATTTTACATTTTGAAAAACTTGTCATTATTTTTGTTAGGATCTATTAAATAATAAATAAAGAACACAATAATAACTCTAATCAAATAATGTATGTAAATTATTGTACACATATAAAATATGACAACCAGAGTAGAAAAATTCAAAAAATATTAAACATTAATATTATTTTGCCTAGCGCTTTCAGTACGTATACCAGACTCCTGGTAACATATTGCAACAGCATTTTTATCAATATAAAAAATCTAAAATTGATTCACAAGTAATTGCTTGACAAAATAATACTAGTATTTAATATTTTTTTTATTTTTTTGCTCTGGTTATAGCATTTTATATGTGTACAATAATTTACAGTATTTAGGATCTGTGGAACTTTAATGATCATACATTTTACCCAAGTAATTTATTTTCATTTAAATGGTATTTACTTACTTCATTTAATCAATATGCATCACTAACAGGTCATGTAAGCTGAGGCCTCTTATGTTTTCATGTCTAATCTACGAATTTGTTTTTTAGTGGCTGATCCCTTCAATTTAACTTATCCAGATTCCTATCATGCCTAAAGACATAATAACATGACTATATTTCTGTTGATGTTGTAGACTATAATATAATTAATGAGGATACTTGTAGTCCAGGCACCTCCTAGCATAGTGATTAGCACATTGACCATGTCTTCACCCTAGGTTCAAATTCAGACTAGGTGAAAGTTGAAAATCTTTTAGATTATAAGCATTCCTATAGACAATCCACATTCATATTGATTCTGATAAATAAATGTCTAATTATTCTTATATAGAGAATAAAACAAAAAAATAAAAACAAGTATTCACTACCCAGAAGTTGACCAGTTGCCTTTTCCATTTATTTTCTTTTAACTATTTAAAGAATGTTTTATCTTTATTTATATTGATATATAAACTTTATTACTTTTATTACACTATTTCCAGATAAATTAATCTCATTGGAATCATTATAGTTACAGTTGTTTGTATTGAGATTATGCTCCCTCAAATTTCTCACCATAATCAGAAATGAATTTTACTATATTCTGTTTAAAGATCTGACATTAATTTTGATGTAAAGATTTTGTGTTACAAGTTTAATTTTAAGCCAATAAACATCACATGATCTCCATTTCTTATAACTTTTATTAAAACAGGCAAAATTCTCTACACGTATTGCCACTCAGTGCAAGCCAGACTAATTAATCTATGGATGTCAGAAGGCTTATACTTAAAATTCCCATCTAGTACCTATTCATCCAATATCCCCAGACTAGTTTCTGGCTTGTGGCCTTCATCAGTGAGGAATCTTCTGGCATCTATAGATTACTCTGGCTTCAACTGAGTGGCAATACGTATAGAGAGTTTTGCCTGTTTTAATAAGTTTAATTTTATTATGCTCACTATGCATTTTCAACTACTTTCAATATAAATACTTTATGTTAGTTCTTTTTCTTTTATTTAATAAAATTCAAAATGGAAATGGACATGAAATCATTCTAATAAAGGTCCTGTAAAGTTGGATAACATTTCAGCCACAAGAAAATATTTATTAAAAAATTGTAACATGGATAAAGTTATAATATAGTATTAATGCAAAACTACAAAGATAAAAGGTATTAAGAAAGGCACTACTAATAATTGATATTCCTAAAATTTAGAAATACTCCAATGAATTTAAGGTAGAATTTCATATCATTTTAAAATATTAAACAAACTTTGAAAATGGCTTCATATGAAAATGATGGATACTTTTTCTAAGAACAGACAGATAGCAGGAATGAAAAAGCAACATTTTATCAATAAATTATTAATTGAGACATATGAAGTAAAGAAGGAAATTTGAAAATATTATGAAATGGTTCATTTAAAAGAATTGAATATCTAGGTTTTTCAAGTGATGCAATTGTTGTGTATGACAAAAAGTGCTTCAGATCATCAGAAAATGTTACAAAGGCTGTCAGATGACAATAACACTAAAGATAACTACTAAACAGATTAAAATTATATTCACTGGCTTTTCAGAATGTACAAAATAAAGATTTATATTAATGATTTTAGAAGAAGCTAATAATTACAAATATCTTGATCAATGGGAACATAATGGATGAAAATAATCACAAAATTAATTTGAATGTAGTGCTTTTGATAGAAATAACTTGACCTTAAAAGGTAATATACCTATATGCTTAAAAATATGTTGTAGTAATGCTTATTATAGATCTGAGACTTGGTCACTTAAAATGGAATAGTACAAAGACGGGACTACACAGCTGACTTTAGAGAGATATATTGGAATTCACAGTAGTAATTGGAAATAGAATACATGGATAACAGAACAAATAAGTATCACTAATATTATTACCTGAATTACTTCTGAAATAAGAATTGGGTTCCATATGTTACTAGGATTGATGACAATAGATGAATAACTAACATCTTAAACTAAATCTCAGATTTTAAGACACTTAGATCATGCAGGAAATGGATGGATATCTTGCTGAAGTGTTATGATATATATATATCGGGGAAACTGGATTAATTTGGGAGATGTCTTTTTGCAATGGAGTAATGGGTTGATAATGAAGTAAAATAATGATGGTTCAGATAGTAAACTTATGGATTTCTATCATATTTAAAAATTTATTAATTATTTGTGGTGGTGGGGTGGGCAATGATATTTAATGAGGAAATCATCTCTGCTCAATTATATGCTCTCGAATAACTCATAAATTAGGGGGAATAATTGCTAATGGTAAAAATCTTTATAAATATTTTATAGACATATAAAACTCTATAATAACACAAATTTAAATCTCAATATAGCATATGAAATTCTATTTAATTAGTTATGATAATGTTTTATTGGAAGACATTTTAATTAATTTGCTATCGAATATTTAATATCCTATGAAAAGTTTGGCATTGAAATGTAATAAATTACAGGATATGCAATTGTAACAATACTTCTTGTGAGGAGAAAATATGAAGAACATTAAATATAATTTTAAAGCATTTTTGAAACCGAAAATATATTAAGATTATATTTTATGTTCTTAATTTTTTTTTTTGTATAAAAAGCACTGTTATAATTGCATATAGTGAATATTTAAACATTTTATAATATTTATATATATATATTATCAGTAATTTTTCAACATAAGTAGCAAAATGAAAATATATTTATGGCATTTCTCCTCTTAGCTGTACATTCATTATTATATATTCAGTTAATAATGTGTTTTATATTAATCTTTACATGATATGACCTAGCTATTTTTATTTTAGAAGTTTTATTTTTTTTAGATCGTTTTTTACTTCCTGTTTTTTAATTATGTCATTTATGTCATTTAGTGGCTCACATGCAACATGCTTTTTTCTATTACTCTTTAACTAGTCTTAATTTTTATTACTTTTATTTGTATGAGAATTCATGATTGTACAGCATTCATGAATGGGTTCAGATTTTGTTTTTATATATATATTTTATATGTAGCTTGTGATTGAAGGAATATATTTCGTACTTTAGTACTAGATCATTCTATCTCATATAAGCAAAGAGGTTGATATAGGTTTTTTAAAAAATATGACTATGCTATCAGTAAGCTTTATAATATTTATATGTCCCTTCCCCTTTCATGCTAACTGTGCTTCCTGTTTAATCTGAGACAGCTTATTTGGGATTTCTATTAACAATTAATTAATATATCCAATAACCATTCATTCTTTGCTATCTGCAATCATCCTCTTTAGCTAAAACTTACTTTTGTGTATTTTAAATATATATGTAAAAAAAATGTTAATAATTATTACTAGTTTTTTAAAAAAAAGTCTAATTATAAATGGTTATTAGATTATCAAAATAAAATTACAAAAGTTATAAATCCATTTTAAAACTTCTAAAAAGTTTTTTTTTTTTAAATTAAATTATTACGTTAGAATCTGGGCTGGGTAAAAGTTGAACATTTTATTCTAGCTATACTAAGAATTTTTTTTTCACTTAGCAAAATCTTAGCTAATTCAATACTGTTTGCTAAACATTGATTGGTTTTAATCTTAGAAGCTAAGAAAAGTTAGTGGGTTAAACAGTGATGGAATGCCATCCAAGTTCTTACCAGCTTTATTTACTTAATCCTGGGGCCAGATGGTGCTGGAGAAATCTTTGTCCCATAGTTCACTATTTAAAAACTATTTTATTTATATGTTATATATAATTAAAAAAGCATTTTATGTATTTTAATTCTTATTTACAAATGTAGATTACAAACAATACCCATAATTATTTAACTACTTCCGGTTTGTCGGCGACAATTGCGCTCGTTAATGTTCGTTTGTTGAAGTTCGTTTTTCTGTTTGAAATTACGGAAAAACTATAAGGACTACGCATGCACCTATACCATAATTCTCTTCGTCGTTTTTTCCTCTTTTCGTAGGTAGTCGCCATTTTTCTGTAAGTTAAAAAATAAAATTTTTATTAATTTTTTTGCGAATAAGGTCAATTTTTTTTAAATTTTTTTTCACAATTTGTTAGATTAACGGAAACAAAAGTACGCAAAATAAATGAACGGGACATGATGGCCTCTGATACGGATTATTCCAGCGGTGATGAATTTGTCTTATATAAGCCCTTTGACTCCGAGGATAGTGTTAGTTGTAGTAATCTTGAAGAATATTTTTCGTCATCAGAAGAAGAAACTCCTTTACCAGCCAAAAAGAAAAAAACTACGAGTGCTTTTCTGGATGATATCAATACACCAGGCCCGTCAACAAGTGTTCCCAACAATATCAATCGGCCAGGCCCTTCATCTAGTAACAGTAATCTGTGTCCGAACGTAACCTGCAAACCTGTGAATGTAGAGAATTTTACTAAAACTCCAGGTTTGAAGTTTTCTATAGTAGGTAAGTATTCAATTTTAGATTTTTTTTAATGTTATTTGATAAAAACTTTTATCAACTATTATCGAAGAAATACTAATAAATATGCCTCAAGAAAAATGACACTGATTTTTTACTCTGTGATAGGTAGACATATGAAAGGTAATGTTTTTATTATTGTTTTTTTTGTTGGTTTGTTTTAGGACCAGCACAATGGATGAATGGTTGACACATTGATTCAAGACTATTTACAATTTAATTCCTCTCTAGCAAATTGATTGTATATAATGCAGTAATTTTTTTCTGTTTTTACTAATTTTTGTTTTACTAACATGGTTTTCATTGTTTTTGTTTTACTAATTTAGTTTTTATTTGTTGTTTTATTAACTTGTTTTTATACTTTATAGGCATATGACTGCCTGATTGCCTTCCTTATTAGAATTTTGTTTCAGCTAAATTACTGATTACTTTTTCCAATTGGTAAACAAGATCTGGCATGATGAAATATTTTGCATATTTATATTAGCATATATGAACAGGTATGCTTCTCTGGAAGACATATCTTGGAAGAGGTAGAATATAAACATTTTTTATATAAATATCTGCCATAGAACCTTTTTAGTAATCATTGTCTGCCTCTTGAAATGAGAAATTTGTAAATTGTTTTCTGTATTGGCAATGATTATTCAGTATGATGATGATGTTATAAACAAGGTTGGTTTATCCAAAGTCTAAAATCAAAATAGTGCATCTTGTTTAACAGGCTTTTGAGTTTTCCCATAACCATTAGCAGAACTTTCATGATTCATACATATACACCACTTTTATAATATACATATACCTGTACTATGATGATGATGATGACATTTTATTTTTTATTGTATTTATAATGGTAAGTAATAATTTTCCACTTCCTTCATTATTTTTATATTCTGTTAGAATTTTAATTTTTTTATTTTTTATCTTTTATTAGGGAGAAGTCTTTTCTTCCAGGCGCCTTGACAATTTGCAACAGTTGGGGTAGAAGATAAAAATGAAGAACTCTTATAGAAACATTTTCGGACATTGTAAAGCTATGGATTATCTCAGGTAAGACTTATTATATATCTTTAGAAAGATTTTTTTGTGAGGAATACAAAGAAATTATCACTGAAGATGTAATTTGCATTTTAATTAATGTTAATTTCCAAATTATGAACAAACAATAAAATAATAATTATTTCGGTTGTGAAAATTTCTTTTTTTCCTTATTTTTTATATAGTTATCACTATTTATTTTATGCTTATTGTTTTCCTTAGTTTTTCTAGTTTCTAGCAATGTAATTGTTTTTGCTCTAACATAATTCAAACTGAAGTTATTGTGAAAATTGTGTATCAGGCCAGTATTTTAAAAAGTTCAATATGGCGGCTTGAAGCTGAAGTAGTTAAATAGTTTTTTGGCTATAAATTTTATTTTATTATTTGTATTATTATACCATTATCTTAAATTTTATTTTTTGTATTCTTTTTTTTTAAAAATATAATTATATTACTTTATATAATTTTTATTTGAATTTTTTTGTATATACATCTTTTACTTCCTTTTTTTTTTTTTTGTTTAAATAAATTATTTTTATCAAAAAGGAAAGGAAGAGGTATATAAAAGAAAATTTTTAAATTAAAAATTATATGAAGCAAAGTAGATTTTTTTTAATAATAAAAATATTAATATAAATGATAATACTTAAAACAATTATACAATTTATAAACAATTATACAATTTATATACAGGAATAAGATTTATATTTAAAAATCAATTTTAATAATTTTTTAGATCAGTGTTACATAAATGTATTATTATATAAGAATTGTTTGATATATATTAAAATATTAATCATATTGAAAATAAAAATATCATTAATGTTATATGTGTTTATTAATTCTTAATTTTGAAAATAACTGGAAGTACAATTGAAAATGTTATAAGAAATTGAGAAACATTGAAAGTATTAAATTCAAGTCATTAATTAATTAAATTAATAATAATGTTCAAGATTACCAAATAATTAGCCACAATACAATCCATGTTCTTTATTAACATATAACCACTACGCCTATTATCAAATGATTTATAGTAAATAAATCATTCCATCATTATGACTTAATGTCTTATATATATATGTTTATAATAACACATAAATATATTCATGTATTGAGGGATGGAATTAATATATGTCAATAGAAATGCATACATAATCATTGAGAGGTGATTTAAAACCAATAATATAGCAGCTATCAATGGAATTAAAACAAAAAATTTGGGATCGATTCTCTAAGTCCAATATAAAAAAGTCTCTCATTAATAAAATGGAATTGTATTCTACTCTTTACTTCAGTGTTTGGATGCCACATGACCTCTTGAACATCTGGATTTATTATTAATTACTTATTTATCATAGAAAGGAAAAAATGGGGGAAATAATGAATATTATTATATATGTACTTTCTTAGCTACTATTTTTATTAATACTTTCTATTGTCAAAACAAATCTTTCCATTCAGAGAAAAGCTTCTTCTCTCTCTCTCTCTTTTTATTCCAATCAATTTATGCAACAAAATTTATGTCATTACTCTATCATACTTATTAAATATAGATTGGAAGATGGTATTATAAAGAGCAAATGTAGTTATTATTATTATTTATATATAAAGTCACTAACCAATATAAGCTTTGCCGAATATGTATTTATGGAAGACATTTTTTTCAGTTAATCCAAATCTCTTATAAAGAAATAGAAAATAAGAATGTTAATTCATCCTTTTAAATTTACCAGTTTTAAAATTCGTACAATGTATGTATAATATATCTTTTAAACATTTTCAGTGGATAGCATTTGTGAGATTTCGCACCTACGTACAAACTCCTACTGCATGAAAAAAAATGCCAATTTATATTTTTCTAATTTTTTTTTAAATAAAAAGAAATAAATGAGTGGTGGGAAAATGTATTATTATTTTATAGAAAATATATTAATTTATCAAAATAAACTTTTTCTAATAATCCAATTAACAAATAACAAAAAGAAATGGAAAAAAAAATGTAGTTTTTTTTTTTAAAAAAATAATCTTGTTTTAAATTATTTTTTAAATCTGTTATTTTTTACGTTTGCTGTTTTCAAAAGGTTTTATTAATACTGGCAATTTAATATTAATTTTTATATTTTTGTCAAAAAAAATTTGCTAAAGGGAATTCTTTAATTCCTTGTTAAGTTCTTAATTAAAAAAACTGAACTGGTGCCAATTTCTAATGCCCAAGCCTTATGTTTTTATCATAGCAATTGATATTACCATGTGATTTTTCAATTGACAAATGAATATACATAAGTTAGTTGCTTACCAACATATAATTAGCATCATGAGATTATTGGCTTTACTGAAAGCAATGATTATGTTTTCTTGAAGGTAGTGTGAATGAATACATATGAGAATGCTAATTCTCATCTCATAGATGTTATCAAATCCTGGAAACTTTTGGTGGCCCAAAGCAAGAGAGTGTAAGAATTTCCTTGTCATGGACCTAACTTGTCATTTGATGATATTTTATTTAATGCATGTTTTAGTATTTTTGGTTTTAGCTTTAAATGCTTTGTTAATTGTTTTTTGTTAAGGATTGGAGGAAAACAGTAGTGAACTATATTATATATAATACTGTTCATATATATTTCAGAGTTTTTACTTAATAGTTATACATTAGATAAAGTGCTGGGCTTGTCTTAGTATTTTTAATCTAATGATTAAATATCCTAACACCTCACTGAGGATGCTAGTAGCAGAAACCGGTCTGAGGTTGGGGATATTCTACAAAGCTTGTTAAGAGTTTGTTTTGCAAGCTCTATATTGTAACGATATATAAATATGTCGTTACATTAATTTAAAATAAAAACTTAAAAGTTCGCAAATAAAAGTAAAAAACTAAACGCTAAAATTAAAATGTTTGTTAAACGTATATACATTCGCACAGATGCCAAACTTTAAAAATATTTTTTGTAAAAAAAAAAAATAAATAAGTATTTGAACGTACTTTTTTATAAAAAAAAAAGTACAAGATTTAAAAATAAAAACAGGTATTAATTAATTCTTGTAATCTGTAAATGGAAATGATTGTTTATAAATTGTTTGAAAAGCAAGCTAGCCTTGGGCTCTTGTATAATTAAAATGATCTGAGGAAAGATAGATAAGAAAATAAAGAGAAATTAGCTTGACCAATGGAAGCACTAAGCCTTGGCTCGGACCCTAACGAAAGTGATGGATTAGTGACGTTTTGTTGATTGAATCCGTGTGGATAATATAAAATGAGAAATACAGTTTTTTCTGACAGTTCCAGCGTTTTGTGTTTGAGAGATGTGGTAGGACGCACATACCACACTCTCTATTTAAAAAAAAAAATGAAAAGACTGTGATACCTTGAACCAGCTATTGCCAATCTCCAGAACATTATCTTCCAAAGGAGGCGTCGCGGGAATTAAAAGCAGAAACCTGGACTATTCTACCATGAGCTATGAACTTTACAAATTAACAACAACAAAAAAAAGTAATTAAGAACTTTCATCATTGTTTTTTTTAAAGATTCAGCTAATTTAAATTTTAAAATGAACTTTTATTTGATTTTCAAATTAATAATTGATTGTTTAAATTTATATAGTTAAGTTTTGCTAAAATCATTTCCATTTTATTATTTTTATTTGTAGTAATATTTATTGTAGAAATTATTAAATGCATTACATTTAAGTTGAGTATAGACGTTGCATAGATTCGTTAGCGGTTGATTATGTTGTGGTTTTCACAGTCGATTAGAATATATGTCAACAATGTCACTGCGGTGTCTTATGATGAACACCAAAGGGTCTCCTGTATTCCCTCAGCAATTGACGTTATCGATTGACTTTGTATTGTGATCGGTTGTGTTTAATTTGGAATGTTTTTGATCATGGAATCTATGCAGCCGATCTATACTCGACATTATAAAACAAATTGTATAAAAATAATCTGTGCGAACGTATTTAAATGTTAAATTTAAGTCTGGCATGAATGGCTATATAGTTTTGTAAAGTTATATTAAGGGAGGGTAATCTTAGGTTATTCATTTCGTAGTTGAATTGGTTCAGTGGATTGGATATATTTGTGTAATTGTAGATGTAGTATGAGATCCGCTATGGGCAGGATTATATATATATGCCACACACCTTCTGTTTGCCTATGGATGGGTTTGTAAGATGGCAAAGGACCGCAGTCCATTCCTATGGAGTTTTATGTTTATTGTTCTACTCACCAACAGATGTAACATTCCTGTTGGTGGAGAGACAATGTCTTCTCTAATTCTACTTACTGATCAGATGTACATTCCTGACAGTATAGTATTTTGTGTTGTCGTATTTTCATGCTACATTGAATATATAAATGTATCAGATGGATTGGCACCGGTTTGATTGTGAAATTTGTTGCCTAAGGTTAAATCAGGGAAGAATATTTTCTTTTCAAATGCAGATCTATGTAGTCTATTCATACTCGACTCACTAAATAAATATTAAACTCATGGTTGTAATTTACTTAAATGTAAAACTAAAGATTAATAGAAAAATCTAAAATGTTGAATTTATTCCTCAAAATTTAAATGTTATTTTATATGTGCATAAATAAATATTTTTATGTGTTAATTTCTGGCAGTGGCTTTTATTCTTTTATATTTAAGATATAAAATTTATATTTTATTATCTCTGCTACTCCACTGAGCTAGTGACTTGGGCTAACGATCTGAATATTTAAATAAAGTGGAATCTTAACAGCGCGTATCTGCCTACTCTATAAATTTTTCTAGGTTTAAATGCCTAGATGGCGCCCTGTAGAGCAGATATTGTTTTTGCGGTTAGATTTGATCTTCACTTTCATTTCGATCATTATAATATATAACATTTGTAAACACAAGCTTATTAAATTAAGTCATGTGACAACTGACTTGATTTTTTTTTTGTAATTTTATTTTTTGCTGTGATGGCTTTGGTGTATTTGAACTTAGTTCAGTTCCATATGGCTATTTAAGTTAACTAGAATGGAAGACATATGGTTGTCAGAAAATTTCAAAGTTTCTACTTCATAGTTATACATTAGATAAAGTGCTGGGCTTGTCCTAATATTTTTAATCTAATGATTGAATATCCTAGCACCTCACTGAGGATGCTAGTAGCAGAAACCGGTCTGAGGTTAGGGGTATTCTACAAAGCTTGTTAAAAGTTTGCTTTGTGAGCTCTATATATAACATTTATAAACACAAGCTTATTAAATTAAGTCATGTGACATCTGACTTGATTTTATATATATATATATATTTTAATTATAATATTAAATCATTTAAGCACTTTATCACTATTTCACAATGCTTTAATTACCACCCTCTTTGACAGTTTCGATTGCCCCATATCTTCTTCAGAACTACAACATAATACAAATATATGAATATAAATAAAAATATACATGAAGACATAATTTACATTCTAAATATACATTTTATAATCATTTATTTATTACCTTTTAAGTAGTATATATTTTACCCTTTTTACAGTCTATATTTATTAATTAAAACCTCCTATAATCATATATATTCTATTTTTTATTTTTACTCTTATTACTCTTTAATTACATGATTATATTTTAATTACATGATCACTGTGCATTTTGTGAATAAATTCTTTGTAGTTATACTCTTTCAAGCAAATCACTTAACACACAAATATATGAATTTAAATCACAATTGTGTGCTAATGTAATTAATTAAACTAACAATTTTAATATATAAATATAAATAAAATCATTTAACATTTTATAGTAATTAACACCTAATGATTTTAATATTTTGATTATTTTTTAAAGGAAAAAACCCCCAATAAATTTGATTGAATTTTTGTATACGAAAATTATTTAAATTTAAATGAAATAAAGTTGCACTTTATAGAGAAATTCTTGTTTCAGTTTTCTAAAATAAAATTTTAAAAAAATCATAATTTTAAAGTGTATTATTTATAGCACCAAAGCACCTTCTATAAAGCACAATAAGAAGTAATTCTTAGTGAGATGTATCCTTAGTTCTTTTAAAAGATCTGTTAATATGTTAAGTTTTCTGCTAGAAGATAGGTTCAGTGATTAAGTCCATCGAGTGCTCAAGTCAAAAGTGTAATGTAGTGCCTCATATTCAGTACCCATAAATGTATAATGGTTTTCATTAGTAACATTTTTTTATTAATGATCTATATGTTAATACCCATCTAATTGACTCAGAATATATTGGAACTTACTTAACCCATTTTCTAAAAATATCTGAGTAATCATGTGTTGTCTAATATTGGTGGTTAGTTGTTTTCATTTTGGGCTTGCTATCTAAATGAATTCTGAGTTTCTTGGAGATGTCGTCTACCAGAAAAAACTACAAGCTTTATTCTGAAATTGAGCATCAAATAATGGCTATGGTAGCTGACATGTGTGAATTCTTGTCATTAAGAAAAAAAATTGTGACTTCTGATGTGTGGAATTTCATTAAAGCTCTTTACATAAAATAAAAAATTAATTTATTATTTAACATTGTAAAAAATAATTACTTTTACAATTTTTAATCTTTGCAAGTATGTATCATTTTTTAACCATGATAATTAATTAAAGCAATATAAAATACTCTTAGGCCATCTATCACATTTTTTTAATTTCTAAACATAATTTATTATTTTAAAAAATCAATCAATATCTGCACAACATATTTTTTGGGGGTTTTCTGTTGTTAGGCACCCTTGAAATGTTATAACACCTACATTTTTTTTAATGTGTCAAAGCATCAGCCGGGAACACCTATACTTATGGCTGCATCACCAGCATTGAACAAGAATAATCAAATCAACAATCCAGTCATATTTTGTGACTGGATCTAAAAGTGGTAAATTATAAATAGGCTAATTATCTAGCCACTGCCAAACCTAGAGCATGATATATAAACAGTTATTTGAAGGCACCTACTCTAGTACTAAATTATCACTCATAAAAAATAATTCTGGGATACAGATATAAGTTGATCATTAACATTGCTCTGGCTATATGGAATCATTAGTTTACAGGCTAATGTATAAACTAAATTTTCTCTAACAAAAAAATAAAATGAAGTGAATGGACTTTAAAGATAATCTTGACCTTTGTACCATCCAGAGAATTATCTGGATGTCTGAATATAAATCCTTATATACAAACAAACCATTATTGCTTTAGACTATCTCAAGATCATAAGACTAGGGACTGTTATTGGTATAATTTACAAATACCTAAAATCTATGCTTTAAAGAAACCAGACCACACTTTGCTAATTCATAGAACAGATAACTGGAGAAATAAAGATATTAACACTATTTTTTAAAACAATTATTTAATAAATTAAGAAAATTAAAAATATATAATATGACAATTTCAAATTACATGTTTATCAGGAAAATATAATTTTGTATAGAAAATATGATTGACCAGTTGATTTTTACTAATTAAATTAATCAACCATTACTTTCTTTAAGTTATTTCTTTTTCAATAACTAAAGCTAGAAAACCACTTTTAACAATAAGAGTTAAGGAAATTGCAAATTAATTAAAAACTTTTTATAATTTTGGAGGGAAAATCAAATGAGTAAAAAACATGTTTCTAAAAAAATGTTAAAATAATAAAAATTATTTATTATTACCAATTATTATTTATAGAAAAAAATATTGATAAATGTAGATATAAATGGCACATTAAAATGCCTTTTTGTTATGAATTTATTTTTCATTTGAGTTTTTTGGTATTTGCAATTTTCAGGTTTGTTTTCTTTTGGCTTTCATTGTAATCTCCACTAACACATATTTCCAGGATAATACAAAGTCAAATATGTCCATTTTTGCAATGGAATGTTTTCAGACTTCTACACAATGAATTTATCCATTTTTTTAATCTACTAATTTTAAGGTCTGGCTAACACACATAGAGACAAAGACAGTCATGTTTTTGGATATAAATAAGAGCATTATTATAGCTAGGAATATTCTCCTTTACATTTTTCTAATGAGCATGTTGCATAGGGAGATTTGGATGATGCCCAGCTTCTAGCTGAATTTAGTACATGGATTTATTTAGAAAAATATTTTTTCCTTAGTGAGATTAGTCTTACTTCAGACTACTTACTATTGAATCAGGACTGACTGCTGCTACTAATTTCTTTAACAGTTTTATCAAGAAAGATTGCTGCTATTCATTTCAATAGTTTGATCAAAAATCACTGCTGCTTTTTTTTCAGTAGCTGAATCAAAAATCAGTTACTGTTTCCTTCAATAGCTAGGCCAAGAAAGATTGCTTCTACTGTTTCCTTCAATAGTTGAGTCAAAATGCTTGTTCTTCACAAGACTCTGGCATCTACTGATTTACCCTACCCTTTATTTTTTTAGAACAATCCTGTATCCATCCAATTATGTTTTATCTCCAAACTGACAAAAAATCCAATGATAAAAAAAATTTATTCTGCAGCCATTTTTCTCTTATCCCCAAAATAAGATAATCTTATAATTATCATAATTTAAAAAATCATTGCCTCTTGTTTGGTGAGAGATAAAGATAATTAAAATAAAATTTAACAAAAATGTTTTCTTTTCTTTTAAAAACTTTATTCATTCATCTCTCCTATTACCTTTTAAAAGTTGAAATTAAAACTTTTCAATAATTTAATGAAGAGAAAAAAAATTTCTATTACATTCTCCAAAATTAAAATCAAAACTGATAGATAATTAAAATTACTGAAGAGAGAATTTTAAAAAAAATGTTTATTTTATACTTTCTCTTTTGCAACCATTTATAACAACTTATATATATCCACATTATTATTTAAAGAAAAATGTCTAGAATTTTCATTTCATTTGATAAAGAAAACATTTAATTAAATCAATTATTATTATTAAAAACAACATATGTGAAAATTACATATTATTTCTCCATTATAATTTTATTTTATTTGTAAGTTTATAATAGTTGACCTGGCCAGAGTTGCCCTCTATCTGTAATATTTATTTTATTGTAGAGGGCCTTTTATTCCAGAGATAGCATATTTCCTTTTCATGCCTATATTCTGGGATTCAACTCTGGGCTGCATGAAATTATTTTTGAGAGGCTGAGATTTTTTTTTTCGGTAACTGATTCATAGCCATCTCAACTAGCCACCCAACAATGATTGGTAATGAATATCTAGCTACTCTTAGCTAAAGAGCAGACAAGAATGGAAAACTCAACTCTCACCATTCAGTAATTGAGAAGCTTTATAAATCCTGTATTCTCTTTCACTATTCTTTATGAAGGACTGTTGATGAGATCTTAACCTTGTATAGGACTAGTTATTGAAAATATTGTTTTAACTTTTACTTTATATATTATTGTGCTTGAAATGATATCCATGAAGCTATATTAGCAGTTTATAGTTGCTTAGCACTTTCGGTAACTTCGTGTTCTAATATTCTTAGATTACAAACCATAAGTTAACTAAAACTAAGCTGCTTATTACATTTATATATTATTATAATGTTTTCATGATTATTTTTATTTTGAAATATAAAATTCAATTCAGGGATTATTAAACTTTATTATGTACTCAAAAATTGAGATGATTGACTAAATTATGGGAAATGAATGTAGTGGAAGTAATTGTTAAATTGTCACAGACTATAATAAAGTACTATTGCCCAGGTATAGCTCCTCTTTTGCCAAATTACTCAATTTCTCATTATACATATAATTTAATTTACATGTAAGAGTTTCAGGATCGTTATAGTTATAAGCTATCCACAATTTAGCCTACTAAGAATATCATCCTTTATTAAATTGTTTATTTATTTCGAGAATTGATTTTTTTTCTAAAGGTCTGTATTATTTGATCATTCTGGAGCTTAAAGTCTGTGGATAGCATCCAGATCTTTCACTTTTGACTAACTCCCAAACAATAGTCATTTGATTATGCAATTCTTTCTGGTAATTCTTATGGACAGCATCTATATTTGTGAATTCTCATTATTATTTTACTATCTGTTTGTAATAAATATTGTATAAAAAAAACTTTTCTCCTATTTTTTTTTTAAATCTGTATTTATTTTAAATGAATCGCATAATTTTTATAAACTTTATATTTCAATTATAAATGCGATAAAAAAAATTATACAAATGAAATTTACAAAATATATTAATATATCCCTGCTTTTGACAAACTCTTGTGTATATTTTTATTTTGGATTAATTAATTAATTGGTTCATTTTTATCAAAATAATTGTTATACATTTTTGCTAATATTTTTAATTTATAATTAAGGTTATATTTATTTGCTTTTGTTTTTTTATATATAAATTTGCCTTATGTGTCTAATCTTTCAGTAAAAATGACATCTTTTAATAACATTTCTTAAAATTATTTTTGTGTTTACATTTATCTTTGTGCATATAGTTTAATGAGACTGTTTAAAAATTTAACACTCTTTATTTTCTTATGTATTTTAGTAGACAATTATTATTTTTTTAGAACTTATATTTTACTTAACTAAAAATTAATTTTATTTGAAAATGTTTATATATATTTTGCTCACTTATTTTATTCTTTCTTGATATGATTTAAAATTTTCTGACATTTTAATATTATAATTGTAATCTATTAAATTCTGAAAAACTTTTACCATTGAAAATATAAAGAGCACTCCATTTTTACCTTTGAAAAAAATGTTCTGCACCAAACTAGGATTAGATTTTAATATTTAATTTGCTTTGTGTAAGTAACAATAACTACAGGTAGATAGTTATAATCTTCATTTTTTGAATGAATAAATATACTAATTTTATCTTTTATCTAGTTTTAAATTTATTCTTAGTTGTTTCTTTGTATGTTACAGTCACCTTTTATACATTCCAAACATTTTATATGTACATCTCATTTATTTTATTTGAATAATTTATTTAAATTCAATTTCATTTTATAAATTGTTTATATTCTTTTGTTATAAATTATATTTTTTATTGATTTTTTTAAGAGAATATATTTTTTTAATTTCATAAAATGTATATTTACTAATTTTGAAATTTTTATTTGTTGTTGATTTATTTAAAGTATTAATTTTATTTTTGCCATATAATTTTTCTTTATTTTTTTTAAATGCTTTTATTATTAGTTAATTTATTTACTAATCTTATGGGACAGTCGTTATTAGTAGCTTCAGTTTTGATTATATCTTTTTTTTCTTTCAGAAATTGTAAATCCATTTAAATAATTGTTCAAAATATGTATTAATATTATTTACAGTTGGTCTAAGAGATATGAATAATTTGTGATTTTGACTGACCATTTATTTTTGTTGTGCTGTTATCTTTTTTTAAAATATATTTTTTATTTATTTTATAAATAATACATTTATAATTTTATTTTTTTAATTATTTTTGATCTTTATTAATTTTCTACTTCATTTTATTTTATATGATGTTATCTTACTTTTGTTTTTATATCCACTGTATATCTATTAATTATTTCATTTTTGTTCATTTTTCTTCATTTATATCTATATTTTAGATTCTATTTTTGTTGTTATCTAATATATTAGTCTTTAGATTACTATCCAAAAAGAGATAGAAAACAAAATAGATAGGTAAGTGAACAAACAGGTGTTATTAACATCGTTGAAAGAATTAAGAGATTGTAGTGAAGCTAGAAGAGATGATAATAGATGGACAGTTGAAGTCTTAAAACTTGATTTTAAGAGATTGTAAAATAACTAGAAAGAGACCACATGTGAGATGGATGGAAGAAATAAAGAAGATTATGGGGGTGTTGTGAAGAAGAGAGACTAAAAGATCAGAGAAGATGGATTGAATTTGGAGAGACCTTTATCCTGCAGTGGATTGATAATGATTGAAAATTATGATGATGATGATCTATATTAACAATGTATTTAATATCAGATTTATTAATGTTATAAATGATAAGAATAATTATTATGTAATATTTAATCTATCATTTATTAGTTTCTTTTGTCTTTTATAATACCTTATTTTTACTTTTTTTTTTAAAGTACTTTCTTAAAATCTCTTCTAATATTTTAACTTTAAAAAAAAAATGTATATAATTTTAATTTTGTTTAAAATATTCACTTTGTTAATATATATTTTAATTTTCCAGATAATTAAGGATAAATAACCCCTGATAATGATAATAAATATGAATAAAATGTATAAAAATTATATGATACATATAAAAGAAATAAATGTTTAAAAGAAGCAAAAGAAAGGTTTTATGTATCACTGATTGGATTATTTTGAAAAATATATACAGTATATAAAATATATAATTGTTAATTAGAGAAGATATTAATTAGTATTAAAGTTTATCAGCTTAACGTTTTCGAGGATCCATGCCTCATATTCATAGCCTTCATAAAATGTATAATAAAATATGCAAATACAAATATTCAAATAAGCTAGTATTACGTAGCACATTTCTTCGAGATCTCGAAGCAAGTATCCTTTCTATTAATGGCATGGATGTTACCATTGATGTAAAATGCCTCCTTTATTTTTCTTTTGTGATCATTTGATTCTGAGCACAATATTATGGGATTGGCGGGTGTGAAGTTAATATAAATTTTATTAATTAGTAAATAAAAGTTCTATAATTTTTAAATATTTATTTCTGATACTCTGAATTTATTTCATTTTTTTTTAAAGCAATAGTGGATTGAAAATCTGAAAAATAATAAATGAAATGAAAATGGAAAGCATAAGTACCAAGACATGAATGTACAATTCTTAAATAAATTTAATTTTTTGTTGATAAAATTTTTATAAAAATTTGGTTATTACAGCCATCATAAAGAGAGTTTGAATATAAAAAAAAGAAATGGGTAATATTTATTTTTGTGTCACAACTTAACACTAAATTTATATATCTAAACAATTTCAAACCTACACACAGTTTGGGGAGAATGATTACTTAAAGGTTTTATAAACACTCTAATTATTAATTAATTTTCATGAACATTATAATTTTTATTGTTTTATTTTATTTTATATATATTTTTATTGTATTTATATATTGTATAATAAATGTCAACAGTATAGCTAAAACAAAGAATTTTTGTTTTAATTGAAGGAATAATTCATACAGATGATCGCATTGCTTTAAAGGAAATAACAAAACAACTTCAACTGGAATCTGAAACAACTGCTAAGGTTTTTGTAAGTTTATAAAATCACAATTGATTCTTTTTCTGTTTATTTTTCACATTCATATGTATTTTTTTTTTTTATTATTGATTGTTCACTTTAATATTGTAATGATAGGAGTTGGCTAACTCCTGTGTAGTCTTATATTACAAGTCTCCTCAAACAATCAAACTTAAATAGGGCGATAAACCAAATATTTTTGAATAAAATTAAGGAAAATTCATGAAGGTAAAAAAAAGATTTTCTCTATTGATGTTTTTCTGAAGGTTTGTAATGATTATATTTTAATTGTAGTTATATATTGGACTATTTCCATTATCTAATATTAAGTGTTGAAGGTGTTTACAAAAATTAAACTTTATTTAAATTTTCTAATTGCATTCAACTGTTAGTAATAGTATACATGTTACACGAGGTTCTTTTCTTCAGGTGTTACTGACCTGAGCAGTGACACTGCTCAGGCCAGTAACACCTGAAGAAGAGAAGAGAATAATACCTCTCGAAACATTGTACATATACTACTAACTTGTGTGCTATTACTAACAGTTGTCACTAATCAGGCTAGCTATACTTAAAGAAGAGAGGAGAATAATACCTCTCCAATGTGCGTATACTATTAACCTATATATTATTACTAACATTTGAGTGTAATTGGAAAATTTAAATAAAAATAAATTTCTAAAGATATTCAATACTTAATATTAAGTAATAGAAATAGTCCAATATATACATACAATCTCTCTATTGATGCCTTATAATTATCTGAACATATGAATAAATTATATTTGGATGATTATATAACGATCATATTTTTATTCATAAAAAGATATTTAATATTAGGGTATGAGCACAGACTTTCACATGACCCACCACTCTCCACTCCATCTAATAACACTGATACACTTAAACACATATATGTTGAAAAGATAAATAATCACCAATATACGTATTTCATGCTAAACCAGCAATCATCAGTTTGGTCCAGATTATCATCTCTACACATATATACTATAAGTGCTCAGCTATATATTAAGATAGACAATCCTCATACTTTAATGGACAGGCTTCAAACTACTCCACACTCCAACTCTTCAACCGTCCATCCAATTGAAAATCTGATGATGGAATGCTCAAAGGCCACCCTGAGGCCGAGATTCTTGTCACACCCATGTTGACCTAAGGTCAATCTGAACCCCACATGTACAGGACATAATCCATTAAATACATATGCAAGGATGGGCAGACATCTCTATAATGTAATAACTGAAACACAGACTTATTTATACCTGTGTCTATATATATATGTAATATTAGGGTATGAGCACAGACTTTCACATGACCTCACCAGTGCTCATACCCTAATATTACATATATATAGACACAGGTATAAATAAGCCTGTGTTTCAGTTATTACATTATAGAGATGTCTGCCCATCCTTGCATATGTATTTAATGGATTATATCCTGTACATGTGGGGTTCAGATTGACCTTAGGTCAACATGGGTGTGACAAGAATCTCGGCCTTAGGGTGGCCTTTGAGCATTCCATCATCAGATTTTCAATTGGATGGACGGTTGAAGAGTTGGAGTGTGGAGTAGTTTGAAGCCTATCCATTAAAGTATGAGGATTGTCTATCTTAATATATAGCTGAGCACTTATAGTATATATGTGTAGAGATGATAATCTGGACCAACTGATGATTGCTGGTTTAGCATGAAATACGTATATTGGTGATTATTTATCTTTTCAACATATATGTGTTTAAGTGTATCAGTGTTATTAGATGGAGTGGAGAGTGGTGGGTCATGTGAAAGTCTGTGCTCATACCCTAATATTACATATATATAGACACAGGTATAAATAAGCCTGTGTTTCAGTTAAAAAGATATTTGTAAAAATTTGTAAATATGTCATAAGTTATTAATATATATATATATATATGCATTTTGTAACTTTGCTTAATAATTTAATCAAAGTTAAAATCTATCTAAAACAAACGATAATTAAAGTTAAATTCGTTCAAAAAGAAAAACGAGAACCAATTAAAGATAATTAAAAGAAGAAAAAAACAAATTAATGGTAAATCACTAGAAAAACGAAAACGGGATTAAAGATAAATAAAACAAGCTGGGGTTTTTGAGAAAGATTATACAGATATAAAAAAAAAAGAAAGAAGAGTAGAAAATAATGTCTGTGGAGAGCCAAAGTGCACATCACCAGCATTGTATAGCTTGGAAAGATTTCCATTCCAGCTTCGGTGCCTTAGAAGACCACTGTTAAAATACTTTTCAATACTGAGTCAAACACCTAGAATGTTTAAATTCTGTGTAGTAAGAAAAATAAATATGATTTGCTAAGCCCATTTAATATGTGCCAGTTAGTACCTGAACAATATAGCTTGATCAACATTGAGAAACATCTATAACGAGTCCAGAAATGAAGAAGATAATATAACTTATTTGTCTACTGCAATTCATATTGCTTCAACATATATAGTCTGGTCTTGCATTGGTGGTCGAAAGGTCAGCTCGACTGCCTTGCACTTGCAGGCAGTTGCCCGGGTTGCGGGTTCGCGTCCCGGCCGATGCTATGACACTTTTATAAAAAAAAACATATATAGTCTGCATATTTAAGCAGCAGATTATCAAAAACAAGAATAATCTCATCTGAATTAAGCTACAAAGATTGATTTAATTTTCTATTACTGAACTATTTAAAGAAGTTGTGATAAGACTTTTTATTTGTATGTATATAGATAAGAAGCCCATAATTTATGAATTTTATGCATATATTTTATTACATATATTTTTGATATGAACTGTTGTTTAAATTTGTTATTAATGAATAGTACTAGTTTAGTGTAAATGGATATATATCTGATTTAAATGAGTAAGTATATTTAATTTTGGCATTGTATTTAATCTTAATATTTTATTTTATTATGTTTATTAATTTATAAAGTAATATTGTCTATGGGTAATTTTCTATATCATTTGAGATTATCTAAAATGAATAATGTTATTTAAATTATTTATTTTTCTATTCAATGTGTATAGTCTCATTTCCAATGTATACATAACTGTCTTCCATTCATCCTGATTGTTCATGCTTCGAGCTAAGCAAAGCAGGGGTGTTACCATGAGAACTATGATGATTGGTGCAAAGGTTATTATATTCAAGTGTGATCTTTCTCAGAAAAAAGTGGTGCCCTAAATCAAGGTTATTGGACTTCAAACCTTATATATTCAAAAAATACTTATGAATAAATGTCAGACTCTGTGAGATAGAATTTGATGTAAGATGATCAGGAAATATAATCAGAGTACAAATTAATGACTGTAAATGTAATTTCCTTTCATCTAAACAATAATAATTGCAATATCTTCCTGCATATATAATTATAAATTTACTATATCCTTTCTGAATACTATTGTTATAAATGTCATAATTATTTTAAGCCCATCATACAATTCATATATTGATTCATTTTCATAAATACCTTAATTTCTGTATTATTTTAAATAAATAATTTTAGTAATAATGTGACAAAGTTTTATCTTTAAATTTCTTAAATACTTGTTTTACTTACACTGTATCTGAACATGCTGATGTTTGTGTATAGAACAAATGATATGTGATACAGGAAAGCATTTAATTTAAATATATTTCTCTCTATTTACACTTCTTATATTATGAATATAATAATCAGATAATCAGAGGGTTTCAAGAGTAACTAAATTGATTGAGATGGAAATTTAAACTTTACCAAATGAATTAAATCAATCATATTTATATGTTTTAACCTACCTTTAGTTTTCTGATTTGTTATTTATGGACTTCAAATTCCTTATAAATTAAATACAGAACAATTATATAATTGTTTCAAATTCTTTATCTCCTAATTTTCTTAAAATGTAAAAATTATTAAAAGTTAAACTGCCTTTTAAGTTAGATGTCATAACTGAATTCTAAGCTTACTTTTCTTTATTGGTTTATCTTAAATTAATGCTAAAACAAAATAATTATAGTATCACTTATCTACAGATCTGAGTGACTCTTGTGTAAGTCAAGTTATTCCAATCTTTGGCACTAATTTTAATCAAATCTTTACCGCATTGTCTTGTATGTAGGGTGAGTTGTTTTTTTTATCATCTGTATTTCATTGAATAAACTTTGGGATATATTCTCATTCTGGATTTCTCAATGATTTGTAGTACAATGAAACTTAACTATTAAAAAATATAATAATAATGAAAATCTATCCTGAATGTATTATATGTTATTTATATATTTTCAATATCTTTTTAAATACTTTATATGTATTATTAATGATTTAAATATACAATGGCTTTATTTTCACTTCTTAAATTTTTTGCATTTTATAATCTTGGTATTAATAAAATAACATTTATTACATTTATTGACTAGTTTATTTTATTAAACTTATAATAATTTTATTCTGCTGAAGATCTTCCTCGATTAATTCATTTCTTATTCACATACATATACTGTTGTTATTATGAGTATAAAATGTTTTAAAATAAAAATAATATTTCTGAAGTGTGATTTTCATAACACTACTCATATGCAAGGTAGGGATTTGTTTCTAGCCACTTTTAACATAAAGGGGAGGGATGTAATCATAAACATATAACTAAAAACATGTAAAAAAAATATTTGATTCCCAATCTGCACATTTTGCACTGAACCAGCACTCATCGGAAGACCCAGATCACATCTCACACATATTATTATCATTGTTCAGTATATACAGATAGCCATTCACTACAGTTTAATAGATGTGTAAAATTTACCAACTTCACAACTTTGACACAAACCACTTGATGAAAATATATTAATAATTTTTATTAGTCATTTATTAGACTAGAGGTTATCCACTTAAGAATAATATTTTTGTAGTATAATTTTCACTACACCATTCTCATGCAAGATAGGGATTGGTTTTTATTGCTTTTGATAAAAATTATTAATATACTTCCAACAAGAGGTTTGTATCAAAGTTGTGAGGGCTGTAAGTTTGACACATCAATTAAATTCTAGTAATTGACTATATATATATTGAACAAAAATAAAAATATGTGTGAGATTGTGATCTGGGCCAGCTGATGAGTGCTGATACAGCGTAAAATATGCATCTTGGGGATCATATATCTTTTTTATATATCCTTAGTTATATGTTTACGATTACGCAATTTCACAAGGTATTAAAAGCAGACAGAAACCTTGCATGAGGATGGGTGAAAATTACACTACAGAAATATTATTAACCTTTAGTCTAATGAATGACTTATGAAAATTATTAATATGTTTTAAAATGTCTTAAAGTTTTTTGTATCATTTGGCTTCTTTTCTTATATAGTTAGATTATTACATATTTTATGGAAATTTTATTCATGAATTATTAAACCATAATTATAGAAACTTGATCTTTATTTATCTTTGTTGTTTAATTTTAAGCAATGAATCAAAATGTTAGCTGTTAATATAGTTATAAACATTAAACTAGCTTAGTTCAGTATTAATGCAATTAGTGTTAGTAAACTGTCTTCTCCCCAGGTTATGAATAATAATACTTGGCTGACAGTGTTATTGATTCATAGCCTGAGAGTAGAATAGTTTATTCTATTTATTTCATACACAATTTGTTAACATAGTGTTATTTATTCATAGCCTGGGGAATGAGTAATGTACTCCATAAATATATTTGTAAATCACTCAAATAATTTGAGAGATCTTTGATGTTATCTTTTTTTTTTTATTTATCTACATATATATTTAAAAATAAATTCTAGATATAATATAGAATAAAACATCTTTATATAACAACAAAGTAATATATGCAATAGCTGTAATATGATCATAACATATAAAATCTCTTTTCTGCAATTTTTAATTTTTGCCCTTTTCAATACGTTTTGGTTAACGACAAAAAAAAAATGTGATGTGATGTACTGTTGCTTCACCTTAAACAGAATCAGGACTCTCTCAGCAATTATGCCCAGCAAAACCTGCTAGCCACTTTATTTTTCATTCCCCACTCTAACTTTTCCCATATTCTGCTCCATCCCATTTCCACAATATAATCTTTGTCAACTCTGTGGTCTTTATATCTAAATACCCCATATGTTTTCCAAAACCTAGCATAAAAACCAATAATCCACTTTCTGTATAATCATTTTTTTCATATTTATTCTTTCATATGTTTATTATATGTACCTTTTCTATTTTCAAACATTTACATTCAATTAACAACCTATATTGCATACACAGTGACATCTACTGGTTCTATATAAAATCAACACAATGCCAAAAAGTTTTTATATATTATGATTATATTACAGCTATTGTCATATATTATTTTGTTGTTATATAAAGATATTTTATTCTATATTATATCTACGATTTATTTTTAATTTGCAAAAGCAATATAAAGGATTTAGTTCCTTGTATTTTAGATATGTATTTAAAAATCTCCATTTGTTTTCATCTTTAATAAAAACTAATGAGAAACATTAAACAAAATTTCAATTATGTGTTACTGTATCCTAACTTATGAAGTATTAAAATTTTTTGCCACTTCTTATTTGCATTGCTGAATTATATATAATATAATACACTATATATACCTTAATTGTCACTCTACACTGCAGTTTAACATATGATTTATTTTATCTCTTCTTACCTAGTTTCAACTGTCCAGTAGTCATCATCAGAGCTATAACATTTAAACATATACAATACAATTAATATATACAATTAATACCTATATATATATAATACATTTCAAACATTCCAACTATTAGCTTAAATATGGATCTTTAATATCTCTTTATCCCATACTTATATTCAATTAACTTCTTTTATATAAAATTTTATTTTATATTTTAATGTTTATTTCTTTATATTCTAATCATTTAAATTTTAAATTTGTTCTTTAATTTATTTCTTCCATTTTAATTACTTATATATTATACATTAATCAATAACAATAATATTAACATAATATTCTTACTTATTTCCTTTTAATTTTTAATTTTTTTAACTAATTTTACCTTTAAAAAAACACTTAGCACTCTTTCTCCTATAACCAAAATAACTTTCAAAATTTTTTTATTTCTTTATTTTCTTCACCTCTATGCCCTCTATAAACACATTCTGAAACTATATCTTATTCTAATTCATTAAAATCTACACATACCTATTCATTAACAAAAATATTCCTACAAAATTAATGTTTTCAAACCCTGATCCTTATTAAGAAATGGCCTAATGCTTCTAATCAATATAGCCTCCTTTATCTTTCGATCCCTCCCATTTTAGTATGATTTATCATTTTAATACTTCTCTTTTCAAACTTATGCCCTGTCTCTAATGAATGTAAATAAACAGGTGATCTATCATATTTATGCTGGGTCAACCTTGTATAAATAGAATTCTTTGTTTCACCCACATAACTATTTTTAACATTTTTTTCTTTACAAGATTTACACTATTCTATATATTCCATTTATACATTTTCTATATTTATTATATATTATCCAAAATATTATGCATACTCTTTCTTTTCTTATTTACCACTTTAAATTTTATTACATTATTAAACTTTCTATTAATTCTCCAAATTACTTTATTTATATTCTTTACAATATTATTATTATATGTTTTAATAAGCAAAAGCAGAAAAATGCAATAGAAAAACAAGCATAAAGTTATTATTTGTTTTTGATATTATGAACAGCTAATTTTAGCTACAGAATAATGGAAGAAAGGGAAAATCTCAAATCTGCATTATTCAATAGTTGTCTACCTTGGTTAATAATGTATTTTTTTCCAATTCCTTTTTGGAGGAGCTTTGAAAAAATTTTTGCATTAAAGTCGATTTTTATTTAAATTTTATCTATTATTTGTTTGTTACAAATATTTTTTGCACTGTGGAAGTCTAAATGTACTTATTTTAAAATATGTTTACATATATCTTTTTTTTTGCCTGCTTTCAGATGATTGTGTAGTAGAAATGAGTCCAAAATATTTTTTTTATCAATTTTCTGTATCATTATTTTGTCACATTTGTTCCAGTTAATTATGATTATAACCCAAAGGGCTTCCAATAGTTGATGTTGTAGTAAGATAATTTAAAGACATAATTATGTCAAATAAATGTAAATTGAACGGAGAGGGAAAGTGAGGGTATCATGAGAAAAAATTTAATAATAGATTTTTATTGTAAAATAATCACTTAAATTTTCCCATTTATTATTATTAATTTATCTAGTAAGTCTGAAAATATGTCTATGATTCATTCAATTAATGTTGTATGAATGTTTATTTACCATTCAAAAACCAAGTTTAAATAAGTAACTAATAGAATTCTATATCATCGTTGATAGTTTGCCAATATTTTTATCACTCTTAATACAGATTATTTTAATATTTCTTTTTTTTAACACTCATTAAATTAAACTTTAGTGAAACCTGACATTAATATTGTGCTATAAAATAATGAAACCACCTACTTTGCAAAAGTGCATTATCTTATGATTAAAATAATATTACAAACCCGCCGTCTAAATAAAATCACTTTCTCCCTTTATGTTTATCATTTGTTTTCAATATGCAATAAATCCAAAAGAAAAGAATTAAGAGATACTTAGCTCTATCAAAATAATCTATAAAAATTAATGTTAATTTTAACCAAATTTAAAATTACAGTTAACATTCAATGCCTGTTTAATTTGGGCACAATATTATTTCCTAAAAATATAAAATGGGTTTTTCTTCTTCCTAAGTATTTTGTGACTGTTTAATTCCTTTTAAAATATTAACCTCTTATCTATCGAGTTTTCAAATTATTATATATATCAGACCCTATAAAGTATGATTTTAATCAAAAAATAATATGGTAGATATTTTATTAATAAGAAGAGCTTTGCAAAATATATTAATGCTTGATACTCATCTTATATCTAAAGACGCCACTCTTTGGCGTGGTTTTCGTGCTAAAACACATAAAAATGCTGTTTCCGCGGCCTACACATTCGAACCCGCATTTTCTGTAATACAGCTTTTTTTGTTGTGCTACAGAATGCAGGCCGTGTACAGCATGTATGTCACATTGCAGCAAATACATTTTCCAATTTCGCACAGTTTATAAAATATTTATGGCTTGATGAGAAAGTTTGTATTTGAATTTGATGGTAATGTTGTTTTCATTGGGTTTTTTTTTGTTATTTTAAAGTATTGAAATGTTCAGTTTTTTTAAAGTAATAATTCTAAGACTTTTTACGATGTACTGTATTGAAGTTTTAATTGGGAAAATGTTAAATATCTATGTTTTTAGTGAGTTGCAATTAGGTAACGTGTCAAGTAACATACTGTTCGTAACATTCCACGAGACAAAGAAGTAAAAAAGAGCAGTGCCAAAAAAATATCCAGTAAGAAAAGTACAAATATACATGATTTTTTGTAAATTTCATAAAAAGCAAATATTATAAACATGTTTAATAAATAAAGAAGACATTTATATGTGTTTGTTGTTGTTTAAAAAAGTTTGAGTTTCTTTATTTTAGCATTACAAACAACAGAACATGAACCCTAAAACTAACCCTAACCCTAAAAGTAAACCTAACCCTAAAACTAACCCTAAACCTAACCATAACAACTTTTATATTTTATTGTCATTCAGTTTGAAGTAAAAAATAGCCGTAATATCTTTTTGTCTGTAAAAAAAAAAAAGTAAAACGAAGACTAAAAAAATAAATAAAGGAGACTAAGAAATTTTACTTTTTATTACGATTATTATTTTTTAGTTAAACAACAACGACCAAAAAAAGTCATAACACAAGTAAAAAAATATCCAATAGAAAATTGATAAAAAAAAGCCGTAACACAATTAAAAAAATATACGATAGAAAAAACATGAATCAAATTGTGATTTGTTGATTTTATTTTACATTTATTATTATCATTTAAATTGTATACGTTAATAAAAAATAATATTTATAAAAGACGATTTTGTTTTGTTTTTATTTTCGCATTACAAAAAAGCACAGCAAAATTATTATAATCAACGGCCCAGGAATGGTCATATTTTATAGTTTTAGCATGAAAATGGCACCATCCAATGGCATCTTTATCCATAAGTCAATTACTTAATGCTTTTATAAATTTATATAAGTAAATTAAGGAGTCCTTTTAAAATGGCAAATTGATTAACCAAGCAACAGATTACAATTAGCAAGGGATCACAATTTATCATTATTGGTCGTGATTTCTATTGCTTTCTAATTCCTTAACACAACTTTTCTAGCATCTCAGGTTTAGGGTTATATCAGTAAACTATAATGAATCCCTACTCTTTTACAGTCTCAGAATGCTGATTACTGATCTCGGTGTAACTGCTTTTATAGAGAAACTAATTGAGCGATGATGGAGAAAGTAAGAAATTGAAAGAAAAAAAATCTCAGTGCCTGAATAGATTCTAAGTAATACATTTATTTTATAGCCTATTACAGGGATGGGCAATTGTTTTGTCTCAGGGGCCACAGAGGTTTGTTGAGGGCCGCATTGGGGGACACTGTGGAAGCAAAGGATAGCGGAGGGCCACACCTTTTTTCATGACACAATAAACACTGTTTTATTCCCTGTATTACCAAAGAAATATTTGTTTGTCCATTCTTCATTAAATACATGACATTCATCACTGATTTTACATTTTTTCGAAGGGTTCATGGTTTCACTAAAGTTAGAAATGTATATATTTGCTAATACAAAGACAAAATTGAAATTAATCTGATCAATTGGAAAAGCACTGCACACCGTATCTACACTGTGCATATGTATTGATGTGACCATCCTAGTGAAAAATACAAGATGAATCTTTGGTCACGCATGGGAAGGAAATCTCAGTTCAAGGCGGATTTTTCTGATTGTTTTGGCTTAGCAGGCCACTATTTTCCCACCCCTGGCCTATTACATTTGGAAGCTTGATAAAAGTATCAGTTTATAATTGGGAAAAAATAAGAATTTTGAAGCATTAAAAAGAATCATTTGCCTAAGAATGTAAGGAGAGAAATTAGATAAACTCTTAAATGTAGAAAAATAATAAGAAGTATATTAGGAAGGAAAAGAAGAAGAAAATAGAAGGTAATTAGTAATTAAGGTTAACTAAATATTATTTTGAGGACAGTGCAGAAGATGGAAGGATGTAGGGAAAATGTCCATAGTTTGCTCATATCAGTTGATTAATGTTTGATATAGTAATATATATGAAGGAAGAAGAAAAGAATAAACTGATATAAATGAGATTAGAAACATAAAAATATTGAAAACAATAGGTAGAAAAAAGAATGCTATTGAAGAAATTAAAAAGAAATTGGAATAGCCAAATTAAAGTGATCATAATAGAAGAATAGATTAATTTAAAGAAAGTAGTGGTTATTTCTGTTTAAAACAGAGACTAGAAGCAGAAATAAGGCCACAAAGTATTCATAACCATATCAATAAAGAAGGCCTGGTATGAGATTGTGTTAGGTTTTAATTTTTTGATAATAGTAGGATCCAATAGAAAACTTTAGGGAGAAAAAAATGCAGATAAAAAATTATTCCAAAAATTTGTTTACTTCTAATGTCTGTGCAGTTTTAGATCAGTCGTCATGATATGACAAAAACATAACCTAAAGATTACTAATTTTCACAGGACATTCTTTTTGTGAAAAGTTGAATTATTGAAAATTGAGGTCAAAGTATATTTATCGATGTATTGCATTAATACCGATAATATGTAGATTCTCAATTTTGTATGGCATAGAAAAATGTTTGCAGTTCTATGCTGAAATTTATCATTAAGACATAACAGCAGAAAAACTACAAGGTTCAAAATTTGTGATTTTATGTATTTTTATAGCAACCATATGTGTATATAAATGCTGTAATTTCTATAGCAAAATCAGATCAAAATGAATTGGTTTTTGTTGAATACATGGATAATTGCATTATGAAAGAGACTAAACTGTTTACCAAAATGCTAAAGAAACAAAAAAATTTGGAATTAAATAAATGTAAATAATTAATTTAATTTTTGTTTTGTTTTATTTTTAATGATAAACTTTTTAAAGCAATGTTCACTAATAAATTAAATTTAATTTTGTTCAGTTACTACTATATAGAATGGTGTGGTACAATATTTGTATCTGCATTTAAATTTAATTTTCCTGTAAGTAATTTGTTTGTTTGTTTTAAAAAAAAAAAGAAATACAGGAATACTTTTTGACAATAATTCGATATCTAAAATTATTATCTTTTTTATATACAATTGTAGTGTTAAATATATAAATGTTCGAACATTTAATACAGAAAAGGTAAACAAACATACGTTTATAAATTTTAGTTCATGCTTTCGATATATAGTATAAATTGAAAGCATGCTTAGCATAAATAAAAGCTAAAAAGTATAAACATATGTTTAGCATGTTTTCAATATATACTATATATTGAAAGCATGCTAAGCATGAATAAAAGTTAAAATTTATACACATATGTTTACCTTTTCTGTGTTAAATGTCCGAACATTTATATATTTAACAGCAATACGTTTTTTACATTTTTTTTTCTAATCATCTACCGATATTTGATAAATTCGTAAAATTTGTTAATGCAAAAAGAGTTCAAGAACAAAGGGTTTCATAAAATTAATAAATAAAGTATTTATTTAATAGGAAATTATTTAGCATTAAAGATTTGTACTTAAGAGGCAAAGGAAAAGGAAGTGTAGGCAAAAGGAATATAGACAGAAAGTGAAAGAAGTTTGAGTGACTTGAAGGAGAAAATAGTTAAAGAGTAGAAAAAGAGGCAAAAAGGCTGTCTGTTTAATGTTGCTAGATCTATCTTTGATCAGATTACTAATGTTGAAATAATACAATTTTATTATGAAAGGTTTTGTGACAACAGATAACATCCACATCTATCATATTCACAATCTAGGCTTTATGTTTATGGCAAATGAACATTGGAAAATTTTCAAGTTACAGGAGATTTAGGATTTTTCTTTCATGTAATGCACCCATACTTATTTAATATTGATTATAAAGCGCATGATCATTAGTTTATTACAATTCATAAACATCACGCTATATAAAATAAATAACTCATTTAATATTGATTAATAAATGAATAACCATTATAAATTAGAGATAATAGCGGTCTCAGATTCTGAATTGATAAAACGAGCATCAGTGTTCTGACTGAAAACATTAACAATTTGCATATTATAGGAAGCAGCTTTTTCCACTCACTGGTAGGAGAGTTGTCATTCTTCTATGGGATTGAGTCCTTATTTCATTTTTAATCTTATTAAAATTTGTAAATTGGGCTCTAATTATTACAATGATAGAACATATTGTATTAAAGAAGTGATAGTCAAAATCAGGCAATTAATGGTAATGATCAAGCATTATTGCTTGTTCTTAACATGTTATTGTAGTTATTGCGACTTGTTCTTCAAACAGAGATCTTATCATATATGCATTTCAATTTTGCATTATCATTTAAAAATACAATGAAGGCTTGTTTTTTTTTCTAATTGAAATAATACATTTTTTTAAATATTTCTTTATAAAATTAAAGAAACTAATATGACTCATACCAAAGATAGTGATAACTTGATATTACAGTCCTATAATCAAATAATATATATTTGATTGTCATCCATAATAAATTGTGATTCTTTGCCACTCCCTTAACATAATTTATTCTAGTATATAATATGTCGTAAAATCATGAAGCCTTTTTCATATTATTATGTTTGTTTCTGATATAAAGTCTCTAAAGAAAACTGAATTACACAATTAATCCTTTATTTAACTTTGATAACACCAACTCAGAAATGTGATGGATTAAAAGAAATGAAGGTAATTTATATTTGAAGAAAATATTGAAATACATTTGTGTTGTTTATTTAGCAATTTCAGTGTTTTTTTTTTTCCAAGTGTCATAGCATCGGCCGGGACGCGAACCCACAACCCGGGCAACTGCTTGTAAGGCAGTCGCTCTGACATCTCGACCACCAATGCAAGACAGCAACTTCAGTGTTTTTTCTAAATATAGTAATTTATTAATTTTTATTACATATATATATAAACTTTAAATGAGTGATTAAATAATGACTTACTTTTTAAGGAAATCAAATCTATGATCAGAAAAAAAAAAATATTTTGAAAGGTTTTTTTTGTTTTGCACTAATTTTAAAGATCTTTAGTCTGCAAATAGTCTTCTAATTTAATTTCATAATTTTTTCTTAATAAATATTTAGTTTTATTTAATTTTGTCTAGGAAGTAAAAATGTATTTTACAATAAGTAGATTATTTTTGTCTAGAAAGTAAAAATGTATTTCAGAATAAGTAAGTTATTTTTGATATAAAGAAATAAATTATTTATTTGTAAAAAAATAAAATAAATAAAACAATATGACCAGAATTACTGTTGACAACTTTAATGCTTTTTTATTAATTATAAACATAAAAAAGTGATAAAAGGTTATGTTTGAATATTTAAAATATGAAACAAAAACTTTCATGACTAAAAGAAAAATGTTAACTTTATAAACGTTTAAATCACAATTTGAAATAAATATTTTATAAGCTTATATGGACCCTGTTAGGATGGGGGTTATTTTGGCTACTCAGTCTAGACTTGCTTCATGGGGTAGTGTCAAATGGTCATATTCGTTTTTATATGATTGATGTTAAGCGAATGATATATATATTCGTTGTTTGTTTATAGTAATATAGTTTTTAAGCTGAAGATGATATATAGTATTTTCTTCCATGATTGATTCTGATGTTGTAGGTTGTATTTGTTTAAGCAGCCCATGAATTAAGCATGTTTTAAAATGTCATTACACTTTGCATTAAATGATAAAAATTGTTGATGCATATAAAGTTTAATCATAATTATTAAATCGAGAAATGATAAGGGCTTATGAAACTGGATGCAAATTTGAATTCTGGGCGAAGGTTTTCTATTATTTTTTAATCCAGTAGTATTTAAAATCATATTTATTTACAGTATTTAATATCAGCTGAGGTTTTTTTTTAATGGTACTTATTCTTTCTATATTATGTATTAAATGTTTAAATATTACACCCATAGTATATATTGAAACATGTTTGAAAATGCTTACCTGTACAATTTTATTTTCATTGTCTTTTAATACACATTTGAGAAAAAGATTAATGAACTAATAATACCAATAGAATATTATATCATTTAGCTTCACTTAATATTGAATATTTTCATTTAATTAATTGAAATTTATTAAATAATTTTTCTCTGGTCTCCTATTAATTATTACTAAAATTTTAAGTCTTTTACTAATGAGTGATTGCCTAAATAAATAAAATAAAATTTTGTCATTTATACTAATTTTTTTATTAAATATTGTTTATCAAAAGCTAGGATATACTATCTTAAAGAAGAGTTTATCTATCTGTTTAAAAGTAATCTGGAAGAAAAAGAAAATGGCTTTGTCCCATTATAATTTCAATTATTTTAAACAAAGTGATTTGCATTATAAAGTTTATCTCAAATACACTTCAAATGGGATATTGATTGCTTTCATTAGGAAAACATGGCTAAGAATTAGAATACTTAGGAGAACTGCAATTAGACTAAATACTGAAATCTTTCAGAAAGGACTGTTTGCTGCAGAAAAAAAGATAGAAGTTGGTAAGATCATATTTGTTATTTGCTGCTGTTGATAATGTATAGAAATATATAATTTTATCAATAATTTGTTCAGCAAAAGTTTTAGTATTTGTTTTGTACATGTTTATAAACACTATAGTATTCTAGAAAAATGGAAGAAGAAATTTATTATAATATTAGGATTAGAATATATAAAATAAGGAGTTATTTACTGGAACTGGATTGTATAAATATAAAGAAATTATTTTTCAAAATGTAGCATTATTCGTTTGTCCAAATGAAAGAATGGATCCAAGAATGGAACTTAGTAATTTATTATTCTAAGACAACAGGAGTAAAAGGAATTCTACATATGTAAATGCTGTGGTTGATTAAAACTGCATTATGTCAAAGAAAATGGTATGTCAGTTTTGGGAAGGGGTTCCTGACAGAGATATTTTAAGTGCTGGCTCTGGCTAGGCATTTATGATAAAGCTTGTAGAGGAATTGGCAATCCTCATTGTTTATAACTTACAAGCTTAAGAGATAGGGTCATGTGATCTATGATTCTTATTTTGACTATTTAGGGATCATACATCTTTTTCACATGTTTTTGGTCATATGTTTATGATCACATCCCTTCACAAGGTGTTAAAAATGGGTAGAAATCAGTCCCCACATTGTATAAGAATGGTGTAGTTAAAGTTATACTACAGAAATATTATTCATTAGGTAAATAATTTCTAGTTTAATGAATGACTAATAAAAAGCGATTAGAGATCAATCCCTACCTTGCATGGTAATGGTGTAGTGAAAATTACACTACAGAAACATTATTCATTAAACTATTTGCCTACTTTCAAATTATTGTTAAGCCTCGTTATTTTGAAATTTAAAAAAGAAACTGTTTTATACAGACTTCACAATTGACCTGCAAATTGAAAAACTGATCTGAAACTTTTAGTAATTTAGGTTAAATTTTTTTTTAAAAAAAGTCTATTTTTATCATGTAATTTATGTTCATGGGAAATAACTTTTAATTAATGAATTGTGTAGGATTTCACACCCTTTACAAAAGATTATTTTGTTATAAATTTATTTTTGTTGTATTTTTCATTAAGAAAATTTTTTTTATTATTGGAATTAAATGACAAGTATAGTGCAGTTTAGGTAAATTTATAATTTAGAGTTAAATTTATAATTTAATTCCTAAATACATATCCTGTCAGAAAGCTTTGATTTTTAAATTAATTCAATGTTCTGCATTAAATATTGCATTTTAATTTCATTAATAAATAACTAAGTTTTTGAGTATGGTCACCTTATTGATTTTTAAATCATTTAAATCTCCTCATTATTGTACTTGCAGATAGATAATTAGGTAGTTGTGGAGGACGTGCTCGATGGCCACAAAAGGTACTGTTTCTGCCATTGAGCACATCCTCCACAACTACCGATAATTATTTGATAAATCTTGCCTTCTCAAGTCTAGATATATTATTAAAAGAATGTAAATTGACTTTTTCTAGTACATTATATAATGTAAAGGTAGGAGCTAAGTTTGTTATGCCCTGACAATTGGAAGCCAAATGATTCATTCCAATTTGCAATTATTTCTAACTTATGAACACCATGTAAATCAGGATGTTTGCCCAGTACTTACTTCTGCTACATCTCCTTGCCCTTATTACATAGTTCCTCAGTTAGCACACCAGAAACATAGATCATGATATAAATTTTAATGGCCGGTCATACTGGTAATAATAAAAGAGTACATGATGAAATTATGTTATAAAGCCAGTATAATATGTAGTATTCTTAGATATTCGTCGTAATCAAAATAAAATAAATGACTAAATAAGAGTAAGACTAAGGACTGCCATATAACAAATAACAATATAAGTTTTATTCCAAAGCAAACATAAATAAATTATAAAAATTAAAGTAATAATTAAAGAAATATTCAAATAAACAATAATAAAATAAATTAAATAAATATCTGATGTGTACAACTTTCTACATTCTCATTTTACTTATTTTGAAATATATATGTTTTTCTCCAAGAATTGTACTGTTATAACTGTATTTATTGTTTGGACTATTTCTATCATCTAACATGAGTATTGAATGTCTCTAGAAAAATTTAACTTTATTTAAATATTCCAAATACATTCAACTGTTAGTAATAGCATATCAAACAGGTTAGTATATGCACAACATTTTGAGAGGTATTATTCTCCCCTCTTCTTCATTGCTAGCCTGACCAGTGGCAGTACTAGCATGGGAACTGAACCTGGACCCATAGATTCTTGAATTTCAAGGAAACGCTCTAACTGTCTGATGCTGCCAAAGGCAACAGTCAGTAGAAATTTCATTTACTTATCTATGAGGTTCCTCCTGATTTCTCCACTTATTCTTTTTAAGAGCCCAATTGATTAGTGGTTTCCATGTATTATGGATAGTCCCACTAGTTTGACTTTTGAGATAGATAAATATATGAAATTTCTACTGACTCTTACCCTTGGCAGGATGGCTCAGTTGGTTAGAGCATTAAAATTCAATACTCAAGAATCTAAGGGTCCAGGTTTGATTCCCATGCTAGTACTGTCACTGGTCAGACCAGCAACACCTGAAGAAGAGGGGTGAGCAATACTTCTTGAAACACTGTGCATATACTAACCTATATTTTTTCTAAAGACATTCAATACTCATATTAGGTGATGGAAATAGTCCAAACAATAAATGCAACTAGAACACCATCATCACAAATCTTCAGGAAGACTTTTATAACCGTTTGCAAAAATAAATGAATAAAGGAAACGTATATGTCCCAATACTAAAATGCATAGCTTCATGTAAAATGAACTTAGAATATTTGTAAAAACAATACCATTTACTATTTTCACTACACATTCCAAATACTATCATTGTGTGTGTTTGTTTATTATCAATAATCTATATTGGTTTGTCAAATATTTTAATTCCAAACTTGGGCAGAAATTTATATAATTATTCCAAATTAATATCAATAATTATATTTTTTACAAGTAACATAATATGAATATATATCTCAAATATATTTTATAAAACATTTATTTTGTCATGCCATTTTATCAAGAACACATATACTTTTTATGTTGCTTAAGTACAATACCTGTTTCTCTAAACTTACTCCACATATACAGTAATACATTTTCTTAACATACATATAAAAGCTAAGATCTTGTCTCTTTGTTACAAATAAATAATTAAATTAAAAGGCTATGACGAGCAAGCCTCTTAACCAATGTATATAAAATAATATTTGCTCAGTTTCATGAAATAAAAGTCCATTTTATGCATTTGGTTGCAGACGGGTGTGGGTTCGCGTCCCGGCCGATGCTATGACATGTGAAAAAAAAAATGTTTTTTATAACTGTATTTTATCTACACTTATTTTAAAGATCTGAAATAATATCTAATTATAAAATTATAAACAGAGCAAAACTCTCCATACAGTATTGCCACCTGTGCTAAACAGAGTAATCAATGGATGCCAGAAGGCTTGTGCATAAAATCCCTATCTAATGCCTACTCATCCAATATCCCCAGACTGTATGGAGAGTTTTGCTCTGTTTATCAACAATTAATGTGCTTGTATAGGAAATGTGATCATGTGATGCTTAATGGTTATAAAATTATCTTATGCAAAAACTTATTTCTTTATTATTTCTTTTGAAATATTTTAAAGATCTGAAATAATATCCAATTACAAAATTATCTTATGCAAAAACTTATTTCTTTATTATTTTTTTTGAAAATTTACAAATATTTAAGTGTTTCTGTATTTAAAATCAATGAAAACATTTTCACCACTCATATTTTTTTTAATACTATTCTTTGAATTCGATATGAAATGCTATTCTTGAATGCTTTAACCTTTCCATCAATAATAGTTTGAAATAAACAAACAAATTAATAATAATACATTGTTTAAATTACGTACTTTAATTTGTCATCATATGTACTATAAAAACAATTGTTTAATCCCTTTTAGAACAATAGGAATATTTTTTTTCTTTTTGGGTCTGTTTTCAATCCAATCGAGACACTTTCAGTGGCTTTGCTTGTTGATTGAAGTAATTGTTTTTTGTTTTTTTAAAAATTCCATACATTCTTTCCACTGTGGAATAAAATGAACTATTAGAACTATTAGACAAGGAAGAGAGAGAGAGGCAGGCATAACTTTAAATTAATCTATTATTCTAGCTCTTGGAATCTGGTCAATAAAAGAGAGAGAAATATTTTCCCTTTCTTTTGTTCAGCAATTTTATTCATAAGTTCGAAATAAATAAATAAGTAGACAATTTTTTTCTTATTTATATATAAGTTCGGAAGACAAACTTTTCTGCTACTGTTTCATTTAAGAATCTAGATTATTCTATCTTATTACTTTTCCATCTTCCTCATTTGTGCACTATTGACATCTAGAAAATTTTCCACATTTGCAACTGTGTTCTATATAAATAAATAAAATTTTACACCTTAATGCATCTAGATTGTGTGTAAAATATACTTGTATTTAAAATAATATTTGTTAAAAAAAAATCCTCAAGGGTAATGATTAATATTACTGTGTATAATAAAACAAATAATTACATGTTTGTGTGTGCACTTGTTTACATTTATTCCACATACATACCTATTCTCCCACTTTCTTCATAATAATTCAGCTATCTATACTCAAGATAAAATAGGCAAAACCTTCCATACAATAGTGCCATCCAGAGTAATCAATGGATGCCAGAAGGTTTGTGCATAAAATCCCTATCTAGTGCCTACTCATCCAACACCTCCAGACTAGTTTCTGACTTGTGACCTTCATCAGTGAGGGTGCTTCCAACTACTATCAACAAACTATGGACCAAATTTCAATATTGTCTTAACATTATCAGGAGGAAGGTTGTTAGTTAAATTAATAAAGCTGTACATGTTTGGATGATCCAATGTTTTTTCATGAGATATATTAATATTTTTGTGGATTTAGACTGTAACTTTAAAGTGATATCAATGCTCTTATCAATTCTATGAGCTAGGATGCTGTATGTTTGAGACATCTTGTCAGAGCTCTTTTACATCCTCTAATGATGTTATTGATCACAAACATTTGTAACTGAGTGATAATGTGGATATGAATTGCCACCATAATGTATTATACAGAAGTCCAGGAATATTTTGTGTTTTGGGCATGTATTGATTGATTTGAAAGTTTTAAATAATCTGTTGAGTTTTTGATACAAGTTCATGTTTCTTTGTAATTCACTTATACCTTATATTTTTCTTATAGAATTTTAATTCACATTAATCACCCTTAGAAGTGAAAAAATAAGCAAAACTTAAAACTGAAATGTTTATACACTTACTGTAGTAGGCTGACCATGCTTTCAATATTTTTAAAATATCATAATCGTGGCAATGCAGCCAAAAAATAGAGGCAGATAGTGTAATTTAAAGATTATGTAAGTGGTATGTAAATGAATGGGTTTAAACAATCCACTTTCTAGAGAGGATAAAAGATAATTATTTACTGTTGATGGTATTCAGATTGTTGATGGTATGCCATGTTTCTTATATCTTGAGTAAACCCCTCTCTGGCTGTTATAGGTTGAAAAGATATGACCAAGTTTATGTTCATGGCCTGAAAATATAGATTTGTAATCAAAATTGTTCTTAACTCTATTGAACATGTAACATACTGGGCAACCGTGGTTGCCTGATTAGCATGGGATCCTCCAAATAGATTGTACTGCAATTAGTATGATTGCAGGAAATTTTAAGCATAATCTGATGGGTCTGTTTGGGTTAGGGGGGTGAGTTTGACTTTGGAGTTATTAATCAGGTAGTTAAAGGTGAGTGAGGGGCAGAGGCTCATTGGGTATGTGTCAGAGACAAATGTTGTTTATACTTCTGGATATATATGAAAGCAATATCCAGAATTTGATGTCGATTAGCATAGATCTGGATTTGATTTTGGTATATAAAATCTTTTAACAATATTAATAAGCAGCCAGTATTTATATCCAAAGTGGCATAAGTCCTTTGTATAATTATTAATATTGGTTTTGCACATTTCCATATCATTTCATACTCTTTTAAATCACATCATCTGCCTCTGCTTTGTAGCTATATTGCTATTATGATGATAATTTTAAAAATATTGAAAAATGTGCTCAGTGTACTTATACTAAGCATATAAACATATCAGTTTAAGCTTTTTTTATTTTTTTCACTTTCAAAGTGATTATTCTGAATTACAATTCTATAGAAAAGGCAAAAAGTATAAGTGAATTACAAAGACGCATGAACTTGTGTCAAAAACTCAAGATCTTATTTAAAACTTGCAAGTCAATTACTATTCTAGTTGAAAAAATTAATTTTGGCCTTGCGGGGTGGCGGGGGGGGGAGGCCGCCGCCGCGGGAGAGGGAGGGGGGGGGGGGGGGGGGGGGGGGCGCGCCGGGGGGGGGGAGAGAAGGGAAAAAAAAAATTAATTTTCTCAAAATATGCTCAAATACACAAAATATTCCTGAATTGCTGTATAATGCATATAAATAAAGCAATTTACACCCTCAGAAAAATTCTTACCCAATTAAAAACCCTTCTGCTCATCAATTTAATTAGTGTGTGCAAAAATGGAGGAGTGATGAAAATGCAAGATCTGTGAAATACAGAACACCCCAGTTCTTAAAATCAGTAAGTGCAATGTTATCAATCTAATCAAATTTGCTAAAAAATTAATATTTCTCATGAAAAAATATGGAATAAAAATAGATCACTCAAACACATATTATTTCATCCCCTGATAATGTTAAGACCATATTGGAATTTGGTCCATGGTTTGTTGATGGCAGTTGGAAGCATCTTCTGATGGAAGTCATCATTGACAATGAAACAAAATTGTCCTACAATCAGCAAAAAGATAAGATCATTGGGAAAATTGCATATGTGACTATGAAAAAACCAATTAAAGATAAGAATAACCACTAAGCGAAAGATATAAACATTACCAAGCTATTTACAAGATCGCCAAATTATATGCATAAAGGAGGATAAGGGAAACAGATTAATATTATTAGACAAAGAAAATTACCTATACAAAATTAATGCACAAATCAATAAGTTAAATTTTAAATCATACAATCTAAAAAGAAACAAAGATAAATGTTGTGTTTGATCTGAATTGCAGACTTAATCCGACAGTTATAAATAATATGAACACTCAAAGTTTAATTAACAACAAATATATTTATATAATATACAATCAATAAACATAATATCATGTATATAAACTTAGTTAAGACTGGGACTGGTCATGCATGAATGGCTGGACTCACTGAATAACATGCCTCATGAGTTTAAGCTGAGACTCTTCTGGCTTTATTAGACAGCTTGCCTTGAATCAGCCCAAATTTTTGCGGCTTCCATCTCTATTGTGGACTTGTCTCATTTTGGTAGACTTATAGCATAATGACTATAATAGAAGTGTTCACTGTAGCAGGTGGTTTCAATTGAGAGCACATTCAGTCATTTAGGTTAGACAAACATTCTTTCCTTATGTCAAAAAAGGCTGACTATTTTTTACCAGATCCACAACCTTAGTGGCAGCCATCGTATTCCAAACATCACTGCCTATTAGTCAATTTTAATCATTGGCTGTGTTTCATGCATATGTTGACACATTGGATAGCAGCAATGAATGTTCAATCTGATCAGATAAGGAAGGAATTCTGAGCTAATACACTTCTGATGACAAGGTGAGATATGACATCCCTCCCTCATATAAAATTAGCATGGAATAACATAGAGCTAGATGACATGTCTGCTTTGTTGGTTTCTCAAATTCATTGTTGTTCTTGTCTTGTTCATCATCATCCTCGCCTGATGTTTTTGTCCCTGGAAGTTCATCTGGGTTGTACTGTCTACAGTTTCTGTAGGAATTAGTCTCAATTGGTTTAGGGGGCAATGATGTTGATACCATCTGCTGCTTAAATTACTACTGTGTAGAGTTCTTTCAATTGTATAACCACCACTGAGATCCATTTTGTGGATCCATTGTATATTCTGCATAGCACCTTAGTGCTTATTTGTACTTTTATAATGCTATTTTCTTTTTTTTAATTCATATTTGGAATCAGGTTTCAGGTCTGACAGATTGGTTCACAAGTTTCTTTTGAATAGAAGTTTTGCCGGAGTCTTTTCTGTTGCTGTACTTTGTATGGAATTCTGTGTTAACAGTGTTCTGGCAATCCAAGTATTCCAGCTTCCTGTATCCATATTTGTTTCCAATTTTTTTTCTCTTAAACTAGTCTCTGCCTGGCCATTGCTTTCTGCATTTAATGGTGGGCTATACACTAGCTCAATGCCATTATTGGTCTAAGTTTTTGAATGCACTTGCTGTAAATGCTGTGTCATTATCTGATACTATTGTTTTAGCTAAGCCATGTGTTGCAGCTTTTATTGCTGCTATGGACTGAAGTGATGGGACTTCTACCATTTCCAGCCACTTGAAGTATGAGTCAACTACTACCAACAGCAGTTTTGCCTTTCCATGGGCTGCATGGTCCACATGGATTCTAGACTTAAGACCCTTCAGGTTTAGGCCACTGAGCTGGTTTGTCTTTTGCTGGCATGGTTTGATTTATTTTTCACAGATAGCAGTGGTGGACTTTGTCCTCATTATTAACATTTAAAGTAGGCCATCATACATTTGATCTTGCCAGCATCTTCATTTGGACTGCCCTCAAATGCTCATTATGTAACAGACTGAGCACCTAAGAAATGTCCAGCTGGGGGAATCACAACTCTGGATTCTCAGATAATGCAGCCATATTCAGTTGAGAAGTTCAGCCTTTGTGTCCTGGACCTGAATTTAACTCATCTGATTTTTTATTTGGCCAGTCCTGTTGGATCAATTTATGTATCTTTTGGAATCTAGAGTCATTAATGGTCTATACAGTCACTGTCTTACTGTTCAGTGGTGTATTTGATTTTGAAGTCAATCATTAATTAATTGAATTAATGTTGTTAGATTGTTGTAGCCTCTGCAGGTTTAATGCATCAACATGTGGAATATATTTTCCCTCTATGTACTGCAGTGCAAAATTATAGCCTGACAAAAAATTGAACCACTACAATATTCATGATAAGGCATGCTGAGGGATTCCCTTGTCAGGTGCAAATATTCCCAATAGGGGTCTATAATCTGTAGGATGAACAATCTACCATATAGGTAGCTGTGAAATTTCTTAATGCCATTGATCAAAGCAAAGACCTGCCTGTAAATTTGAGCATAGTTTTTCTCAGTCTTTGAGAAACACTTTGATGCAAAGGCAATAGAGATATATGTCCCATCATTATTCCTAGGTACAACCCTGCCCCTGTTCTGACTGGTGGTGCATCACATGTTAATACTTGCACTTTTTCTAGGTTGAAATTTGCCATCACTACTTTGAAGGATTTATCATCCTTATTGCCCCTCTTCCAGACTGTCTTTTTGTCCAACAGCCTCAGTTTATGATATAAAAATTATTTATTATTATTTATGAGTCCTAAGAAGGACAGAAGTTCTTTTTTATTTTCAAGTGTTTTGGCTTTTTTAATTGCCATAATTTTTTTTTGAGTTGGATGAATGCCACTTGCAACCATCCTGTATCCAAGAAACTCCAATTCATTGGCTTCAAATATACATTTATCCAAGTTTATTTTAATACCAGAGGCTTTGAATTTTGTCTAGAAATTTTTTGGTGGCACTCCAAAATTGTTCTGGTGTATGTGCCACTGATCAAAATATGGTAGTATGTCCAGTATTCCAGCAGCCAGGTGATCCATGACTCTTTGGAATATTGTTGGGGTGATGATATATTAAAAGGCAACTGGTTCATTTTAATTAAATCTTTATGGGTTATTATTGATAATGCTCTTGCAGCCTGATCATGCACAGGTATTTGTAATTATGCATGTTTTAAATCAATGTTTGTAAAAATCCTACCATTTGACAGTGTGGATAGGATTTATTTAACTGATGATGGTGGATAATTATCCGGAGCCAAATTGTGCATTGGTATTCCCCGCATATATGCACATCACCATTTTCTGTGATGATTGATACTACTGGGGTGGCCCATTCTGATTATGATATAGGCTTTATAATCCTTGCTACCTCCCACTTTTTGAGTTCTGCTTCCACTTTAGTTCTCAAGTGATCTGCACCAACAACTAATAGGTTTTATCTCTATTAATGGCAAATGATTGGTTGTCCTAAGTACAGACACATCTTTTTATTGAATACTTCTGAGTAATCAGATTTAAATTTGCTTGATGTTGTGACCTGATTTACCTTTGTCACTGCAAAACCTAAGTGACTGAACCAGTCTCAGCCTTCACCTGATGCCACTACCAGGGGTAGGTATATAGTCTTGTTAAGCTTAGTAATTTTAATTTGTTTGACCCATCAGTTTATTTTATTGCCCAGATATGACTTCTGCTAGGATGCAGCTTATGTTCATTATTATAATTAATGATAGCCAAAGTTTTTTAAACAATGTACATCTACAGACTTTGTGTCCAATACCATTGTAACTGGTATATCATTAATCAAAATCTGTGTTTAAATCCAGGCTGATCATCTTTTATATGATTTATACAGGTAACTTGTTTATTTTTTTTATAATTGCTTTTTCTGTTTTTTGGAATGAGTTTTTCCATTTTCAAGTCAGCTATCTGTCTCTTTGTTATGAGCAAAGCCCTTGTGATCGGTTAAGCCTTCAATTGGCATTTTCAGTCAATTTTTCTTTTAGATCTATTCAAACAGATCTAAGTGATTTCAATAATCACTGCTTTGTAAGTACGATGAATGTCTAATTAATATTTATTAATTCTGATTTTGAAATTAAAATAAGCACATTTTTATGTGATAGTAGATATAATGGTAATTATAAAATTTCATTATCTATTTTGATTAATTTTTTTTTTAAATTAATACTTGTACAATATATTTTGATAAAATTCGACAAAGTTTTTCAAGAGATTAAGTGAATTAAAAAAAGATATCGTTTTTCATTTAAAATAAGGGAAAACATATTTTATTATTGTATTTTTTTTTTTATCCTGATTATAAAAAGATTGGTGAAAAAGATTAGGAGAGCTTTTTACAGATAGTGATAGCAGAGTTACCATGAAGTTATGACTGAAGACAAGAGAGTTCAAGATAAACTGCTGACACTAGTTAGCTACAATAAAGTTTGGAATCACATGGAAGTAATGGGCCTGCTTTCGGTGTTCTCCATAGTCCATAATGTATTAGAAGGTATGCTTGAATTCTATCAAATTCTAGATTAAATGGAGCTGACAGTATGTATGTCAACAGTTACAAAATTATATCTTTGCTCATGATGTCAATAAGTCAGTCTACTGTTTAGAAGGGACCAGTTTACTCAGAGAATCCATTAGCTTTCTGAAGAATTAGTTTATACAGATATTATTTTATCTATACAAGCACAATGTTTCGCATCATACCTATAAAATACAGCTGATGAATAGTGTTATATATAAATGATTGATTCATAGACAAATTTTATGTTGAGAAAAAAAATGTAACTCCAATAATCTTTTTAGATTAGGGAATAAAAAAAACTTGTAGTATTTTTTAAAGACATTTATAAATAATCAAGAATAAGTTGTTAAAAAGAAAATTTTTGTGAAGGACTGTCAATGAATTAATATTGCTTTTTTTTTAAAAAAAAAAAAAGGGGGGGGTGTTTTTTAACGTTAGTTGATGAATGAATTAATAATTGAGTCATATTTTTTTATATATACAGACATATGCGTGAATTTTATGTATAAATTTGACATGGAATTGTATATTAAGAAAATATAATATGGTTTATTAGATTTTATAAACACCAGTGTGCGCACACATTTCCATACACACACACATACATGTTAAATCAGTCATTATTTATGTATCATTATCATTAAAATATGATAGCTTTTTTGTTATGATTTGTAACCCGGTCACAAGGGAGAGTTAAGGTATATATTTGTTAAAGGAGTCGTAAAATAAGTATTTTTACTCACCCTATGTTTCAAGTGGGCTATTGCTCATTATCTTTTAAATGGCCAAATATAAACTAAGCAAATATATCTACTTTTATATATGTTAGCTTTGTTGCTATGGTAATTTTAGATTTTAAATTAATTGTAAATATTTCCTAAAAGATATTTAACTTTTTCTTGTAAATAAATAATCTTAACATTATTACACTTTAAGTGGAAAAAGCATTCAAAGGATTATATTAATTTTTAATGATGTTCAACAATATGTTATTAAAAAAAGGTTGTTACATGTCAGTGCAATTCAAATTGATTTTGATACGGCTTTCGGCTCTGAGAATAGGAAATGTCTAGTTAAACAACCACTATATTACTATCTACAAACCATAAATAAATTTCTCTTATTTGATTCTATAATGAACTGATCAGTTTGCCGGAACTAATTCTCATAGAAAACTTTTTTATTAATTTTAATAGAAGAAATATTCAAATGTTTGATTATCATGTTAATTTCCACATATATATATGTCAGTTTACCTGTAACTAATAATTAATAAAAAAAAATTGATTCTTTTATTCTCAAAATAAAAATATTACTATGAGCAAGGTTAAACTTAAGTGCCTTTTAAATACATGACATTAGACCACTTATACAAAATTAACTTTGTCTTAACTTATGTTTTGATATCATGGAAGGCAAAAATCAAGATATATTTCTTTTGATATCTAGGCCACACTATATTATAGTTGGAGTAAGTGATGATTCAGTCTTAGAGTTTAACCGTATTTACTTGGAGAATCCACACATATTTAAAAAAAAGGGGGATTAAACGTCTTATAAGATTCATACAGATTTCCCCACTATTGACTGCAGGCTATATTAGTCAGTTCCCCATAGCTGTAATTGTTAGCCATCAGTTAAACATATAAATAATGTCTTAAGTGGTGTGTGTGTCTTTTTAAAATTTTCCAAAATGCATGTCTTAATTAAAATTTGTCTTTATTTTCCAGGTTTATGAAATTTTTATAAAAATAGGAGGTAGTAACTTAATAATAGAGAAGGCAAAATAACTTAATCTACTGAATGATAAAACAATGTAATTAATTCAAGTACAATGATTCTTTTATAACAATGGAAGTTAAAAAATAAAAACAGCATTGTAGGGTTCACACTCTACCTTCAAAATAAATAAAGTAATATTGGAAATCTAAAATTATTTTCAATTAAGTTTCATTTTAATCATAGTGTTTTTATAAATTTATAGATTACAAAAAAAGAGAAAATGTCTTGCATTGGTGGTCGAGAGGTCAGCGCGACTGCCTTGCACTAGCAGGCAGTTGCCCGGGTTCGCGTCCCGGCCGATGCTATGACACTTTAAAAAAAAGAAAAAATTAACTTTTTCTGACTTCAACGGAAAAAGTAAGAATATCATCTTATGCATATATAAAATTTTATAATGAATTCTAGTCAATGTTTGCTACTGCTATATATATATGATTATAATAAACACAGACTTGTGTAAGTACAATTAAATATTTATTACATATATACAACATATCTTTACAACATATACAACTGTTATACCTTCGCCTGATACTTTTGGCAGCTATAGCAGCTAGTTTGCCTTGCAACTATTGAAGGAAAGGTCTTAGGTATCTTTCGAAGTTTATTTAACACTTCCAGTTATACCTTGACAAGTTGATCTTTGTGTAGGCAGTTACACTTCTAGATGTATTGTGGCGCTTGTCTATTGTTATATCTTCTAGTTCAACATGCCACTGGTTTAACAATGGACAATATGCATACTACCATTAAGCTCTGACAATTATTTGTGGTTGTCTGACATTACCTCCAAATGGACTGCCTACTTGTAGCCAGATTTTTCTTTCACAATGAGAATAATTGGATTCACTGAGCTTCATCTTACTTATTTATGTATCTTTTGGCCTATAGCAATGAATTCTCAATACAATCAAGATAAGCTGGAATCTGGATAAGTCCAATACAACTCTTAATTAAAATTTTCCATGATTTTCCAAATTTATCTAATTTTTATAAAAATAAAGAGATAGCATCATAATCGAGAATCAGAACAACTTAATCTAATGAAGTTAGAAAACTAAAATATAACTTTGATTAAGTCATGTAAGTTTTTTTCATGTATCATAGCATCTGCCGGGAAGCGAACCCACTAACCCAGGACAACTGCTTGTAAGGCAGCTGTGCTGACCTCTTAACCACCTACGCTTGACAATTCAAGTAAGTTGAATCTTTTATAACAACGAAGGTTAAAAAATAAAAACGAGGTGTTATAGTTTACACTCTTTCTTTTAAAAGAATAAATTAAAAATTGGAAATCTAAGTGTTTTTATAAATTTATAGATTATAAGAAAATACAAAAAAAAAAAAGGAAACTTAAAAAATTCTTTGTTTTTTTGACTTCAAAGTAAAACATTAAGAAGGAAAAAGTAGGAGTACCATCATATGCATATATAAAATTTTATAATGAATTTTAATCAATCTTTGCTACTGTTATAATGTTACATATTTTATGATTTATAAAGTAAAATCCATCATTTACCTTCAAGTTTTATGTATTATAAACATATAATATTAAAATATTTTATTTTGTAAATACTTTAGTAATAAATAAGTAAAAAACATATATTTAATGCTTTCCATTTTTAAGTATCAAAATAGTTATCATAGATTTATTATCATATTGAGTTGGTAAAAAGTAATTTGATAGTATATAGAGCTACTATATAGATATATTTCTGTTATTTATAAATATAATTTTAAAATATTTTCTGTGATTCTTGAACATTCAAAAATGTATGAAAAGTATTATGTGTTTCTTATTTCTAAATAACATGCCCACCCCTATGTCAGATACAATAATAAATCAAAACTCTGGAATTATACAGTTTTCAAAACAGTAACACACACAAAAGCCAACTATAAAATAGGCTCCAGCATGACTATTTTTTTGAGTATTATTTACAATTAACACTCATAAGACCAAAGTTTTATTAATATCACACCATTTTAATGTTAAAACATGAAAGATCAATTTTTCATAATTTGAGTATTCAAAAAATTATCCATCATATTTACAAAATATATCTTTTTGACCCCCCCCCCCTCAAATCATATTCCAAATGCATAGAAAAAAAAATCTGTCAAATAAAAACTTGAATTGCAAATAACTGAGTATTCTAAAGCACAAATTTTAATCTGATCACGGAATAATGTTGATTTTTTTTAATGCAAAATTCATGTTTGTTAGTTTTCTTTTTTTTAATGCACATTTCAGCTCATCAATATAATTTGATCCACACCTATATATGACATTTATTGATTTTATTAATAGCATTCTTTTCATTAATCATTAACCTATTAAGTTTAATGCTACATTAAAGTCAATATTAAAATATGAAGAAAAAATGATGTAATCATACCAGAAACTCTAAATTTTACATATGGTAGTGAAATCTTTTTTCCAATACTTTTCTTTCTCCAACTATGTGAGGGATGTGCAGTATATTTGAAATGTTTTCTTTTATATTCTGCATTTTCTTATTCATTAACATATATTTTATATTGAAAAGCTAATCACATTGAAATTTCATTTATGCATAATAGCAATATTTGGTAGTAGGTCTATAAATCCTTAATTTAATTAGAAAAATTTTCATAAATATCATACAACTAATTCTTTTATACTTTCCTCCATAATTTTAAATCAAAATATTTTATACTATGTAAAGTGTCTTTAAAACTGTAATTTTAATGAGATTTTAATAATTTTTTTAAATTTTAACTGCAAATGCTATTGGAGATCGTAATCATGCCATGAGTTAGCTGTCTTTATTTATATATTACTAAACATCGCATGATCACCATCTCTTATACTAGCACATAATTGTTATAAAACAAGGCTAAACTTTCCATACAGTAGTGCCACCCTGTGCCAACCAGAATAATCAATGGATGCCAGAAGGCTTGTGCATAAAATCCATATCTAGTGCCTATGATCTAGGTGCAGTGCTCTTAGATCCAAAGCTCTTCACTGATGAAGGCCACAAGCCAGAAACTAGTCTGGGGATATTGGTTGAGTAGGCACTAGATAGTGATTTTATGCACAAGCCTTCTGGCATCCATTGATTACTCTGGTTGGCACAGAGTGGCACTACTGTATGGAGAGTTTTGCCTTGTTATATATATTACTATAAAATTGTAGAGTTAACTCTAGTTTTGCTTTGTAGGAGTTTTATATATATATTCATTCCTATCTTTGCATTTGAAAGTCATTGGCCAAAATATGGCTGCATTTAAAATAGCAATAACAAGGACCAAAAATGTTGTACTTTATTAGATTTACATGTAACAACAAAAGATCTTGACGTGCAGATAGTAATTTTTTTTGCTATGTCCATGATCTCAATTTGAGTCTTCTCTAAACTTTTCTTATTACTTTATAATCAGGCTTTGCTTTTTTTTTTTTGGATAGCTGACCAAAATTAATCTAACTAATTTTTCAGTACTGTTTGTTAATTGGATGGTTTAGATATTTTTAGCAAGAACATAAAGAAGGGAGATAAAAATATTCAAAAGCTCACTATCTGGCAATACTTTCTTTTTCACTTTTTCATAGGCCTTGTTGGAGAGGCCATTGATTTGCTGTGTATTATGTAATGGCTGTTTACTTTTTTGTTTATATGTATAGCAATACCCATATGCAATATTTATATCTTGGTATTTTTATTTTATGTGATTTCTGCTCTCTTTATGCAGCAGCTATTTAGAATCTACTAGCTTAAATATTTTTTGAATGATCTGTATTTATATTTATTAAATGTTTATTCATTTGTGTGTGTGTGTGTGTGTTTTTTTTTTTAGGTATCCTTTGCAGAAAATTTATCATTTTTGCTGGAATTGCTAAAAAGTGGTAATTAGTATTAATATTTATATAAACTTTGTTTTTACTGTTTTATGAAATAGTTTTGCTATTTTAATCTTGTTTTTTTCTTTTTTCTGTATCATATATATTTGTGAAAGAAATCATATTTAATTATGAAATATATATAAATAATTATTCAAAACAATCGAATAATTAATACAGTAACAATATTTTAAAAACAAATATATACCATAATTGGAGAAAAGATCAAAGGAGCATTGGTTGTTATATAAATAAGTGCCGAAATCAAGACAAGAAAATGTTAGAAATGATGACGTATAACCTTCAGTATTTTTGATCATAATGTTACATGTAATTATGGTTTTGATTTTGATTTTAATAAAGTTAAGATTTTATGTATTGAAGAAATAATAATAAACATAAAATTAAAGAAGCTATGTTAATAAAAAATGGAAAGCAATATTTGATAAATAGACAGGCTGCTAATATAAAAATTAATGAATTGTGAGAAAATTGATGTATGACGTAATTCTTTTTGTATACATTTGTAACAGTTTTTTGTAATAGAATTTGAATCTAGTTGATAAGGACTACTTAGATAGTTGAAAGTACTTCTATTAAATTATGGTATATATTTGTTTTTAAAATATTGTTTACTGTATTAACTATCGTATTGTTTTGAATAATTATATTGGAATTCAGACATTGATTAATAATTTATATATTGAACTGGGTGAGGTTGTAGATCACTTGGGGAACTCAATCTAGCATGAACTTTATTTCTTTAATAAAAATAAACTTGTGTGAGCAAAATTATAAGACTTACTTTTATACATACAAAATACGATACAATTATTTATTATTAATTAGATCTATACCAATGAAATTCAAGTATTGCTCTGCACTGGTCTTTTTAAGCAGAGAAGTGTAATACATTATGTCCAAGCTAGAGCTATCTATAAAATATACAACTGTGACCATGTTTAAAGGACATAGATATTCTCGACTGCAGAATTCAACTCCTATCATTCAAAGCACTTTTTCATTTCAGAGAAACTCCCGGCACCAGTTAACTACAGTAGTTAACATGTTCTGAATAATGGTAAACTAATTCAGCATCTAAGAAATCCCAACTATCTCAATCAAAAGAATAATATATACATTATTGCTTTAATTGGTGGTAAAAGAATTGACCAACAAAATATTAAGTTTTAAAGATAATTTATTTTAACTAAATGATTACTATTTTGATTTGTAAGCTACTTTTATGAGCTCTTAATTAACTTACACAATGATTTTTATATATAACTACACACACTCTTAATAAATCATGCAATATAATATAATATAACAAAGAGTATTAAATAAACACAAAACATTTAAAACATGCATATCAGTAGTTCATTTTATGCATGCTATAGATTTCATTGTTTTTACTGACTCTAGAGGCTTCAAATTATTGCAATGGCTACATTAATATAAAGAAATGGAATTAGAAAATGTTATTTATTCCCTATAGAATTTTGGATGTGGACTTCTTGCTGTTTACTGCTTCATGCGAGTTTTACCAACCGGTTGGATTTTAGGCTTCTGTGGAGTTCCTATGATTGCTATCCATAATACTCTTATTCAAGACAGTTAGATATCTCTGGAAGTTTCAAATTATTAGGCAGCCATCACTTTGATCAGGCAGGTTGCTGATGTTCCATTGGACTGAGGCTGGAGTCTGGCCGTATGCCTCTGATGGCTGCTAACAATGCATTGTCATGAAAAAACACTGATTCTGGATACATGATAGACTGACTGAAGACTGATTGTAAAAATTCTGATTGTAAAACTGATTCAAATGTGAAAAACTGACTATTTGTGTGATGACCTGTTGTCATTTTTTTAAAATCAGTTTCTATACCCGCCAGCTATATCCATTGTTGAAAATTCGTCACTGCTTTTGATTAAATTTTTGATACGATTTTAATTAATTAATTAATCCTGTTTTTTAATTAGTAGCCATTGCTAATTCTGTTTTTATATAGCTTATGATTGTATACAGTGCTTGAGAGACATTCCAATTATACGCTTTCATTTGTTTTTTAATATTTAACTTTTATATTCCAATCTTTTAACACACACACATTTTATTATTTTTTTATGTTTACCATCTCACTATTAATGCACATATGTATTTATATTTCTTTAAATTAAATGAAAAGTATTTTTAATTTTAAGTACAAGATTTTAAACTGCTAAAACTTTAACTTTTAAACGAATAACTTGAACTTTTAATTACTTGAAATTCCACCATTTTTAGCTTTTCTAAGTTACATTTTCTACCCCCTTCTAATTAATTAATTGTAACTTTTTTTTTATGTGTCATAGCATCGGCCGGGATGCGAACCTGCAACCCGGGCAACTGCCTGCAAGTGCAAGGCAGTCGCACTGACCTCTCGACCACCAATGTAACTTTTACTGATAAATGACATTTATATGAATAACTCTTTAAACTTTTTTTTAGATTTTCCTTTTTTTCAAATGAGATATTTTAATTCAGTTATTTACAGACAAATTATTCTGCACTAATTTTATTATTTATCAATCAACTTTAAACTTTTGCGTTATTTATAAAAACTTTTACTTTTAATAATTGTGACCAACAATCTTACATGGAGAGCTCTCCATGAGCAGTACAGTATATATAAAGAGTGAGATTGTTCATTGATGGTTAGTAAAGAGAATGGTTAGTAGGGTTGCAAGAAATTTAAAAAAAGATTTTAAAAGTAGAAGATAGGTTTGAAATTAAATACTAATTCATTAGGATTTCCAATATGTAGATCACAGTAGTATAAAGTAAATAGGATTTCTGTAAAAATTGAAAATATAATGAAATGTATTACAATGTTTTTATCATAAACATTGTGACAGTGGTTTATTTTATAGGAATAATACAAATAAGTAGGATAGCTGATTATTTATGAAATGTACAACATAACATGCAGGAATAGTCTATGATTGCTTTCTCAAGGACAAATTGCAATGATATTGACTGATAAGAAGTCTGTAAACAATTATTATTATCATCTTATGATATTGCTGCCCATTTGTAACAAGATATTAAGATAAAAATAAACAAAACAAATAGATGAAAGCATAGAAAAATGGAAAAAAGATGATAAAAAATGAAAAAAAAGGCATAAAGTCTTTTTATGAAAGATTGTTAGGAGAGAGAATATGAAATCATTATAGATTTCAGTATAAAATGGAAATTTAGATATCACATAACAGTCTTCTCTTTTGGTTTGGCATAGGCATAGAATAGCAGATTCTGGATGTCAAAGTTCATTGATCATGGTTCCTCTCTATCATTTCCAATGCTCAAGCTTTTTATGAACTCCTGAGTCATAACTCCTTTCACTTATTTTTCTAAAGTCATCATTATTGATATGTTATTACTTTTTAATCTAGTCTTAACATTTTTTTATGTTTCATTTTAAAAGTTTTTGAGAATATTCCCAGCTGCATGTCCACAATTTGCGTCAAATAATACTTGCATTCATTATTTTGTTTTTAACTTAGTTGTTCTTATTTGACTGCAGGCATAATATGCTATGTGAATCTGCCATCAATGGATGTGTGCTATATCCAAATGAAAGCTAAATAATTTGAAATCAATATGAAATCTGCAAATCAGTGATTGCATGCCTACTTTTGATACTTATTATACTTACATCTGCATAATATAGTCAGTGAGATCTTTCTCCCAGTTCCTCCAACAATATGACCTGTCTTATTTTTTTATACTTTTTAAAATCTTCAACAAATATTGTTTTCCCATTTATTTTTCAAACACATCAATGTTTCTGACTGTATTTATTCTGCTATAAAATAACAAATCCTGGATGAAGGTAGGAGTTATATCAATTTATATATATATATATCCTTAAGACCAGTCAACATTTAGACAGTCCTTAATATCAATAACAATCTCAACCTGTTGTTATGGCAACCTCCTCTTAACAATAAAGGTGGAATCTTTTGGCAGAGTATCAAAGTATTATATATATATATAACATTAAAATAAAAGTTTGAAATTTATTGCTAGTAAAAATTAAGCATTGCATTTTTAAATTTAAAATGTATATATAATTTTTTTAATAATTTATAAACAAAAAATGGGAGGGAAATGAAACAATTTTTTAACTGAAATTTTCTATCTTGAGTCAAATTTTGTTACCAAATTTAAATCTATCTTAGCAAAATCGATGTTCTTCAAATTTTTTCCATAGACAGTACAATATAAAAATGGAGTCTTTGAGGCATAACAATGTTGATAGGTTGCCTTTCAAAGTGCATTCAAATTTATTTGGTTAATTTTTAGTCATGCACAATAGATGATATTTTTTTAAGAAAACACTTATATAAAGAAATTTTAGGAGTATTTAATAGTTAATTAAAGTAGAAAGAAAGGAAGGGTGAAGTCTTATTTTGAATTGTTTACATAAAACTTTTTTTAAACTGCTGATTTAATAAAATCAACAATTTTATAACATGTTAAATGTCTGTTAATTTTGCATACTATGTTTGGTATAGATTACAATGCAAAATTTCATGTTAGAATGAACTGATTTTCTTTAAATTTTGTGCATGTATTCAGTTTTAATGTCAGTACATAAATGCAATATTTCAACCGTTGTCCAGCCTAATATTATAGACAGGCTACATTTCACATCACATTTAAATAAGTTTCATTTGTTTTTAGTCTTGCACAATAGATGGTGCTATATTTTTTAAGGAAATTTTTTATTTTATTTGAGAAATAAATTTTAAGAATGTTTATAATTAGAATAGAAAGAAAAAGAAATGAAGAATGAAATATTAATTTCCTTTTGGATTGTTTATGTAAAACTTGCTTTTTTTAAATGCTGTCTTTATAAAAATAAAAACCTTGCAAACAATTTTATTACATATACATGAACACTAAAAAATAACACATATAAAAAATATATTTAAAAAAATGCCTTTACTTAATTTTAAGACTAATGCATTAAAAAGGAAACAAATTTTTTTATTTATTGAATTACAATTTTAGTTGTTATAATTTTAAATAAAAGCATGGGACATCCATAGATTAATTAGTTTATGATCAAACTAAATACCCAATTACTGCTTAAATTAATTAATTTATGGATGTGCCAGATTTCTATTTAAAGTTACAAATAACAACCAAAATTGTGTTGTAAAAAAATTATTTTTTGTTTTAAAGTGCTTTAATCCTAAAATTAAGTAAAAGCACTTTTTTTTAAAAATATATATATATATATAATTTTTAATATTAAAAACTATTACATCATTTAAAAAAATTGAATAGGTTTGTTAATTCAGGTTTTTTTTTTTTTTTTTATGATTCTCTATGACATGAAAGTTTTGATTTGATCTTAAATTTGAATGAGGTAAAAGAAAAATACATATAGTGTCATAAATAGAAAATCTTATTTTTAAAATTATTAAAATGTAATATGTATTTAATTATTATTTCTGCAATATTACTAAAAGATAAAACATCTGCTCTGGAGTTTGACTAGTAGTTTTTTTCATTTCAAAAGCTTTTAATTATTTTTTTCTGTATTGTTTAGACTTCTGCTCTGTATATGCTAGAATCTAAATGATACTTAAAGTTCATTTTTTAATTCAATTTCAATGGAACACAAATTGCCTTGTCTAGTTCATCATTACCAGATAGCATCTATCTTTCATTCCAGAAGCATCCAATGTAACCAGTGAGTAAAATAAATGGCCCATTTGTGCATTACACTATGACAACTATATAACTTATTGGTCTTCTGATAGCAGACCTGGGATTTGCATTATTCCCCATTTTCTAACAAAATGATGATTGAATGATTGATCATTTATGTGGTTATATAACTATTAGATTGAGTTCCAATTCAGAACCCTTAACTCTTAGATCTATTACTAGCATTGCAGTGAATAATTGTGATTGCCATTGGAGTGAAAATTCAATCTCCCTAAGATTTTGAACCCATACATTGACTTAAGTTCAAAATTTTAGGGTGTTTGAATTTCTAATCCATAAATTGGACTAGCACTATAAAAAAAATAAAAGTTGGACAATAAATATAGAATACTATTTATTTAATGTTTTTAAAAGAAAATCAATAGGCTAGATATCAATTATGTTTTCTGGTTTTAAGTACCACTAAGTCAACATTAATATTCCTTATTGTTCACATTATGGCTTCTGAAGTAAGAAGAGTCCTTTTTCTAATATAATCTTTTTTTAGACCTGCTTCCTTAGTCACTGCAGTTTTTTATTCTGTAATGTAATTTTCCCTATACCACTCTCATGCAAGATAGGGACTGGTTTTTATCCATTTTTAACACTTTGTGGAGGAGTGTAATTATAAATATGTGACCCAAAACTTGTGAAAAAGATTATAATCCCCAAGATGCACATTTCATGCTGAAGTAGCACTTATCAGTTAGACCACATCATATTCTCTTACAAATATCTTTATCATTGTTCAGTATCTATAGATAGCCAGTTACTACAGTTTAATTGATAAATATCAACAAGCCACTTGATTGGCAATAAATTAATAATTTTTATTAGTCGTTTATTAAACTAGAGTGGTGTAGTGAAAATTACACTTCAGAAATATTATTCATTAAATGAATAATCTCTGATCTAATGAATGACTAATAAAAATCATTAATATATTTTTATCAAGAGGTTTGTGACAAAGTTGTGAGGCAGTTAGTATGATATTTATCAATTAAACTATAGTAATTGGCTATCTAAATATACTAAACAATGATAAAGATATGTGTAAGAGAATATGATCTGGGTCGACTGATGGATGCTGGTTCAGAAACGAAATGTGCATTTTGGGGATCATACACCTTTTTGATATATCTTTGGTCATGTGTCTATAATTACACCCCTCCACGAAGTGTTAAAAATGGATAGAAATCAATCCCTACCTCGCATGTGAGAGGAGTAGTGAAAATTACATTAGAGAAATATTATTCATTAAGTGGATAATCTCTAGTCTAATGAATGATAAATAAAAATTATTGACTTTCAGACATCTTTTTAAATATTTAGATATATATGCTTTTTTTATTATTATTATCTTTCTCTTTTATTTTATAACTGATGGCATAATTATATTTATTTGCTTTTCATTTGTGAAACCCACTGTCTTAATACTTTTTACTCATTATCTTAAGCTCTTTTTTCTAAATAAACATGAAATAGTAGATTAGATTAATAACTCTCCTTGCTGTTATTCATTACTATTATGAGTTTAAAAGTGTAGTTAAGCCATTAGAAAAGAATCAGTGCCTACAGCAATCTGCTCTTTCCCAGAACTGATTTTTTTAAAAATCTATTGGAATAGCTGAAACACACAGGCTTATATATACCTGTGTCTATATATGTAATATATAGGGTATATTCAGATTTTCTATTGGATGGACGGTTGAAGAGTTGGAGGGTGGAGTAGATTGTAGCCTGTCCATTACAGTATGAGGTTTGGCTATCTTAATATATATCTGAGCACTTATAGCATATATGTGTAGAGATGGTAATCTAGACCAACTGATGATTGCTGGTTTAGCATGAAATACGTATATTAGTGACTATTTATCTTTTCAGCGTATATGTGTTGGAATGTAACAATGTTATAAGATAGTGTGGAGAGTGGTAAGTCATGTGAAAGTCTGTGCTCATATACCCTATATATTTAATCTATTGAGAAAAGATTGCCTACAATGGCTTGAAATAATTATATTATCCTATTCAATAACTTAGGTTTTCTAACATTATTATTGTGTTAAATCATAACAAATGATTGGATATACTAAAGCATGCGTCTATGGAATTCTTTTCAGCATTAAATAGCAGTGGTGCCTATCTTCTTTATATCCTGTTCTATCACTTTCAAAACTAAATCATTGATTTTAATATTCTATTCATGTACAATTTTCAATAATAAAATACTTCTAAAAATAGATATAAAAATTTATTTAAGAAAATTTATATTATTCAATAATTGTTTATAATTAGAATTAGAATTATCCAAAATTATTTATTGTTATAATTTGACTTTTTAAAAAAGTTATAATTTTCATTTTATCTAATTATATATTTTATTAAACTTTTTCAGTAATAATAGATATTCTAATATAAATTAAGCAAGTTTATTAGTTTTCAGTTCAAAATAATTACTGCGAGAAATAATTAGTATAAATTTTTTCATTCAACAATGTCAAATTCATCAAATTGATATTTTATGTTTTTCATATATATTTAAAAACATTTATTTCGTAATTAATGAAAATATGAGATAAATTTTATAATTGGTTCTGAAATATTAACATAGTAAATTATAATTATTAATTAGCAGTTGCATTGCTAAAAAAATTTTGGTATCTGTGCGTCCTCTGCCATGATTCTTTTACCCTTTTTTAAAAAAATAAACATAGCTCTTTTCTCATTTTTTTAAAATCATTTATATATTTTTTTGTTTTTCTTTTTTTTTTTCCTGCAAAAATTTGTATTTAACTTGTCTCATCCCTGTAAAACTATTCTTTATATTTGTTTTTACTCATTCTTTTCATCCCTTGAATATTTTCTTGTTAAATTATTTCCTTTCCTGTAGAATTTGTTTTAATTATCTATTTATGAAATAATATTTTCAGTGCTTATTTATAACTAACTGTCAGAATGGAAAAAAATACAGTGTTGGGAATATTTTGATTTTATTTAATTGACATTTTTAGACATAGCTACCACTGAATCATCAACTGTTAAACTGTACATCAAAACCAGATGCATTCATAAAAGACTCTAGAAAAATTATTAAATAATTCATTAAAGATTTTCAACTTTATGTCTTTAAATTATTTGCAATGTTTCAAAATCTATATTTGAAACTGCTTCAGTATTACTTCTACATATACCTTAGCCTTCTATACTTTTTCCTCCTACCACTTTATTTTTTCTCATTACTAACAAATGTGTTCCTTTTTTTTCTTTTATTGTTTTTAATTCTTAATCAGAAAGTAATCATTCTTTAACATGTGCTATGGCAAGACACTCTCAAATCCAAACATAAGATAGAGACTTTTAAAAGATAAGAATGGCCATCTTATCTTTGTACCTAAATGCAATTATATAGACCAATCTATAGCATTTGAGAATGAGAGCATGAAGATTTAATCTTCGTAACTTTAAGCCAATTACATTATTAATTTATAGTTAAACCCAGCAAAATTTTCACATTTATGACTAGTAAATATTATATAATGTTATAATCAATTTAATAACAACATAATTTAAGATGGCCATTCTTATCTTTTAAAAGTCTCTATCTTGGGTTTGAGAGTATCCTGCATACTCACTGTAACATCAGTGGGTCATAACATAATTAAACATTGCATGTCACTGATTACTTTCTGATTAAGAATTACTAACAAAAACTATACTTGTAAATTATATTGTTATTAAATTTATTTTATTGTTTTTGTATAATTTAATGTCTTTACTGTTTTGTCATGTTAAAATGGTTTTGAATAATTTGCAACATACTAAAAGATAGTTAATACCACTTATGTTTTTTTTTTTATCCATCTGATCTCATTTAATTTATAAGATTCCTTTTTTTTTTCTTCTTTTGATTGTTTTTTTATTATTATTTTAAAAGATAATTCAATTCTAATACTACAAAATCTACATCAGTTCCAGAACTTGCATATACAGTTTTTATACCTTTTCTAAATTTACATGAATCAAAAGATTATTTCTTCTTATTACTTAGAGCTTTCCATATATAAATCATTATCTTTCATTTTCAAATCCTATGTTATTATTATCATGTCTTCTTAACTCTCTTATTTCTGAAACTATAAGCTTTAATAAGTTTTTTATTCCTTTCCTCACTGAATAATAACATTTAAGTTTATTATTATGCAATTTCATCAACATCACAAATACTGTTTGTTATATATATCTGGAAATAATCAGATATTTTATAAATGCATTCTATTTTATCCTGATCAGTCTCATTTTTGAATGCTTCTCATAAAATTCTCTTATTTTTGGACCTAAAAGAATATCTATATCATTATGTCTGTACTTGTTTTATTTTTTCTTCACAATCTATTCACTTTGTCTCACAGAATTGTATGATATTATATCTACTTTCATCTCAGAATATAAAACTCTTGCATCTTCATACTTTTTTATCTACAGAATTTTATGAAGTCATATCTATTTTCCCAACTCTTATACTTTCATTATTTTCTTCTCAATTGATTTAACTTATCTCATGGAGTCCTATGATATTTAATGATTTATTTTTTACCTCTAACAGTAGTCTTTTTCCTTTTTTTCCTCTTTTAATTGAATGGCATTATTTCTTGGAAGTTCATAAAAAGTTCAAGCATTGGAAGTGATTAATCTTAGTGCAATCCATGAATCTTAAAGTCCAATGTTTATTATTCTGCTATTGTAATACAAAATAATACAGGACACTATCTTCTCTGATTTGTTGTTAGTTCTAGTATTCCATGAATTTATTCTTAACAATATTGTTTTAATTCTTATTTACTGATGCATTTTTATTATTTCCATCTCTACCATTTTAGTTAGAGATTTAGTTTTTGACAATGGGCTTTGTTTAATTTTTGTGATTTAATTTGGTATTGGCAATTACTAAACTTTGATATAATAATAAATCATTTAATTTCTCAGTCCACACATTATGATAAATCAAGAACAGCTCCATATTCTAATGTTATCCATCATAAATTTGAGTAATCATTATTACCAGATGACTTTGAATATTTAAATCATCACCCTAGACTCATCTCTAACTTATTTTGATTACTGAAGTTTGGGGTTCAAAGAGAATCAATGTCATTACGTTTTAGCACCTATTTTCAGCTTTATTTTATCATTCAAGTTTTATGTTTAAATGTGCTGGAACACAGATAATGATGAAGCTAAGATATGATTTGTAATGATAAGTGACTGAGCATTTTTGAGAAGTTTATCTTCTCATAATCGTAGCATATAGATCATTTGAAAAAGATGTAATATATAGGTAAGAATATTTAAATATATGCAAAGTAGTGGATTAGAAAGTCATATCTTAGTTTCACCATTAACTGTGTTCCAGCACATTTAAACATATTACTTGTTTAATTGTGAATTTTATATTTTTTTCACTATTACATTCATAAAATTCAAATCAGTCTTAATATTTTAATGCAATCCAATCTTGACCAACTTTATAAGATCTGATTGCATTTCAATAATTATATATTTTAGAACCTTCAGTTTTTTTATTAACTCCTTGACTAAAAATGTTATATAATGAGCTTGCAAATAGCTCTTAACAAGCTTTTCAGAATATCTCTATCCCAGACTGTTTTCATGCTTTTGGCATTTGGCATTCTTCAGTGAGGCACTAGAATATTACAGCATTAGAGGAATGCAAAAACATGAAAACAGTCTGGAGATAGGGATATTCTGAAGAATGCCAAAAGCACGAAACCAGTCTGGGGATAGAGATATTCTGAAAAGCTTGTTAAGAGCTATTGTCATGCTCATTATATAACATTTGTTATACAAGCTTATTAAATTAAGTCATGTGATATATGACTTGATTTCCTTGCAATTACAAATCTCAATAATAATAGTAAAATGGAATTGAAGATGGTTGCTAAATGTATTATTGCATTACTTCCAACTTTGAATTCCAAACTTCATTGATCAAAGAAAAAACTTACTTAACTGGCACTAGAGTAGAGAATTATTCTCTGTCTGCCATATAATTTGTGAACTAGGCAATTAAATGATTTGTTACTATTATCATTTTTGGTAAGAATGTGCCTACAACTTGAGTCAGAGCTATGTAATTGTTAAAGCAGGTTGACTTCATTTTGATACCTTAGTCTGATTTGAATTTCATAATAAAGTGAGATGAAAGGTAATTGCTACATGAATGACTGCATTATTTTCACATTTGAATCCCAAGCCTCATTGATAAAGGCAAAAACCTGGAAGCAATATGGGAATACAGATTTAAATATACTTTGACATCTGGTCATCAAGCTTATCGTTAATGGGACTAGAATAGAGAATTGATTTTGTTTTACACTTTAATAAAAATCTACTTAGTTTCTAGTAAGTTTGACATTTCTGTATTGATATAGATTTTTTTTTTTTTTTTACAATCATGTCCATCATATATTACTAATAATATTGAAGTCTAATATAAAGATCTAAAAGTCTTCACTAAGTTAATTTATTTCTCCAAAATCATGTTTTCATAAAGTGTATATATCCTACAGTATCATGTTAAATCTGCCCCAGCATTAATTAGATCTTTATGAGTCTCATTTTAACTGCTAGTTTCACACATCTATAAAGTTGGTCTACTTTGTCGTTTGATGTAATTGCATGTATTTGGATTATCAAAATGTTAAAGATATCTGCTTTGAAAATCATTCTTATAATGTTAAAGTGTATTTTTTTTTTTTTGTATTTAATAAAAAATTCTATCCAAGCTTAATTCTATGTGCTACCCCTAGATCCAAGTGAGTCCACAATCTGTTATCTTTTCAGAGTCTATCCAGTTTATTTCACCTAATCAAATTAATGACATATTATATTTAAGGCATAGAATTATGTAAATAATTTTTTAGAGATTATATAAAATCTATGCAACAGAGTGTTAGAAATCGCTGTAGAAGTCTTAGCCTCTTATGTTTGCCATTGCATCAAATAGTACATAGCAATACCATATTCTTATCTTTGCATTTATTTTTAAAGTAATCCTGGGCTTTCAGCTGTCAAAGTTCTGACATCCTAGGTTTCCATAAAAAGCATGGTAATTTAATAACTGAAAGTTTTTTTGTTTAAATTTTTGATTCTGCATTAATTGCTCAGATGACCTGTGTATCCCAGTTTTCATGGCAGTTATTAAGATTATATCTTTCTTTTTTTCATTTGTCTTCTATCTAACCAACCCAATTTATCCAAAATAATTTGAACAGGCAGCTACTACCATGGAGAACAAATGCATTTTGCAACTTTTTTTCTGTAATGAAAATTTGTTTATTAACTTCTCATAAATTATATAATATCAATAATTATGTGCTTTTAATGCTCGTTAAAGAAGTTATATTTATTAATAATTTATTTAAAGCTTAGTCCTTTCAAAGCTCTATGGCTTCATATTCATAGCTGTGTGCGGTTGATTTTTTCTGGAGAACAACAATCATTACAGAAATTGCTTCTACTAACTGTTATAGACAATGACAATTACTAAAAACATGTTATCTCCTCTATTATTACAACTATCAATCTTGTCCTATTTTCAGATCCATTGGTGAAATTCCTTTGATTTTTCTTATAGAAACTAGAAAGAACAGTGTTGTGCTACATATTTTTTGTCCAAAGGCTCTGCAAGTGGTGGATGCCAAAATGACCTTCATATTTGAATGTTAACTGTAAATATTAAATAAACAGTGCTGACAAAAAGTACTTCTGCTGCCTTATAGGATAGGATGTGGTTTGTCAAAGTCTAGGTATTGTTTTCAATATAAGCAGTCCTTTTTGATTCCTTCTTTTTCTTCTTTAGTCACTTAAGTGTAGATCCTGATCATCATGAACTCATGCCCAATCATCTCCCTATACTAACTGTGACAATAGGAATGTGTACTCATGCAAATATGTTTCCATTCTTTTGATTTCATTATCTCCAATTACCTTTTCATTTTTTTTTTTGCTCAAGCCCCCAATAATTAAAAAAGCAATGACTGGGATGAGAAGTTACTTATATGTGTGATCTTTGCTCAAAGCACCGCAATCATTGATGATTTTGGAATTGGATTTGAGACAGGAGTTTCTGCTGGAAAATATTGTATGCTTAGATACCATATTTAAGAATCAGTCTGTTTACAAAGGAAGGGAAGTAGCCTAGAAAATTTGCTTTAAAATGACTTGCCTGCCTGACAGACCATTCATTAAAGTGAAAGACATAAAGCAGAAGAAGGTGGAAGTACCAAAGATAATTATTATAAATATAATTTAAGTACAAGTACATTAAATGCATGAGTTTTACTTTATACAAACTCTTCAAGATCAGAGCAGAGGACAGCACTAAAAGCTAAGGAACTGTCAGGGTTTAAGATCAATATAACTGCTCTTGCTGAAATTCATCTTCCATAGGAAGAAAGATTGGAACAGATGGGTGGCTATAAGTTTTTTTGGAAACCCAGATCAGTCAGTTAAAAGAGATTGCATAGTATAGAACTTGCTGTAAAGTCTAATTTAGTTTCTTCATTTTTAGAATTTTTCATTGTATCATTAAAAGGCTAATGGTATGAAACATGACTTGTACAATGATATTAGTCTGCAATTTATTAATGCTTATGCTCCAACATTAGATTCAGAGAGATCAAAGAAAGATTTTATTCCTTATTGGATAGCATTATTACAGCAATACTACCAATATTAAAAGATAAATATTTCTTTTTTGAGACTTTAATCCACATTTTTAATACAAATAATACACTTTGGCATCAGATTGTTGGAAATAATGGTATTGATATTGTAAATTAAAAAGATCTATTGTTATTGAATATTTTTCTTAAAGTACAGATTATTACAAACACTAATTATTTAGATAAAAAAAAAATTGTTGTAAAAGAACATAGATGCATCCATGCTCAAAACAATGGGATTTAATAAATTGCATTATAATTAGGAATTGTAAGCACAGATTGTTGTTCTTATTCAAATCATATTCAAAAGAAAAGTGATGTCTGTTTTTTAGAAGTACCTATTATATATACTAAATTTTAAGAGCAAATTAGAGAGTAAAATTCCTAATTTGGACTTTCAGAATTGTTATATTATTGAGGTGTGGAATTCTTTTAAGGAGTGTGTTATGGATACAAATAAATCCTCTTTTGAGCTTACAAAAAAGAAGAATCACGATTGGTTTTCTGGAAATGATCATACTACTAATGATTTGGTTAAAAGAAAACATAAGGTATTTTCTACTTGGCAGATTAATAAATTAAATGTGGAAAGTTTATAGTAAATATAAGATTTGAAGGCAAATACAACAATTCACAAGAAGCATAAAAATAATTGTTATATTAAAAGTGAAAAAAAAAACCCAAACATTCACTGATCAAGTCACCAGAACTTTTTTTTTCTTTTGATGCACTGAAAAAACATTTGGACCTGACAGATGATATCACAATCCTATTAAATCCAGCAATCTCATTCTCAGATATGATAATGATATTTTGAACAGGTGAAAGGAGTATTTTAATCATCTTGAATGATGGTACAGGAATTGAGGTGATGACCTTGAATGATATATCTATTTCATCCACTCATTTAGATTTGGATGAAGATATTCAGTTTAGTGAAGTCAGACAGCAGCATAAAGGAATTTTCTGTTAACTGAAAGAACTTTTGATTCCTCTTTAAGTTCGTAGCTGAAAAAGGGATATTTCTAATGTCCATTCCGTATGTTCTTATTGTTGCAGCTGTATTATTAAATGATTTTTATATAGTAAATGTGCATAAATTGGCTGCTCACCAACACACATCACACAGAGTGGTGAGTTTATTGGGTTTTTTGTCTTTGGATTTAAGATCAAGAAACACAATTATCTTTCTTGTCAGTTGCCTGATAGTTCTTTACTGAAATATTAGTCAATTTTTTTTGAAGACAGGCTGAATGTATATGTAAATGAACTTTTTTGAAAATTTTTACAATAATGACCTATAAAATTATATCCCTTATTGCCAGGGGGGATGTTAAGTCATCAGCCAAGGCAATAATTAATGATGAAGATGGAGGTAGTAAAAATCTGATTGTGGACCCAGGCTGCCATTCAATAATGATTTTTTATTTAAATACTTATAATTGCAGATTAAGCTTCAGATAAATGAAGGCTATATAAATTGGAAGAAGAACTATTTAATATTAAACAGGACAATGCTAGATTTTGTGAAGTAAGAAAAGCAATTGATTTAAAAATGGACATATACTTTACTATAAAGGTACAAATATTGGAATCACAGAGGGAATGGGATTTATTATCAATAAAAAATGGAAGAGGAGCAGTGCAGAAATTGAAGGTATATCATACAGAATAGCAAGATTAGTATTCCAACTTAATGAAAGTACAAAATGCAGATAATTCAAGTTTATACCCACACAAGTTCTCATTGTGATAAAGAAGTAATGGATTTTGATATGGACATATAAAATGCTTTTGATCAGATTAAACAACATTTTAAAATTGCTACAAGAGACTAAAGTTAAAATTGGGAGACAAAATTTGAAATTTCTGTGAATAAATTTGGTTATGGTGATTGAAAGGAGAGAGGGCACAGATTTGTGGAGTTCACAGAAGATTGAAGCCTGTCCATTGAAGTAGGAGGATTTGCTATCTTAATATATATCTGAGCACTTGTAGCATATATGTGTAGAGATGGTAATCTGGACCAACTGATGATTGCTGGTTTAGCATGAAATATGTATATTGATGATTATTTATCTTTTCGACATATGTGTGTTCAGGTGTATCAGTGTTATGAGATAGTGTGGAGAGTGGTGGGTCATGTGAAAGTCTGTGCTCATACTCTGTCTATTACATATATAGACACAGGTATATATAAGCCTGGTATTTCAGCAATTGTATATTATGAATTTTTTCTTTGAGAAAAATAGTAAACAGAATGGACATGGAAAACCCCTTCTGAAAAAGGTACAGCAGAATTAGATTAAATTTTGATTAATAGAAAAAGTGAATTTTAAAATTGCAATGATCTTAATTATAATTATGCACTCTTTCACATATATTAGTGAAGCTGTAGTTGTTTAATATTTAAGATTTTATAAGCTTAGTGCTTTCGGGATGTAACTTTGGACCCCACACTCATAGCTTTAAAAATGATAACTCTGTTATAATTGTTATTCATTTATGCAAATGTATTTGAATATTTAACTAGTCCATTGTTTGGAGAGAGTAAAGCAAGCTTCTCTTTTGTTAATGGCGCTGAGGTCATTCGCAATACAACAAGCCTCTTTAATCTTTCTTTTGGCATCGTTCTTCTCTATGCAAATGATTTGGGCAGTAATTGGTTCAAGTGAGTGACCTGTGGTTGTTTGCTACTCCCAGAATATCAATGTTTCTTTGCTTTTGTTTTTTGCTCTATTGTATGTGTATTTATGCTGGTAAACTCTTGTATTGATGTTAGCACAAGTCTCACCATAGTAGAACACAGGATGTGATTGAGATATATACTAATGCAAAGCCTGAAAGTTGAAAATTATTATGAAAAAGAGCATTAACAATTGATTTTCTGTACACTACCATGAATTTAAATTAAAACCTGCAAATCGTTTTAAAATATTAACAGATTTTGATGATGGTTAAAAGACTTGAATGAAATCCATACATTATTAAGAACTGCAACAAAGATAGCTGGTACAAAGAAGCAGCAATTTACCAGTAAATTTCTCTTTGAGACAAGACAAGGTATGAAGAAAACAAGGAATATGAAAATATTTTTAAATGATTCATCAAGAAGAATTGAATATCTAGAATTTTGTAAAATGATATGAAAAAGGGTTAATAACTATATAAGAAAATATAATTGTTAATTTGCAACAAAAGCTATAGAAGAGAATAAAAATCACTAAAGCGTAAACAACAGTTTGGGATTGGAAGAAAAGTTATTTCTGCATTAAGAAAAAAAAAATCAAACTATTACTAAAAAGGAGAGATGACATCTTGAAATATATGGAAGAGTTCTATAAATAATTATAGAATAATAAAGAAGAAAACAAAGTATTCCCTACAATTATTTCATCTTCTGAATTACCCAGCATTTTAAATGAAAAAGTGACACTTGTAATTAAATCTATAAAAAAGGGGGAAAGCTCCAAGATATGAGGGAATTATAATAGAAGTATTAAAAAAAGGATGTGAAAAAGAGAAAAATTGTTGCACAGTTATATCCCAAATGATATTAAAGATATACCAAATGATTGGAAGAATTTAAGATAGATTATAAAGACATATATTAGAGACCTATCATTTTTTTATCATTTCTATACAAAAAAATTTATCAAGATCATTACAACTCAACAGCAAACTAGATTTTAATTCAATCAAAAAAAAAACAACAACAACAAGCTGGGTTTAAAAGTAGACCACATTCAAGTATTGAGAGAAGTTATATGAAAAACCAATGAATATAAATTGCCGTTATGCTTTGGATTTGTAGATTTATGTAAAGGCATTTGATTCTATAAGCATTCGACAGTAATCAAAGCATTGGATCATTATTGTTATATTTTAAAGAGTTATTTATCAAAATCGAGCAGCAATGATTAGATTATATGATGATATTAAGAAAATTAACATTGAGAATCTCCAAAACTTTTTCAGCAGTTTTACAAAAAGTATTTGGTAAATTAAAATGCAAGCCATTTAAGATATGCCAGATGATATTATTATTTTGGAAATAATGCTTTAGAGCTTCAGAAAATGCTTCAAAAGTTATCAGCTGAAAGTAAAAAAGTAGGACTAAAGATTTAAAAGGGCTCACATAATATTTAGTAGTTTGGATGAAGTGCTTTTGGTAGAAATAATTTAATATTAAAATTGTTTGAAAAGGAAGTTTTTAACAGGTGAGTTTTACCAGTTTTTATTTATAGATCTGAGGTATGGACTTTTAAGTAAGAGAATTTTGGTGATATTAAACCATTCAATGAAATTTGGAGAGGTGTATGTTAGGAGTTACTAGGAAAATGTTTAAAATGAAATACATAGGTGAGAGAACAAGTGATTACCATTGAAACATTGAAAGAATTAAGAAATTGAATTGAAGATGGGATAGACATATTGCTAAAAAAATATATGAACAACTGAAGTCTTAATCTGGATTCTAAGAAATTGTAAAATATCCATAAAGAAACTACATGTAAAATGGATGAAATAAGGAATTTTACTAATGTGTTGTGGAGAAGCCAAAGATTGAAGAAACTGAATTAAACTTGGGGGAGAGATCTTCCTTGAATTAATAATGGTTGAAAATGATGATGATGACTAATGAAATTAAACAGCTCTAATTTTAAAAAGGGAAGGGCTGTGTGTCCTTCAGAATGTTTTAAAATATGGTAGTGATATGTTAGTTTTAAAAATATTGTATTTTTTTTTTTTTTTAAGTATTTAGATACATAAAATTCTGTCATCTGATCTTAATGAAGCTTTTATTATTCCAATTTTTAAAAACAATGGGAATAAACCTCAATGTTACTATCAAACATTTTGTGAATATGTTATTTCCAGTTATAGATTAAGGTTATCAGAGACTCTATGTGGTTTCGAAGAATCAAGAAGCATTATCAATATTGTGTTTATTTCAAGAAAATACAAACAAAAAAAATGTCAGGAACAAAAGAATAATTTATTACTTTTATTGACTTGGCCAAAGCATTTAACTCAATTAATCAAGCAGGTTTATAGCATTGCTTTAAATTAATTGGTTATGCACTAAAGCTTATTCGTGTTGTACAGCTTCTACATGATGGAGTGAGTAGAAGCATTCTTACTACAGCTGGAAAATCTGGAGTATTTGAAATGGAAAACTGATGTTAAACAAAGATGTGTACTTGCTCCAATATTGTTTTGATTTTTATGATAGTGGTCTTTGGAATTGTTTATTAGTGGCTTAATGAAACAGGAATCCAAGATGTAATACAGGTTTGAGAATTGAATTTTTAATATGAATCAATTACAAACAACAACTTTATCTTTTTGGATTATGGATTTACAATATGCTGATAATTGTGCTATTTTTTCCAGTTCAAAAGATGATTTACTGAATATTATTAATGTTTTGAGGGCAACATATGACCTAATTATTAATTAATAATCAAAAAACAGTTTTTTCTATCAGATAGTGGTAAAAGAAAAATCATCAGCAACTTTTAGTTACATGGTTACCAACTTGACAATGTAACCAATACATCTATTGATAGTTTTATAAGTAGAAAAATGTACTTAGATATTGGGATCCAACACAGATTCTAATGTACTGCAACTGTTTTAAACAAGTTAAAAGATAGAGTATTTTATTATAGGGAAATAATTATTGCAATTAAATTGTCTGTATATAGAGCTATTATTTTATCTAATATATTATATGGAAGTGAGATTTGGATACCCTATTCACATAATATAAAGGCATTAGAAAAGTTTGATTCAAGAATGTTTTGCAAAATTTTAAAAATATAATGGCAAGATCATAAAACCTCTAAACATCACATGATCACTATCTCATACTAGCACAATAATTGTTATTAAACAATTCAAAACAAAACAACACTCTCCATATAGTAGTGCCATCTTGTGCTAACAAGAGCAATCAATGGATGCCAGAAGGCTTGTGCATAAAATCCCTATCTAGTGCCTACTCATCCAATATCCCCAGACTAGTTTCTGGCTTGTGGCCTTCATCAGTGAGGAGCCTTGGATCTGAGAGCACTGCATCTAGATCTTAGGATCTTGTTAGCACAAGATGGCACTACTATATGGAGAGTGTTGTTTTGTTTTGAATTGTTTAATCATAAAACCTATTAATGTGTTCTTCAATTTGATGGATGTGATACTATAGAGACCGTTATCGTAAAATTACACATTTGTTGGATTAGATGTGTAAAATGAATGCACATTTCAAGACTTCCTAAAAAGGTTTTATGATGAACTCAAGCATGGGTTTCATGGAAAGGTAGATCCTGTTGTTGCTATTATAAGGATTATCTCAAAGATATTTGAAATAAGTGCAGTTTTAATTGTTTCATTGGGGAAGATATGGCAAAGAATAGAATATAATCGAGAGCTATTATTAGACATAGCGTCAAAGTATTTCAGAAAGAAAAGTTTTCTATTGAAGAAATCAACTAATAGTTTGCATATATCAAATAAATAGATAAATGAACATGCTGTTTGTGATTCACAGATTAGTTTATATAGTTATTGCAAAACTCATTTCTAGAATAGTTTTTTTATTATCTTTTTTCCTTGGAGTTGAAATAGCCGTACTTATTTATAAGTGCTGCTTTATGTATATATTTTATTTTTAAATTTCAGATATCCTGGATTTATCTACTATAGATCAAATACAATATCTGATCTTAATTATCCATTTTTACATATTCTCTGTGCTTTTAGTAGAAAATGTCTCTGTTTCTAATTTTATTCATTTTTTAATAATAGAATAAATTTTATAAATCCAAATATAGTCATTATTTTTAAATACAAAAAGGTATGTTTGTATCATTTAGTAGCAGTCGTTATCCACTCTATATCATTCTACTTTAGATTTCTATATTTAGCATTATAAAAACTTACAAGTCAGGAAATAAATATGGCTTTTAGATGTACATATACAATCCTGTACTTATCCGCAATGAACATCAGTAGCCAGAAATTAATCTGGAACCTGGTTCATAATATTGTCTGCTATCTATCGACTACTCATGTTTATATGGATGACTCTAGATTAGAGTGATAAGGAATGGATTATTGCTGCTTATGACAATCTTAAATGTAAGCTAAGAAAATCATGTGATATTTTACTCTTGGTATTTTTTTTTTTTCCAGTAGTAAATGATAAATAAAATGGTGTAGTATTTTATATAAATAACGTTCTTCATATTTGAAGACTTTTTATCTTAAAGTCATCCAGCCCTATTGCATTTTGATTATTAATATTTCTGAGTCTTTCTTGATTCATAGAGATCTCTAGGTTTTATATAAAATCATACTAATGTTTTTTTATATATATATATAATATTTTATTTAGGATTTATATTACTTAAGAAACAAATAATTGTCTTCTTTGGAGAATAATATCTGTTTATACATTTTCCAGGATTTTTGATGATGTCTTTTTTCATATTGTCTTCACATTGTTTTCCAATATTCTGTAATTTTATTTTATTTAGGTTTGAGATATGTAATATAGGGTATATGAGCACAGATTTTCAGATGACCCATCACTCTCCACTCTATCTAATTTCACTGATACACTCAAGCACATATATGCTGAAAAGATAAATAATCACCAATATACGTATTTCATGCTAAACCAGCAATCATCAGTTGGTCCAGATTATCATCTCCCACACATATATACTATAAGTGCTCAGATATATATTAAGATAGACAATCTTACTACTTTAATGGACAGGCTCCAATCTACTACACCCTCCAACTCTTCAACCGTCCATCCAATTGAAAATCTGATGATGGAATGCTCAAAGGCCACCCTGAGGCCGAGATTCTTGTCACACCCATGTTGACCTAAAGTCAATCTGAACCCCACATGTACAGGACATAATCCATTTAATACATGTGCAAGGATGGGCAGACATCTCTACAATGTAATAAACACAGGGTTATTATATACCTAGTGTCTATATATGTAATATAGGGTATATGAGCACAGACTTTCAGATGACCCATCACTCTCCACTCTATCTAGCCTGTCCATTAAAGTAGTAAGATTGTCTATCTTAATATATGTCTGAGTACTTATAGTATATATGTGTGGGAGATGATAATCTGGACCAACTGATGATTGCTGGTTTAGCATGAAATACGTATATTGGTGATTATTTATCTTTTCAGCATATATGTGCTTGAGTGTATCAGTGATATTAGATAGAGTGGAGAGTGATGGGTCATCTGAAAGTCTGTGCTCATATACCCTATATTACATATATAGACACTAGGTATATAATAAGCCTGTGTTTCAGTTATTAGGTTTGAGAGAAATATTTATCAAGTTTTTGTTTAGATTTAATTTTTTAATATTCTTAACTTCTTTCATTTGTACTTTTATCTTAAGTATCTCAATTATAACTTCTTTTATTGATCTTTTTATTTAAGTTATTATTATTATATTCTACTTTATGTCATCATTATGTATCATCTTATTATAGTCACCCTTTAGAAAATATTCCATAATATATATTTTTTTACTTCCTGTCACTTCTTTTGTTCTTAAGAAATTTTACATTTCCTCTATGCTTAGAACATTCATCAGTTTTATTATTTTTTCTTTTCAACTTTTATAGTTCCATTTAATTTTAAATTTTTTTTGACAATATTATATATTTTTATAGAGATTATTTAATTTTTCACTTTATTTAATTGAGAAGCACTATATAAAGGTCTATGACTAAATTAAGATATTGTTTAATTTATGAAGCCATTATTGATATTTTATGTATTGATAATAATTAAAGGGGAGTTGAACCCAGACTTCCAAGCTCCCTACAGTCATCCACTCTATCCAATATAGCCAATATACATGACCGTATATATATATGAAAAAGATAAATGATCTCCAATATAGATATTTCATGCTGAACCAGCACTCATTTAATTGGTCCAGATCATCATCTTCCACACACATATATATATAATCAATGCTTTGTTTATATCAAGATAGCAAATCTGTACACTTTAATGGATAGTCTTCAATCATCTCTACTCTCAAACTCTTCAACCATCCATATTGACTGTAAAGATATCATGAAAAGTTATTACTATGTTTTAATTTTGAGAGAATTCAAGTCCTGAATGAAGATTGAGATTTTTTAAGTAGTTAAGGAGTTTCAGTCAAACTATTTTTTTATGTAGCTAGCCAATAGACAAGATAATCAACAGTCTAATATTAATCGGTACATTGGGTTCAGTTATCTCAAATATTTACAATTGAATAGGTGAGTATCTATGCATTATCTATAAAAGATAAATATGATTGCAAAACAAATAGATTTCACAACTTGTTAGTAGGTGTTATATACTAAAAAAATTGAGTCTATGAGATTTTTTATTTTTATAAGTTTTAGATAGAATGGTAAGTGAAAAAAAGTAATCAAATGGCTTGTCGTTTATGATGTCGTAAGTAATTTGAGCTCCAGCAATGATAAAATTGAGCTGCAACTACAGGACCTTTAGCTCTTAGGTCTGCTGCTTCACCATTGCACTAACAAATAGCACTTTTTGCACAGATAGATTAATATTTTACTAATGTAAGCCTGATTTTTTAAACTTTGAATTATGTTAACATTCTCAACATATATTCATAAACATATTACACATGGGAAAAAGAAATGTGAATAACTCCATGTGTTTGTATACTTAATTTTAAAAAATCAGATATATTAATCTTTAATTGAGTTTTAAAATTTATATCTGGTTAGAGGCAATCTCTAGTTTAGTAAATGATTAATAATAGTCATTACTATGTTTATCTACAGTGGATGGTGTCAAAGATATGGATTGAGTTAATTTGACACTTGTAATTTAAAATGTAACATATATTAAATGTAAAACATTAAAAAAAAAAAAAGAAAGATGTTAAATTAGTATAGTTCAGTTCTCAATTATTGCATTTCTTAATGTTGTGAAAACCTTTCTTATGATATATTGTAGTGCTTATTTTTATTAGTTTTTTTTTTTTTTCCAATTTCTGTACCATAGGTAATTGTAAACTTGTACCTAAAAGAGAAAATTTGATGTGTGTAAAATTCAGCTTGCACAAAAAGTTATGGAAATGTTTTATTTATGAAAATAAAAGACTGCCTTATCAATAGCTTGCTTCTAATTATTGACTGAGTTATAAAGATATATATTCATCAGTAATTAAGAAAGAAAAAAGTAATTTGGTGAATGACTGAATGAATATGGATTTGATATCTGTTTAGATAAGTGGGAAATCTTGTATAAATGTTCAGAATTATAATATTAATAATAATTTATTAATAGTTATAAGGGAGTTCCCTGACACATGCACTGAGGAATATTCTCACTCTCTAAACACATGGCAGAGTATTCCTCAAGCTTTACAAATTCTTATAGTGCATGTGTCAGGGGTGATTCCTTTATAACTATTACAAATAAAATCATCATCCTAGATAAATAAATAACTAGTTGTATAATTTATGTAAGTTAATAAATAACTAGTAGAAGTAGTCATTATATATTTCCAACATTAATTATTAGATATATAGATAAATGTTTTATTCCCTTTTTATTTTTAGGAGATCAAAGTAATAAATCTGTTTTGTTTGTTCTGGATGAATTTGATTTGTTTGCTCATCATAAAAACCAAACTTTACTGTATAATCTTTTTGATGCTTCTCAGTCAGCCAATACACCCATAATTGTTATTGGATTAACATGCAGGTTGGTAAGTATATGAGTGTTTTTATATATGTATAAGTCTTTGCTTAAGTATACAGAGAAATTAGATTTATGTATATATGTGAAATTGGAAAACTGCATAAAATAGGAAACTACTTTATCCTTTTTTCTAAATATTAGAATATGATGTTTACATTTTTGGATTGTTGTAGATATTTAAAAATGCTAATCAAAAAGATATTATTTCTATAAATAGTAGAATTATGCCCACAAAGATATCTTCCTGAATCTGAATTTATAGATAGCAATATCAGCTATTATTTCTGAAACAAATTAAATAAACATTTGTGCATATGTTTTGTCTTTTTTCAGTATTATTTTATGTAATTTTGTATTGTTAAACTTAATGCATTTGTTAATGTTTTAATGTAAACTTATACATTTTGATGATGTTATATGTAGATTTTTTTATTATATATAATGAATAAATGTAAAAAAAAAAAAAAAACAACTAAAAAAATGTTTTGTATATATGGATGTGTTTATGGGAATATATCAATAAATATATAGATCCAATCTATTACATATGGTGAATATTAATTTGTGTCCTCTTGTAAAAATTAAAAAATAATAATGATTTAAAGAATATATAAGCATTTATAACTTCATGAATGATGGTAGGCATTTTAGTTGTAATTATATGTTGGATTTCATCGTGTAACTAAATAGTGAATATCTTTAGAAAAATTGTCAACTTTATTTCAATTTTTCAATTACATTCAACTGTTAGTATAATATTGTCTACTGTAAGGAAAAGTTTATATTAACCACCCAGAATAACTTTTCCTATTGTTAGTATAATGAAACCATTGACATTCTGAATAACAATACTATACTTCCAATACAACACAGAATCAAGTGATAGCTATGGGCTCACCATCATCACCCTGATTAGCAATATTTATATGGAAGAACTTGAAACCATCCCATAAGTACTATTTCATCTCACCTAAAGTTTGGCTAATACATTTGTTGCATGGCCATAGGATGAAGCATTATTGCATATATTCTGGACACACATCAACAACAAATCCCCTTTCATTAAATTCACAATAGAATCAAAACAAGGACAAAAATTGACATCCTTAGATGTTCTTGTGACAAGACTCCATCATGGCAAAATCAAAAACTACAGTTTACAGAAAACCCATATAGAGAGAAAAATACTTAGCATATACATCTACATGGAATTGTACTATTGCTATGGAACAAAAAAGTTTGTTCAGAAACTAGTGATTTGGAAAAAGAAAAGATGTAAATAGAAATTCTAACATCTTAAAGGTCTAAACATGAAATGCTAAAAAATGAAAATTGTATATATGGAATACTAAGTGATTGTGAAAGAATGTATATGGTGATATCAGTCCCCATTGAAATGTGATTGAAAGAGCACAACTGATGATTATAAAAGAGAAAATGGATGTGTCTAAAGTAGTAAACCATGTATGGACCAATGAACATATATTCAATTGGGAAAATTGAAAAAAGATTGGATAGAGAGGAAAAAGTACTAAGAGAAAATTCTCCTTACATGACAATGGCAAATAATCCCTAAGTCAAACGAGTGTGAAATACATAATGCTTGGAAGCCACTAATTAACCTTACTCTTAGGAAAAAGTGGAGAAATCAGAAAGATCATCATAACTAGGTATATGAAATTTATTCTGATTGTTGCATGGCAGAAGAGATCAATTGGTTAGAGAATTACTGTAAAATTCAATACTCAAGAATTTAAAGGTCGAGGTTCGATTTCCATACTAGTACTGTCACTAGTCAGATCAACTAATATCTGAAGAAGAGAGGAGAATAAGATTATTCAAAGTATGTTATATTCTAACCTGTTTGCTATAACTGACATTTAAATGTATTTGCAAAATAACGTTTAAAATTTTTCTACAGACATTCACTATTTAATGTTAGATGATGGAAAGACTTGATATAATTACAATTTGTTTTCAATTTCGTAATTGACTATTTTTCACTCATATCTTCAAAATTATTGATTTTTAATTTTTCACAGATCATATGTCAATGAATTCTGATTCCTTTATTTCATAATGTGCTTTAAAAAAAACTTGAGAAACAATGTTTTATTTTGGCCTTCTTTGAGTTAGAATATTATTGCAAATGCATCCCTTTCTATCATCTCTTCATATACATATATGTAAGTATGTGCATAATGTAATTAATAAATAAAGAACTTTTTATTTAAATAACTTTTAATGTTACTAATAGGAAAGGTGAACATATCTTGGTTCTCACATTAAAATTGAATTAAAGAATATTACTAATTATGAACCAATTATATCTAGTTAATGCAAGTTTCCACAAAGATTTTTTTATTTGATCTATACCTCAAATATTTCTATAATAAAATCATATCAGGTTTCAACTTTAATTGCATCTCATTGTTAATTGAAACTCAGAACTTTCTATGAATTCCTTCTTTTTCACAGGTGGCTTTTATAAACAATTGTTGCAAACTCTGGAATCAGTGTTTATGCATGTATCAATTTTTTGCATCTGATCCTTTTCTTTTTTTTTTTTAACATTTATTGTCGAGAAATCACAATTCTGCCACAATATGTTTCTGCATGGATAGTTTTTTTTTTTTTTTTGAAACAACATTTATATTATTTTAATTTTAAGAAAAAACATTTAGATAGTCTTTTTTAATTTCTATTCTTGAATATAATGTGTTTTTTTTTTTACTTTTATTTAAGTTAGAAATATATTTAAATTGATTTCGTCTCTAGCCTTATCTTATTTCACTATTCATTGCTTAAAAGTTTGTTGTTGTTTATCTTCAACTTTTGTTTTTCTTGTAGAAAAGTAGAAATCATATTTAAAAAATCCTAAACATTTTTATAAATCAAAAAAGGTGTAAAATTTGATCAAAATAAATAAATGTCATTTGATTTTTCCTCAAGTTTTTTGTGAGGGATTTAAAAGAATGTTCATCATCTCATTTCCACCATATCAACCCTCCACCAGAACAGAAAGTCAGATCATACTCTTATCAGTATCCCTGCATTTCATGAACAACCTTCACTCTGCAAGTGAGTTAGAGGTATCAAACATTTGAATTTTTAAATCCAGTATACTATTCTCATGCTGATTTCTATTCTCTTTCAATATCTCGTGAAAGAGTAAATAATTATTGTATTGGACATATATATTTTCATTTTTTTTTTTTTAGTTTTTATCAATGCATCCCTTGATTCATCTTTACCATATAAGGAATGTTTACCTGCATAAGAAGTTATTTCAACTTCTCTCACTATATATGAATTTTGAAAAGTACTTTTCACTCATATATATATAAAAGATTAGGGCAGTCTTTAAATATTACAACACAAGACAAAGATTTCTCCAGTAGCCTTTCATAGAGGAATAATGAAGTTTTTATGTTGCCACATAGTAAGGATTTTAACAATTTAATAGATCTTCTTATGACTAATATTTGATGCCTATTTAGGTTAGCTATAATTTAACTATCTATGCCTGATTGGAATCTGAAAAAAAAATTAAAATTTAACTCACTCTAGATTCAAGTTCAAATGAAATTAGTGCAATATCATTGCAACATAATAACATTTATTATAAATGTCATTATCAAATTTCATTTTATGGTCAGTCTAAATCCAGAAAAAAAAGCGGAAAAGGTTGAACTTGCAATCATTCTACCAACAATCTATGAATCATAAATATTCCCATATTTCTCTCAAGCTGATCCTTTGGTCTGTTTATTTGTTGCCTAATGGTGTTGTCTTTTAACTTTTTCTGCAAGACCACATCTTGTTTTATAAGTACGATATGTCTCTTCTGTAAAAATCTCAAATTTACTATAAAATATTTTTTAAGAAGATGTCATATTGTGTAAAGTCGTGATTTACATTAAGAACTAATTTTGTTGTTTCTATAATGGAAGTATATAATATTTGAATAGTAGCTATAGTAATATGGAGTTCTTTATTGTGGAGAAAAGTTTTTCTGAGAGATGTGGTTCAAGATATTTAATCGCTTACAAGCTCAATAACAATGAATGAAATGGCTTACTTTTAATATATATATAAAAAAGGAACCTGGAGAAGATTGTGCGTGAGATAATTGATTATTTATGAACTCATAATAATTTTGAAAAGGCTAATAGCATTATATGAAACAGAAGAAGACCTCTTGATGTAGTGTTTGATGAATTCATCTGCCATAAACATAAACTAGAATTCAAACCCAAATGAAGCTTGAAAAAATTTTTTTTATTAAACATAAATTAGAATTCCAATCCAGATGAAGCTTGGAAATATTTTTCAGGTAGATGGTTTTTATGTACTATCTTACCTATTTTATATTAATTATAAATGAATATCTAGCTATTTTTAACTGGGCAATAAAAGTCCCAAAATAATCTACACAGGTGAGTCTCATTGCATTAAAACAAAAATAGGTTTGAAATATAATAAAATTTTATCATTGCTAAAAAAAGATTTCAAATATTTATACATCTGAATTCAATAAAATTAAACAATTGAAGAAATCAAAATGAATGGCCAAATTAAGAAAGGTAATTCTTTTTTAAAGAAAATAATTCATGATTGAGCTGCCAAAAGAGATGAAAAACCAATATGAGAGATATTGAAATTGGATAGAAGAATAGAATCATGTGAACAATCTTTCAGAAGAAGAAATTTCAAATGAAATCAAAAAGAATGCTTAGTAAATGAAATTTGATATTTTTCATTCTTTCCCAGATTATAATTTTGAAAAATGTAATATAGGACAATTTAAATATTTAAAAAAAAATATTTGCTGCCAACTTCTCTATATAGTTCAGACAGTGATGGGTTCAAGATCTAAAGGTCCCTGGATGAATCATTCTATTGTTTCTGGTCAGATATCATGTGATCTTCAGTGCATGTAACTATTTTGTTATTTTGGTCAGTTTTATTGTAGTAATAATGGTAGGGACTGCAGGATTGAATTCTCCAGAATTAAATATATCCTGCATTTCTAGTACCCATATGGTATATTGACCAAGTAATTAACCATTCAATTACATACATTGTTTGTGAGTTATTTATTTTTATATAGCGCGATGTTTATGAATTGTAATAAACTAATGATCAGCTTTTCAAGCTAATGCATATGCGCTTTATGAATCTTAATAATAAATAAATGTGCATTAGCTTGAAAAGCTGATCATTAGTTTATTATATATTGTTTGTGAAAAATTACCTATAGATTATATCTTTTTTGTGTCTTTCTGTACAACAAATTAAACTGATATATTGTTGAATAATAACCCTCATTAGATAAATATGAGATTATAAGTATCTGAGTTGTTGTTTTTTAATTACTATATACTGTGTTATTTTTTTTATAATATAATTTGTTTCTTCTTAGTGCTTGTATTCTTTTACAGTTTGTTTTATATATTGTTTACAAATTTATTTACTCTTGATATATGATTTTTTTTATTGTAATTCTTTTAGTCAAAGGTTAATTTATTAATCTCAATAAAATATTTCATGCTTTGATTTTTTTTTTTGAAATAATATATTTAGGATTTATGAAAGACTTTTTCATATAATTTATACATAGAATACTTTGTTGTTCTTTTTTTAATAATTTATTTTATATTTAATTTGTCACTGAAGAGTTTTTAAAAATATAATGACTTGCTTTTCACACAACTATATATATATTTATTCTTTAGAAAAGTTATTAATTTATTATTAAAATTGAAAATGGAATAGGATTTATGACTGTATTTTTTTTTGTAAAATTATAAACATTTAAAATATGCCATTGTTATCATTGAAAATTTATAGTTAGTTGTTTCTTCATAATAATTGTGTGTGTGGGTTTTTTATTTTTTGAGTTTTGAAATTTATAATGTCAGCATAAAATTTCTCAGTTTACTAAACAACATTAAAAAAAATTGAATATTATTTATTAATGTAAATTTTGTTGCAAATTTATGACTTAAAATTTTAACCAGTCAATAAAAAAAGTAATAATAATTAAATAGTTTATTGCTTAGGAGATTATAATTTTAAGTACTGGAAGTGACAGCGCTGGAACTGCAATTCAATGACCTTGAGTTACAGAATCTGCTGCTTTTCTGCACCAAATCATGAAGGGCGTAAAAATAACTTTATTGTGAGATTATTGTGACCATGTTCTGTGCTGTTGTATATAAATGAAATTTTTTATTACTTTATTATCTACAACAATCATCTTTACTTTACATTTGACTCTAAAAACAGCATTATACTTTGGAAATTTTGTTGTGGATTTTTTCAAAGTAATAATATCTGGTAATCATTAGTTACTCAAACATACTATAGATGGCACTAGAGTAGAGAATTATTTTTGTTTTAATGAAAAAAACTAGTTAAAGAAATAAAAGAGAATTATAAACTATAAGTAATAGGAAAATAAGTATATTAATATCATTTACTTTCTTTATTACTTTTACAATGTTTTATATAATTATAATCCATTATTGACGGTTTTGATTGCCCCAGAAATCTTCTTCAGAATTATAACAAATACAAATATATGAATACAAATATACATAATTTTAATTTTATATATTACTGGAACAATCAAAACCATCAATAGTGAATTATAATTATATAAAGCATTGTAAAAGTAATAGAGAAAGTAAATGATATTAATATTATATGGATTTGGCAATGCAATAAGAAAGATAAAGAAAATAAGTATACATTGTAGGTAATAGATAATGAATTGTACAGGGGTCATGTAAACATAAATATATTAATGATAAAGTTTTTATAAAATAAAAATTATAATTCAGAATTATTACTATTTAATAAAATAAATTTTATATGATGACTAAAATGCTTAATTGTTTTCATAGGATGTGATTGAGCTGTTAGAAAAACGGGTTAAGTCTCGCTTTTCTCATCGCCAGTTCCATTTTTTGAATGATTACACTTTTGAAGATTACAGTGATTTATTTAAATCAATTTTACTTCTTCCCAATGTATATAAAAATAAAAAATTTGTACATAATTGGAACATGCGGTTAGAGGTGAGTTGCACAATTTTGACCAGATTATATTTCAAATTGTATGCAATGATAAATCATTTATAATTATTTGAGTTCTTACCATTTATTGTTTAAAGCTACTTTCATCATTCAGAGTTGATACCAAGATGAAACTTTGACATTTTCCAAATTCATAGTTTTATGGTAGCTAACCCATAGCTTCTAGATACTCATCTAGTCTTGATGCACTGAGCATTAAAATATATCTAACAATAATATGATGTAGCTTTTATGTCTGATAAATGAGATGTCAAACTCCTGTGGACATTGAACCTATAGTTTACTTTTATCATTAATTTTAGAGACAAGTCTATGATATTTTTTTATGAATTACAAATTATAATGAATATAGATAATTTTCATTTTTTAGTGTTTTTTATGTTTTTATGTTTTTTTTTTCTGCCTAGTAATATTTTTAAGACTCCTTTATATATACAGAAGTATATTTTAAATGTATCCTTTACTAATCTATATCTGAAATAAGATATTATATACAGATATGACATCATATCATGATAATGATTAGCAAATATTAATTCAAGGATATATAATAATAATAAAGCAGGTAAATAAGTGCTGTAAAGGAATTTTTCTTTGTTTTTTTTTTCAAAGAATAATAAAATAATTTTAATTTCTTGATTGTTCTATATTATAAGAAAAGTAAATACAAGTTTGATTTACTAATCTTGCCCCCCCCCCTTTTATTTTTATTAAAATGTTTTGTTTTTAATTCTAAAACAGATTAGTTAGTCATGTTATTGATATCTGTAGTTTCATCATCATCATCATTTTCAACCATTATTGATCCACTGCAGGATGATCTTTCCAAGATCAATCCATTTTTCCTGATTTCTAGTCTCTCTTCTCCACATCATCCCAATACACTTCTTTATTTCATTTACTGTTAAAACAAAAATACGGATTAAATGATTATTAAAGAGTTGGAAACAATTTCAAAAGGTATATATAGAGGTTTTATGAACTAATGATTAATTGGTTGGAGAGCAAACAGCAGAGTCTATTTTATAGTACTGGAAAAGATAATGACAGAGTGGAATGTATCCATAAAACATAGGCAACTTAGATTAACAGTTAATTTTTCAGGTCTTGTTAGATCTCTTGAATAACGCATGACTAAAAAATCTGCTCTTGAATCAAATGCAAGTATTTTCTTATTATATGTCTATTGACATATTTAATTTTCTGTAAAATTAGAAACTTCTGTTATAACATATATGGAAGAAAATATATATTTAACTTATTATTACCACTGTTAACAAACTTATTAACAACAGCAATAAGAAACCTCCTTTTTTCTTTAAAATATATATGTCTTATGAACTATAATGTTCTTTTCATTGAATCCAATTGCCTAAAAACGATTTACTCGCTGACGAAGAAGCTTCCAAATAAACAAAACAAATTTCGCATAAAACTATTAAATGGGCCAAGCGCTTTCGAGGTTTGCCCTCATATTCATGGCCGACGAACATAATAAATCTTTACGTAGTGTTATTAAATAACAAATATGCAAATGTAAATGCAAATCAGTTTGACCATTTTTTTGAAATGGAAAAACACGTGTCGCGTCTATTGATAGAATTGTTGTCGCAAACAATAAAGTACGCCTCTTTGATTTTTCTCTTACAGTCGTTGGTTTCAGGGCATACAATCCTGGGGTTGCCTGGTTCGAACACCTGGCCAGTCTGCTTTTCATGTTCCAGAAATATTGAAAAGTTATCGCTGTTCTTTTTTGCTCTTCTATAGGTATACAAGTGTTGAGCTGCTCTGTTGTGAACAGAATCCAATTAAAAATTTACACTCCTCTTTTTTTCTTTTTAAAAACTTTATTTCTTCTTGTCAAACCATATATACATATTCACTTCTTTAACACTCAATGTTTCAATCACTTTTTTTGTAATCATTTTCAAAAAAAAAAAAAAGTTTGGAGAGAAAAAAACAATAATTAAAAATGACTACAAAAAAAGTGGTCTAAATGTTGGGTGTTAAAGATGTGAATATGTATATATGGTTTGATGAGAAGAAATAAAGTTTTTAAAAAGAAAAAAGAAATGTATAAATTTTTAATTGGATTCAATTAAAGCAACATTATAATATGTCTGGAGAATTACTCAAAAAAGAATCACTTTCAAATTTAGAAAATAATATGCAGAGTTATAAGTTTATGAGTATATGAATTATATTACTGGCATGTATAAGTATGTGCAGTACTCAATAAACCCAGACATCTTAATAAAGATATATCTTAGTGATTGGAGTGAGGGGGGGGGGGTAATACTATAAATATTTGTATAGCTGTGTTGTAATCATGACATTAAAAAAACATTTCTAGTTTAAGAAATTTGTTTCAGACTTAGGAATTAAATGGTATTTTATTTGTTTTGTTTTATATAAAAGTTATTTGCGCAAATAAATATCTCTACACATTCATATAATGCAGTGTTTTCAAATGTTTGTAGTAGAGTGATGTTATAATTATATCCCGTGAAAATATTTATTATTATTAATATTATTATTATTTTTTGCAATAATAAAATTAAACTTTATTGTTTATTATTTATTTTTTATATTTATGTGTGTGTATTTTAATATTATGAAAGCAACTACATTTTAGACATGCACTAAAATTGACATGCATATTTATTACATAAATATATTAATTATTATAATATATTTGTACATAACACTGTGTATGTGAGTAAATAGAAAGATAGACAAGAAGATGATATATATTTATACATACATAAGTATATGTGATTTGAAATATTAATAATATCTTCTGTTTAGGTAATAAAACTAAAGTAATTGCTGATTTCTTAAAAAGAAACAATGAAACATAAAACTTCATATCCAAAACCTTTAGTTTCATTGCTAACAAAATAGAAAATGCAATAGTATTTTGAATCATATTCTTTTAAGTGTGTAGTTAGTTACTATATAAATGTAATTTAATTATGTTATATATATTTTCAGGATCTCTGCAAAAATTCTGCTGTAATTGAAATATTACAAAAACAATACAACATAACAAAAGAGATCAGAAATCTCCATGCTTTTATTGTAAGATTTTATTTTATTGATTATGTTTGTATAAATTTTATATGTGTGTAATACATATGGAGTAGGTCAAAAACAAGTATTAACTATGTAATATATTTATTAAATCAGTTATTAATTACATAGTTTAATTGTTCTATAACTTATAGCATGTCTCTCATTCTCAGTGCTATACAATAATTATTTTAAATAAAATTGCATATTGGCTAATATATGTAAGAAATTAATGTCTAATTAGCTAATGCAAAAGGTTATTATATATAATTGTGAATGATAGACACAATTATATGATTGTCAATTATTTAAATAATTTACATTAGTTTGGTAAATATATAGAGATTACATCAGTTTTTATTAAATTATAGATATTTTATATTCTGGTATTATATAGATTTTTCACATTTTCATATAACATAATTTGTACATTCACAATTTAGTAATTATAGAAGTAATAAAGTTCAAAATGCTTCAATGCTTCTCAAATCACCATGTATCACAAATTTTCAAAAACAAACTCTTTCATAGTGCATGGGCATTTAAAAATACAATGGCCATTTTCAAATGCCTCGAAACATAAATGAAGATTTTACATGTATAACTTAAATATAAAACAAAATGTAAATATCACATATGTAAAGGCACCATGAGAACTTATAGTAAGAAATATTTAGTAATGTGAAAGCAAGGTTATGTTGAAAATTGTAAATTTGAAAATACAATGCAAATTAAAAATTAATGCAAATTTATTCAAATAACTTTCTGCTTAATATTGACTGAAAGGTTAAAAAAAAAAAAATTTTTTTCAGTTTTAATTAAAGCATTAAAAGATACAAGATCACATAATATTTAAATACAAGTATAATATATATATACTTAAACTAGATATAATTAGAGGGTATTTGAACCCAGATTTTTAAGTTCCCTTCAATCATGCACTTCATGTTATACAACATGGCCACATACGTATTGGAGATCATTCATGTTTTCACATATATGTGGTCATGTGTATTGATTGTATAAGATGGAATGGATAATTGAAGGGTGTTTAAAAGTCTGGGTTCAAATTCCCTCTAATTAAGATCATATAATGTATATACAGTGATTAAAAACAAATAGAATCAATTTTCAATTTATAAATGAAAATTCTGAAAAATATTGCCAAGTATTCATTATCTGTTCTTAAGAAATTAATAATAATAAAAAAAAAAGACATCCTTCATTTTGCTAAAACAAATTTAAAATCCTTTTAAATTTAAAGATAAATTGGTCATGAAGGAAAGAAGTGTAAGACAATATTTAATTATTTTTTTAAAAGTTAATAAGATGGGAGAAGGGAATAATATTTAATTTTATATTTTTTTAATTTACAAGTGTTTTTATTTCCTCCCTGCCACTCCCCTTCCCCACATAAAACTTTAATTTTATGCTTATTTAAATCATCTTTATTTTTTAAAATAAATATAATACAGTATAATAAAATGTAAGTATTCAAATGTGGCATGTATTATATTATTGTCAGTCAACTGTATTATTAATATTATTCCTGTGCAGATTTGTCTTCCATTAACCATGAAATCAATCTTCATGTTGTTTTTCTGAAACTAATCAAAGACAAAGAAAAAAGATTATATATATATATATATCAGTGTTAGGTAATCTTAATTGTTTTGTACTCTAAAAAAATTATAAACAGATATGTTATTTAATTTAAAATTCAATGTAAATACATTTACTTTCACCAGATTATCATTTTAAAAGAAGTCTCATTATGATTTTAAATAATTAGAAATTTTATAAAAAGAAATTTAACTTTCACAATAGTTTTTTTATATTTTTATCTTGTGATTTTCTTTCATCACAGCATGATTCTAATATTTTGGTGTGTGTGTGGTTGTTGTTTTGATTTGGGAAAAAAATAATTATTATATATCTTAGTATCTGATGTTTAGACACTTACCATACTCTTTCACCAAATCATTTACATAAGTTTAGAATGAACTGGTATCTTGATGCTATGAATGGAATGTTGGAGTATTTTTATAATGTCATATGTTTGCAAATGATTTGCTAACCAAAATTTTTCTAAAACTTTAACAAATGGCGGCATTGTAATAATTTGTAGCTATAACATCTTTTTTTCCCTCCCAGCTATAAATTTTAGAAATTTGTCTATGTGATGCATATCTTATTTGTGATCAAAATAATTGGCTTTGTCTAAATTTGTTGCTATGTTTACTTCGGAAAGGGTCTATATGATTAGGAAGAGAATCTATAGAAATTTATTCATGCAGAAATAATCATATGACACTACTGTAGTATTCAGCAATTTGCAATAGCTCAGATGAGAAATCAGAAAAATGTCATTTTTTTCATAGGAGATAATAAATAATGTATTGTATATTTAAAAGGAGGTTGCCTTGACAACAGTTAGAAATTGTTGATTGTTATTGATATTGTGATTGTCTAAGTTTGACTGGTTTTTAATGATATATATATGATATTGGATTCTATTTGAACTTCTATTACTGAAGGTATTGTTGATGCTATGTGTAAAAACTGTTGTATCATAAACCCCTAATATACTGAAGGGTGGTCACACTACGAAAATACCCTATGCAGAGTATATATTCAATAACATTAATGCAACAGTTCCCAACTTACTTTAATGACAGAATCTTATTTACCTTATTAAAAAATTTTGAAATCCTGATAATTTATACTGATTATAAATAAATCAAAAACTAAAAAATAGTTTATTGAAAATGCGCCCCCCTCCCCACTCAATCAGATTAGTAATGGAAAAGGAAATATTAATTCAAACTGGTAGTTAATTTGCAAGATTAAGTGCATTTTCTTTCAATATTTTTTCAAAAATTGTGACAGGGGAATAATAATATCATGAGTGGCTGTAAAATTTTGTTTTTGTCACAGTTAAAAATTGTTATACATATTTTAAATTATTAATTAGAATTCAAAAATTAAGTTCATTTCAGAATTTCAAACTTTATTCAACAGAACTCACGTTGATAAATTCTGGGGTTTTTTTCTCTCTCTTTGCACAAATCATAAAAATTTGTGTCGTTTTATCTTATAATGCTTAACTTACAAACATTAAATGTTGAAAGATGAAAATAAGTATTGAAAATTCAAGGATGCTAATAAAAATATAGAAATGTGAACACAAAAATTAAGTTCCCACGCGGCAATGAATAGATCATTTAATAAATTAAATTAGATGATAGAAATTTTAAATTAGATCTCAAATCATAAAAAGTGACAGAAGAAATATTTGTACAAATTAAATGAACAAATCAAAATATATTGCAATGGAACGAGCAAAAATTGGAATCTTAATATATGTGATTGTATATGACCAGATTCCTAATGACGCAACTGGACAGGGTCTAGCCTCAATAATTGGTTTTTAATTGTAACAGAACAGAACAAAATGGCTATTTGTGCCATTCATTTTATTTGTACATTGAGGCAATGGTATGAGTTTGAGTTCTTAAAGTTCACCAGTTATAAATATCTCACATTTGATAGTATGCTTAGTTCAACTCTAATACATATCATTACCATATAGTTGCTCTTTAGGCCCTCGGCATCATGGGTTCTCATATTCCCATTACTCCTCGGTACTCAAACTTCACAGTTATATGCATGATTCTAATAAACTAGGGTGATGATTACCATAAGTTTGATATAAAACTATAATTATTTATATCTGAGTTATGTGTGTAGTATGGCATGGATAATGGAAAATTAGATAAATGATATGGCATAGCTAATGGAAAGTTAGATAAATGATATGGCATGAGTAAGGGAAAGTTAAATAATTGATATCGCATGGGTAATGGAAAGTTAGATAAATGTGGAATCATATACAAATTCTAATTAAATTAAATAAATCATTAACAGCTTTATTCAGTTGTGGGTGATTTACAATCTTTTGAAACAAATTAATTTGATGTTTATGTAAGTCAAATCATCCTTCATTTAATTCATATTATATCATGATTATCTCCCTAACCTTTGATCCCATGTAGGATGGTCATCCATTATCCACTCTAACCATTTGTTTAGTCTAACAATATAATTTATGATTATTTTGATATGATCATCCTGTTGATCAATCCCTCTATTCCCGGGCTTTAACTTGTCTATCTTAATCTATGGCAATGCACCAAGATTTACTGACTTGTCTTTGAATATGAAGTCCTCCCCTTGATGTTACCAGTGTTTATGATAGCAATAACCATTCATACAAGAGGTTTAGTCAGTCATATAGAATAACAAATAATAATCAAGTTAATTTAACAATAACAATAAACATATGAAATTATCCTGTACTAGTTTGAGCATTTATTATTTTATAGATAAAATCTCATCTCAGCACCAGTCAGTCATCCATTTCTTTAGTTGGTAGGTTTAAGGATCAGCATCTAGATTTTATTACATTCAAAAATTATAATGATTGATCTATAGACTCCCTTTACATAATTATGATTGATGATTATAGAGCTGGATCATCAATTTTTTCAATAAAAAAAATAAAGTTATACAACAAAGAAAAATGGCTTCTATATGATACATATATAATTTGAGTAATTGAAATTGTTAGTCCATGTAATTAGCTATTCTTTGGCATGTGGATACATAGGTGATAAGATGGCTGGTTCCTTGTTGATTAAGAAAATCTCTGGATCTTGGGAATTGGTAATCAATTTGATATCTGGTTATTCTCTAAGGTAATCAGTTCATGACTTGCCAGTGGACAGGTAATGTTGCTTTGTTTACTGCTGCTTTTTTCATGATCCTAGTGAATACTATCTTCTGGTGATGGTGAAGACATTACTGATGTTATTAGCTTATAAAGTCAAATTATTAATAGACATATGACCAGAAGCCTCCCATGTACGACGTTTAACGAGTTTTCTACCCCACAGCCTTTTGTATTGCTTAATGTTCATTAGAATTAATATTATCTGCTATTGATTAAGTGTTTGATCTTTTTTTGGTTTCTTCAGCCAGCTAATAATTCTTTTTATGAGCTTTGTGTTGCTGAGTAATAAAAATTTACATGAATTATTTTCTCTGGAATTATTAATGTAAGTCTTTTCTATGGAAATATATTTTTCCTTTGACCTTTATAAATTTTCCTTCTATAATCATTTTCAATAGTTTTTGGAGATAATTTGTTCTTTTATAAAATCATCAAATTATAAATCAAACATTAGTTCATTTTTAAACATTATATTAATGCATGTTGATAGCTTAAAAAAATTATCTATTTTTTTCTTGATTAAAACAATTCAGTTTCTTTTCTCACATATCCAGTCTATGTCATGAGTATGTTATATATTATGCTGTATTTCCATTGTTTAAGTGTTTTAATTTCATGTAATCTCTTTAATTTTTATTTTTTTTTAAATTAATAATGTAATAATTTAAATCCTGTTTTTTTTTATTGCTCTTTTATACCAAGTTTGGGAATTTGATAAATTGAATATCAATTACTCTTATTTTGTAGTCAGTAGATTTAACACGACAACAAAAAAAGACAATGTCACAATCTACTTATAATATAATTAATGTTATAATTTGTTTTTACATAACAAAGAGTGCTAATAGATTAGTATTACCTTAATTATGTTTTGTTTCAAACCATCTTTTTTTTTAGTAGGTTGGGACCATACTCTTACAATATGAAAAGTTAAATTGTTCTATTAAGGAAAGTTTTGATGAAAGCTTTGTCCAATCAATATGTTTATATTTGATTTAACCCATGAATATACTCCTGATTGTACCAAAAGCATGCTAGATATACTATAATAAAATTTACTCAATAATGTATACAACTTCTAATGTTTGTTTATTATATATTACAACAATGCATAAACATTAATATCATATTTTTCTTTTTAATAATTTAATGTTTTCATACCAATTGTAAACTTTTAGGTATTGTTTTATATCTTCTTAATTTATATTTAAATTTACTGAAATTACATATTTGTAAACAATCGTTCTGCTATATTTACAAATAAAACTATAAATTATAAATAAATTAATTTTATATTGACAAAAGCATAATTAAATTTATATTTCAGCTGCCATCTTCAAATTTGTGTGCTGAAAATGGCTGAATAAATATTAGTTGAAAGCTTGCTTCTAATAATATAAAAATGATTTGTTAAAAATTTATATTGATTATTTTGTTATTTATTATATAATAGTTTTGGATATATTTCAGTTGCTCTTATTGACTAAATTGGATGAAAATCATCCTCAATTTGAAGTGGCTGATTTTATTGAAGTCCAGAAATTATTGCTGATTGATTCCAAAGCTTGTCTTCTTCAAGGTAGGTTTTTTTTTTAATCATTAAAAGTACTATTATTAATTTTAAAAGATTTAAATATATATATCAAATTAAAAATAATTACTAATAAAAATATATTATCTTAATGATAAATAAATGAGTTATGAACTTTTGATTGTTTGCTGTATGAATATAACCATTGACCTTACTGGGGTTTCCATTACTTTTAGTAAAACTAATTGTACTAAAAAAAAAAATTGGTTAGTATTTTCAAGCCCATGTATAAAATGCTGTTTATACAAACTATGTTTTAAAACAAATAAAATATCACTTGATACCAGTTTACACATAACCAATTCTTTTTTCTCCCCATAAATATGCCATCTAGTGTAAACTTGAGTAATAGTTCTTATTAAATAACTATCCAATGCTGCCCTATCCAATATTCACAGACTTCTTTTATCAGTGCGGAGCTTTGGATATGAGAGCAGTGTATCTGGACCTTTTGGATGTAAAGTTCTTCACTGATGTGAACCCTCAATTAGAAACTAGAGGACAGCACAAAATAAGGTTTTATTAAACACTATCATCTGGCATATATCAATTACTAAAGCTTACAATAGATAGTATAATCAAACAAAGGCAAAACTCTCCATACAGTAGTGCCACCCTGTGCCAACAAGAGTAATCAATGGATGCCAGAAGGCTTGTGCATAAAATCCCTATCTAGTGCCTACTCATCCAGTATCCCCAGACTAGTTTCTGGCTTGTGTTTATCATCAGTGAGGAGCCTTGGATCTGAGAGCACTGCACCTAGATCTTAGGATCTAATGCAACCCTCCAGCAGCCACATTTTAACTCTACTTTACTACAGAACTATGAGAATGAAATTGAAAAACACTTTAGTATTTTCAATCTAAGCTCAATAGCCAAAGACACCAAAATGTATGGGTGCTGAATTGAGTTCAGACCCATATGACTATATAAGCTATTGAGCTTAGATTGAAAATACTATTGTGTTTTCAATTTCATTCTCATAGTTTTGTAGTAGAGTAGAGTTAAAAGGTGGCTGCTGGAGGGTTGCATTAGTTCCTAAGATCTAGGTGCAGTGCTCTCAGATTCAGACTCTACTGATGATGGCCACAATCCAGAAACTAGTCTGGTAATATTGGATGAGTAGGCATTAGATAGGGATTTTATGCACAAGCCTTCTGGCATCCATTGATTACTCTTGTTGGCACAGAATGGCACTATTGTATGGAGAGTTTTGCCTTTGTTTACAACAATTATGTGCTAGTATGAGATGGTGATCATGTGATGTTTAGTAGTTAGATAGTATAATCATGGTAGGTGAAAAAGAAATTGCTATTGAACAGGATTTATATAAAATGGTATTATGTGATATTTTATTGGTTTTATATCAATCCTGATCTAAGAATGGAGATTCCTAAAATTCTGGAAAAATTAAAGATACATTAATATATAAATACTGAATTGATTTCAGATCTGTATGACTATACAAACTTGTTGGCTTAGATTGAAAACATTAATATGTTTTTCATTTTGGGCTTGTAACATCATATAGTAAAACAGAAAAATTAAAAGGTAGCTGCCAATTAAAATGTGCATTAGATCCAAAAGGTTCAGATATACTATTTCCACAAAGCTTCTCATAGATGATAAAAGTCATAAGCTTGAAACTCATCTGAGAATATTGGATAAGATAGCACTGGACATTACCATTTAGATGATATAAGTGTGATAAGAGAGAAAAAAAATACTTTTTTTATGATTTATATTTTGATTTTTCTGTGTTGAAAATTGATGTAACTAAAATAAATTGAAAAGTAAGATTGAATTAAAATGTACTGTATAACTAAAGGGGGAAAAAATGAAAATAAATTCAATATGATGATAGAAAGAAATTTTATTAAAAGCCATTGGAAAGGTATTTATTCTGAAACAGAGTATTTAGAAACTGTTTTATTTTTACATTGTTAATGGGTTTATGTATATTATTTTTACCGCATGGAATATATCTTTCTGACATTAACCATGAAATGAATTTGAAAGATTATTACATCCTGATTTTGTGGCAATTAAACTTTATCTCATGAGTGAAAAATTGATTTATGCATAATCCTAATATATTTTAGGAAATCTTCATCTCTATTCAGATAAAAAAGCTATTTAAAGTGCATATTTTATCTTTGACCTATAAATAATTTGGAAATTGCACTTTTAATGCATAAAGATGAAATATTTTATGCAATATTTTGAATTACATTGTAGGAAGAATTTTTAATTTTCTAAAGTTATTTAGTTTTGATTATTTAATATGAATTAAAAAGGCTTGGTGTGTGTGTCTGTGTGTGTTTTTACCTTTTAATATTGGCTTAACATATGTTCCATTTCTTTGTCTTTCACAGATACTTCTAGTTTCCAAAAACACATGTAAATAAGTTTTCTGTAAGGAATATCCATTGACAAACATTACCTCTGCAGCACAATATAATGGGCTCCTTTTGAAGATTACAAAAAAATAAAATTGAGTATAATTAGTAAAACCTAAATACTTTATATTCATAGCACATATAGATTTCTTAAGACAAATTTAAAAGAAGTGTGAAGGTTTTTGAATTATCTTATATAATTTTAAGTTCAAATATTATGATGTATAATGAAATATTGATTATTCAAATATTAATTATTTCTGATTGTTAGTCATCTGAATTTCACTTTCATACATCAATAAACAAATTTTACTACTGTATCTGTTTTTTGTGTTGTTGTTTTTTTGTATGTGCACTGGCTAGTATCCCAAAGTATTTATTGTTCTTGCTCCTGCGATTCTCGATTGTAATTGGTTTTTTAGCAATGTTATTTCTGGACATATTTCTCAAGTTATTACATAGAAATTTTCAATTTATTAATTGTTTTCATCTAATTAATTCAAGAAAATATTTAGTTAAACATATACACCTGGGTCTCATTTTATGCGATAGATAGGTTCATCAGAAAACACGCGCAAACAAAATCGCGCAAAAATAGACTAACTTACCTTGAAAAAGGGGGGATACGGACTGTGATTTTTCAAAAATTGCGTAAAAGCAAAGCACCAACATAAAATTACTTTAAAATTCGCGCAAAAAAAAAAATAAGGAAATAAAATATGACTAATATAAAATTTCAAATTTGAAAAAAATTGATACAAGACAAACTTTTTTTAACTATAATATTTAATTTTATTCAAAATAATATATTTTTATGCATAATTTACAGTACAGTAATTTACATTTTTTTATACATGTTTTAATTATTATCACTATTTGGAGATAAACAGGTTTGTTTGCAAACTGGTAAAAAATCAGATTCTTCACAAGAGGAAATACAATTAGCGCCAACTTCACTCTCATGTTGTGTTAATGATTTTCTGGTGACAACGTAATTAGTAATTAATCTTTATAATTTTTAAATTGTTAATTACAATTAAAAATCAGATTTTAATTTTTAATTGTCAAATTTAATTGTTCCCACTGCTATTACTCACCTTTTAAAAATAAACTTGCGGACACTAAATGATTAATAATTGATTACGTTCTTTTTTAAAAAGCAAAAACAGAATTTGATTTAAAATGCAAATTTAACACGCACAATGTTTGAACAAATTTACATTATAATCTTGTAAAATTTAATGTGTGTATACATAAAATGTGGAAATCATGATTTTAATTTCATTATTGCATAAAATCTTACTATTATAAAGCACTGAAAATATTGAAATTACCAAGATAAAAGTCGAATTCCAATAATGTGCTATTACTTTCAATATGACGTAAGTGCGCAAAATTTATTATTTAAAGTTAGAGCGCATTATCGGAATTCGACTTCCGAAGAAACATGAATCGCGTAACTTCAAAATTGCGTTAAATAAATCCACGTAAAAAGAAATCCAGGTGTATATATATAGTTCTTAAGGGGGAGATGATTTGTTATAGTCAGTATTTCAGAGAATATGTTATTCTTTAATATATTTATACTTAACAAAAATATTTATTGGAGTTTAAGGTCTTGAACATTGAGATAAAAGAGAGGATCTTTTTTTTCTTGAGGATTTCCTTTATTGTTGATTGTTAGAATAAATTGTTTAGTCTAGGATGATAAATTTTAATTGCTGTTTATCTAGCAATATCATTGCTAGACATACTTCTGTAGATATTACATGAAATTCATTACTTGTTCATTTGTTTATAATATATATTGTTTTGTCAAAACATTTTTAATATTAGAAACATTTTTTAAATCAATTATTATTATTTTTTATAATTCCTCATATTTCAAATACACTGATGCTCAGTTATTAGGTTATTAATCTAATTACATTTTGTTTTGTATAGGTATGTTTGATTACCTGAAACAATTGATCATAATTAGTATAGATAATTTTTTATTCTATTATAGCCATTAAAAAAAAGATCACTATCAAAATAATTTATAATTTTATTAAATGATTATTTTTAGGATTGTCATTGTTGGAATTAGTTCTAATTATCGCCATGAATCATTTGACAGTGATTTACTCAGAACCTTTCAACTTTGAAATGGTATATAATGGTAAATTTATTTCAGTAATAATTTCTGTATTTTTAATTTTTATTGTTTTATATCAATATGTCTATTAGAATACATATAAATTCAATATAACATTTCTTTTTAATCTCTTTTTTTTTTTAAACCAATTTGATTCGATAAGATTTTTCTTTTCTTAGATTAATTGTAATACTAGTGTTTTGAACCTTGTTTTAAGAAAAGATTTTAAACCAATTGTATATTTAAATTTGTATTAGTTTAATTCTTTCTCAGAATTCTGAATATTTTATAAAATTATTTTCAATGCTAATTCTATATATACTTTATATGTAGTTTTATGCTTGCATGTACGTGCTGTGTATATATATATCTTATGTCTAAAAGTGTGTGTGGGGGGGGGGTAAAATACATTTAAAAAAAAAACAATTTAAAAATGTTTTTAATTATTAAATATCAAAAAATATTTTCCTTTATTTTATAATATAAAAACTAAACAATTTATAAATTTATACTGGCTATAAAATATTATTTTACTATAATGTTTTATCATTATTTTAATTTCTATTTATTATGCTATTTATATTGCTATTAAAAGAAAAAAAACGGTAGTTTTATATTAGCGTGTTGAAACTGCCTGATGGCATTATTACTATGCTAGCGCATAGAAATATGCCGTTTAGGCGGCCTCCGCTATTAAACATTTTCTATTTCTAATGTGTAAGCCTAGAAATACAATAGTCAGTTCATACAGCCGGGCAACATTATATTTATGTTTGTTTACAAACAAACCGTGCCCTCAGGCGGTTTCAGCACGCTAATATAAAACTACTGAAAAAACTAATTCCTTTCTATTGTTATATTAAAGAATAGATTATATTTATATTTGTTATAGTTTTTAATAAATCTTTTTTTATAGCATTTGATACATTCCAATATTTCAATGTCATAATATTACATTTTGTTTACAAAACATATTTATATATGACCTGATACTTTATCTTTTAAATATTATTAAATGTTTTTATTTTAATGTTTATCATGTAATTGGATTTATTTCCTTATTTTTCACAGTTTAATCATATTATAAATCATCATTAAAATGATTCTATAAAATGATTAAAATGTTGAAAATGTATTAATACAAATTTAAATGAACAATTGATTCTGGAAAATAAAATTTTGATTTGGAAAGGAAAAAAAAGTGTCACTATTTAATGCATTAATAATAGAATTTATCATTGTTATAAAAACATATAGAAGAAAATGGTATGTTTCATACTAATATAATTATAGAAATAATTAACATATGCATTACTCCAGAAAAAGATATGGCAAAGAAAATATATTTAGAGAAATATATTTAATAGATAGAAATATATTTAATAGGTGAATGAGAATAAAATTAATTAGTGTACTAGTGAAAGAAAGTTAAAAGAATTTTTAATAAATGATAAGAAATATTTGTTTAAAATACAAATTAGGTGCTAAAACAAATAATAAGAGATCCTGCTTGATAAATGATGAGAGATTTACTAATAACAATTATTTGCTTAAAACAATCAAAGTTAAAAAAGACTAATTAAAAATACCAGAGAGGCAAAAAGCCTGATTGGTATCTGAGGAAGTAGAATAGTGATCAAGAATTCAAGCTAGAAATTGGTGAGAGATATAAATAGCGTGTACAGAAAGTGTGATAGAGAGTTTTTTGCTTTTGCGAAATTACTTACGTGTTCATTGTGAACTATTTTAACTGTGAATTATTAATACTGAGTATTTGGAGTCAGATGGAGTTAGGACAAGGCTGAAAGAAGCTGTCAGGGAAGCAACAGGCAGTTCATGCACTGAGGGAAATAATCTCAGAGACTGGGCCTCTGAAGGTACTATCAGCCAACTTGTTTTTATGTGCCTAATGGGCTCTATAGGAGGAAGGATAGAACGAATTGTAAGTACATTCATTTGTTAAATTTGTACTTGGTCAGACTTGAGCAATAAACTGCTGGAGTCAGAGTTGACCCAATAGTGATCTGTATATATAAATAGGGTTTTATTTGCTGTGAGGGTCAGTGCTAAATTCATGTTAGTTAGCATTGATAATCCCTTATTGTAATTTTTGCTGTTATTAATTTTTGTTGTTATTAAATTTCTGTTTGTTACTTTTTTTGTTGGTATCCTTTAAATAATAAATAAATAATACAAAAACTCTGTCAGATAATGAAAATTATTCTTTATGTATTATAAATCATGATAAACAGAGCAGCCAAAACTCAAAAAACGATCACAAAGAACAATTTGCCTAGCATTTTTGGTACAGTATACCAGAATCATGGTGACATATTGGAAAGCCAAAATTCAAAAAACATTAATCACAAAGAACAATTTGCCAAGCGCTTTCGGTACAGTATACCAGAATCATGGCGACATATTGGAACTGATCAAAAAACATTAATCACAAAGAACAATTTGCCAAGTGCTTTCGGAACAGTATACCAGAATCATGGTAACATATTGGAATATTAACCGTTCGGTTCCAATATGTCACCATGATTCTGATATACTGTACCGAAAGCGCTTGGCAAATTGTTCTTTGTGATTAATGTTTTTTGAATTTTGGCTGTTCTGTTTATCACCATTTATACATGAAGAATAATTTTGTTGTTATCCATATAATATATATATGCGAATACATAACAGAAAACAAGAAAAATTAATAATGAGCATTTAGTAGATATTTATAATAAGACTGAGTCTATGCTATTCATCATATTTTTGATGTGTTTTTACAAATAATATCAAAACTAAAGACAGAAAGCCATATAACAATTTAAGCTGTTTTTTAGAGATTAGAAATGTATTTATTTTATAAAAGACATCTTAGTGAATATTTTGTGATAAACAAGTATATCTTATTAATATCATATGTATCTAGAAGCTGCATAAAAAAATATTGGAGCATGCCTGATTAAACAAATTTTTTTTTATAAATTCTTTAATTTAAATTCCATGAGAAACTTTATATTTCAGATTAGCTTTTACAGTATTTATTTTTCACTTTAAAATTATGTATTGGAAGACATTAAAGACACCTTTCACTGTATACTAATTCATTGTAATATATATTTTCCTATTTTATAGCCAAAGGTATTTATAAAATCAAAGACAACATTTTTTTAGAAACTGAAAATAATTAAGAAAAAATGATATTTGTCGTAAATAGTATAAAAGCATATAATAAAAAAAATTTCTTTTTTTATAATTTATTTTAAATTAAAGTGAACAACAATATTAATCTATAATTGATAGCGTAACAGATGTTAGAAAGTGTAAACAATCTAAAAGATAGATTCACAAGTTATCTATCTATTTTGTAATCTATAGATATAATAGTCATTTATAAAGTATTAATATGTTCAATGACTGAATGGCCTTCTAACACTAAATTATTTATAAACATAAATAATGATTAGTGAGATTTAGCTTGAATTTTAGAGAACGATTGGTGTGAGTTGATTATTACTGTTTCACTATTTTTAATAAGATGAATTTAGCATTTCACATCTTCTATAAATAATGAATTAATTGCTAATTGTGATTAGTATACATTTCATATATATATATAGTCTTCTTTAATTGCCTTCACAAGACTTTATAATTCAATATTGTTTTGCACTTGTAAGAAAGAATCCTGACAACAAAAAAAAAAAACCTATAAAATTTTAAAGAACGTCCTGATAATGTAAAATGTAATGTACTTAAAATTATATATTAAATTGCAATGCATGGCAACTCAAGACATTTTACTTTGATTCTATCCCTGAATATACATATCTAATTGATGCATGTTTAACCAAAAGTTTTCCATTCTCATTTGTAAACATTTTAGATTACTTTTTTCAGCTTTTTTTTATGGTGAAAAATTATAATGTAATTAGTAATGTACTTATGGATATTATTATTTCCAATAAAAAAGCTGTTCTTTCATTCAGAACCAAAGAATGATGAGTATAGTACAGTATTTTTTATTACAATACATTGGCAATGTCATACTTTATATATGCTCTCATTATTATTTCTATTATTTTTATAGTATTATTACATATAAGGTACCATATTATACATTATTTCAGATTACATATACTTTATCTTATCTATAGAGTTGAGGATTAATCCATTTACCTAAGTCAAAAGGTTTGAAAGTAGTGATAATCTACTGCTAACATGATGTAGTATTATTGCTTGATTAAAATATTCTATTGCATAGTTATATCAAACTGCCTTTGTATAGAAAACTTATTAAATCTATAAGTTTTATAGTAAAAGCTTTTTAATAATAATAATATTGCAAAATTCACTACTTACTCTATTTTGCTGTAATATCTTATATAAATGTAATTTATCCATTCTACTTTAAACACTTTTTAGCAAAAAAATCTTTTATTGTACATGTATGCATACCCAATCTTACGTTTCAACTGTCCTGCAGTCTTCTTCAGAGCTATGATATAATGAACAAAATAAAATCCATAACTATATAAATAATACCATAAAAATGTAAACAATAATTTAATTTTATTGTTTACATTTTTATGGTATTATTTATATAGTTATGTATTTTATTTTGTTCATTATATCATAGCTCTGAAGAAGACTGCAGGATAGTTGAAATGTAAGATTGTGTATGCATTTATGTACAATAAAAGGTTTTTGCTAAAAAGTGTTCAAAGTAGAGTGGATAAATTGCATTTATAATAATAATACATGAAATCTATAAACAGTCATACTTTAGTAATCTTATGCTTGAAAATTTATAACAAGACTAAAGTTAAATAACATAATTTTACTGATGGCTAAAAACTAATTCTCTGATTAACATCACTGAGTCCAAGAGTTTACTATCAATGCAATAGTGCATACTTTGCATGACATAATATTAGGAAATTATATTTCTATCTAAATCTACTACTCTTAAACACAGCAATAATTGTAAGTGTAAATATAATAACTATAATAATTCAAAATTCGTAATATTACCTTGTGTTGTTTGGTACAGTAATGTAATGATAGATGGATACTATTCTGTCACTCCCTTTGTTCAAACATGAATTTCCAAGCAATAAAGCATTCAGCTATGTATTGTTTAATAGTAATTTCTATTATTTGGGGTAATGTTCAAGAAATATTTAATCTTTAGAAACAGCATGTAATTAACATACTGTTTGTCTCCTTAAATAGTCTTATGAAAAATATTAATATTAATTTAACTTGTTAGAAATATATTTGAGTTGAATCTTTATCTCTCTTATTTTTATATGCATAGTTAACATAATTTTGCATTCACTTGTAATGTTTTGTAACTTCTATACTTATGAAACATAGTTTTAATTTGTTTTTAAATATTTATTTAAAGTATGGATTTGTTTGCTTTTTTTCTTTCAAGATAATCATTGTATTAAATCTTTAAAATAGTCTATGATATTATAGGACCATGTATAAAGAGTCGGCCCAAATATTTTAAGATGTCTTTTACTAGTAGGCATTGTTTTGAAAATGTTAGTACTTTTAGGTTAATTTGTTATCATTATTGCTAAGTAAAAATTAATGGTTGATTATAGGTTCAATGGCAGTGGGTGTAATTCCCTGCTTTGTGCAGTTTGGCACAGTTGGCAGAGCATCTGACATGGGGATCCAGAAATCCTAGGATTGATTCTGGCACTCAAACTCCTTAAAAATTCCCAAGCAATAAAGCCATATGTCTTTTTTTTCTACCCTATGCAGTTTGGTGCAGTTGGTAGAGCATCCAATTTGGAATTGGGAGGTTCCTGGATTGATTCTGCCTCTTGAATTTCTTATGAACTCCTGAGCAATAAAACCATGTTTTTTTTTATTAATTCACTCATGAGTTTGTGAAAATTGTGGTCATTTATAAATGGAATCAAATAATTCAATCAATGGGTCTTTTTTTTTTTCATGTGTCAAAGCATTAGCCAGGAAGCGAACCCAGGACAACTGCTTGTAAAGCGGCTGTGCTGACCACTCCACCACCAATGCTTGGCCCATGGGTCTTTTTGTTAATTATTTGCTTCTGACAGATGAGGAATTACTTTATCACAGATAAGAATAGCTATATACCCATTTTGTAATTAATATAGAAAGAATTTCTGCTTTGATTTTGTTTGGAAGTTTTTCAGTTATTTAAAAGAATATTTATTAATTTCACTTTAGACTTTAATTCCAGCCATAGCCAAGCCAGGCTAATGCATTAACCTTATACATTAAGACCTTTGATTATTTTTCATGCCATTTATGTAATTATTTTATCTTATTCGGCTTTTTATTATTTGATTATTCATGAATCTGTAAAAGTTCTTGTTAGTTCTTTTTTTTTTTCATATGTCAAAGCATCGGCCAGGAAGCGAACTGCGACAACTGTCTGCAAGCAACTGCTTGCTTGCAAGGCAGCTGCACTGACCTCTCAGCTACCAATGCTTGATGCATCATGTTAATTCTTTATTATATTAATATAAACTTTCATGTTAATTCTTTATAAGTCAAAGTTTATATGAATATCATTAATTTTTTTTTTTTTACTTTTTCTGTTAGATATATATATATTTAATGGTTAGGTTAGAGTTAGAATTAGGTGATAGCTTGTTTATTTAATATGAAATATTTCAACTAGTCATATGATAGCTACATATTCTTTTAAATTTTATTTTATCTATATCCAGGTATAACATATCTTTATATACAATATACCATGATATCAGCTATATTTTATTTCAAGCCCGTTTACATACATCACATGTAATAACTCATACTTTGTTGATAAGCTTTGATTACAATTGAATTCATATAGTTTACTAGATTTCACAAGGATAGTACTTTTTACCATGCATATGTATATAATACAAATGCTTTTCTATGTATAAGTATGCATATATAAACCAAGATTATAATATAAACAATTTTTTTAAAAATAGCAATGTAGTTTTACTAATAAATTGAAGGGACATATTTGCATTCATTCAAAAAATAAAAATAATAACAAATTTATTCTACGATATCTTTTTAAATAAAATGAATAGCAAAATGTCAGACATTAATTGCAATTGAATATGTGTTCTGGATGATATACTTTTTTTTTTCAGTAACTTTTTTTCCTAATGAAAAAGAAATAGCAATCTTATTATCAACATAGCTTCTCTGATTTTTTGATATTTTCAATGGAAGACAAAGAAACTTTATTAATAAACATAATTGCATATAGCTTTTTGAGACATAAAAATGGTTGCTGCCACATCATAAAATGTATTAAATTTATGAATTTTTTATTTATTTATATAAAAGGGGGGGGGGGAGTAGCGTGTAATTGAAGAGCTACATATTGATACAGTATATATTGTAGCTTCATTATATATTACTTCTTGTATAATAGATAAATAAGCAAAGCAGCTTTTTTTAAAAGCCTAGAGCAATCTAAAAAACCTCTCCCTCAGCTTTCCAAAGAGATGTATTAAAGGTCAATGACATTACTCACTAAGCTGACAAAGTAGTGGATAATGAGTGATTTTTCTATTACTGTCTAGCTAAAAATAATTATAAAACTTATTTACTAATAATAATTTAGTGGTAAGCTAGTTTGGCTTTGAACTGACAAACTGGTGTTAGCCTGTTTGAAACATGAAAAATCAAATGTTTATCCAATCTAGATTCAACTTCCACTTCGAGGATATGACTGACAGGTGTTATCCACAATGCTATTCATCAATATGCTTCTGTATATAAACTTATAATTACATAATATAAAACCTATACAATCAAATTTATTTATTTTATTACTTTATCAATGTTGGTGGCCGAGTGGCTGGCACAGTTGCCTTACAAGCAGTTGTCCCAGGGTTTTCTTCCTGGCAAATCCATATTTTAGGAAATATAAATTCTGTATTACTGAATGATAATAAAAGTTGAAATTCAAACTTATTTTTTAACTATTACTAATGCAAAAATTTTCCCACAATGGTGTCAACTAATGCAAGCTCTAGTTATCAATAAATACTAGAAGTTTATGCATCATAATCCCTATCAAGTGCTTTTCCATTCAATATCCCAACTAATTTTTAGCTTATGCCTTTCATCAGTGAGGAGCTTTGGATCTGATAGCAGATCTGGATCTTTGTATCTAATGTATCCCTCCAGCACCTACCTTTTGGGTTAACTATAAACCATCAGCCCAAACTAAAACCACAATAATGTTTTTAATTCAAGCTAATTGATCTGAATCCAGTTCAGTATCTATATATTTTAGTGTCATTGTTTTTTTAATAAGTCATAAGCTAGAAACTAGTCTGGTTAAAATTTGATAAGAAAACACTGGATAATTGATTGTGATGCATAGTTTTTTTAACACCTATTGATCATTAGAGCTTATACTAGGGAGCACTATTGTGGGGGGGAATTATTGTTTTAACAGCTTGTATAAGCATAAAGAAAAGATAATCACTTGATATTTTAATAGTTTAATATGAATACTACTAGCCAAAGGATAAAGATGACTACATATGTAGATATTGAACTGGATTTAGCTTTGATTGAAAATATTATAAGGTTTTCAGTTTAGACTGATATTATAGTTAACCAAAAAGATAAAAGAAGGATGTTTGAGGAGTGCATTAAATCCAAGGATTCAAGTGCACAGCTCCCAAATCCAAGGTTCCTCACTAATGAAAGCCATAAATTAGAAACTAGTCAGGGAATATTGGATAGTAAGTACTAGATAGGTGTTACAATGCAAAATCTTCTAGTATCTATTGATTATTAGAGCTTGCACTAGGTGGCACTACTGTGGGGAAAAATTTGCTACTGTTTTAATAGTTTTTATAAGCATAAAGAAAAGTTGATCATGGTGTTTTACTATACACGTAATAAATTTAAGCTACATAAATAAAACTTTTATAGAATCTATTTATAGTATGTCTTGTTTTAGGCTAATGCAGTTATAAATATATATATATTTTATATCACAAATCCTTTTGTGTCATAAGAAATAATAATCCGATACTAATTAATATCATAAACCTAATCAATGAAAATGGCTTGGATTAGTTAAAAACATGCTATTATAAACAGAATCTACAAAAAAATATATTTATATAATACTATAGTTAACTTAAATTTATTACGTATATGTTTATGATATCTAAACAGATGTAACAATATTAGGGAAGCTATATATGAATAACACTCAATAGTCAATAAATGAGTGTTATTTAACATAGCTTCCAGAGTTGTTATTTCTGTTTAAATTTCATATACAGTACATTAAACTATGTAAATGGTTGAGACAGCAAGAAGGGAAAGAAATATAATATTATCATTATCCTCTATCTGTCTAAACTTTATGTGAAATAAGGGAGTTAATCAAACTTTTTTTTTCATTTTGTAGTATTATAATTTCATCCTGCTGATGGAAAATGGATTCACCATGAATATTAAAACTTTTCAGAATACAAATTTTTGATAAATTTGTGTGAAATGAACTCTCATCCATTTTTACATGTATTGTTTTTTTGTGCATCCTTTCTTTGATATCAGAATCAGTGATGTAGAAATATGTTTTTCACAACTTTATTCCTCAAACTGCAAATTTATCATTGAGAAATACTGATTCCATGCTTTTCCTACATGGATAGTTTTTTTCCTTCTAATTTAAAGCAACATTTTTATTATATTATTATTAGTCATTATTTATTAAATACAAAGGATATATTTTTTTAATTTAATGAAAACATTATGAAAAATGTTTAATGCCTTCAGTCTATTTCTCTTTTAATTCTTTTTTTTTTCTCTGGTAAGAGAAATGGGCCGTTCCTGGAAGTACTGCAATACCAGGTCAACCCATAGTGGAGGCGGAGCAAGCCCCTAACTCTCCACCTAATTCCAAAAATCAGTTTAATATTCTGGCCCCCATTAGGGAGCGTATCAGATATTAAGCTAAGAACAGATACTACACTTTGATCGTAGCCAAAAGGCCGAGAAGCAATGTATTTCTCTTTTAATTCTTTAAGTTGATTTAGAGATACTGTAATCTTTATCAATTTTAAAATTATAATTTTTTTTTTAACAAATTTAATGTTTCATTCTGATCAAATGCTGTCTTTTAAATGTACTGTAAATCTATTAGATTTTGATGATAAATTAAAGCATAAAATTTTCTAAAGTAGTCAAGCATTGGTGGTCGAGTGGTCAGCACAGCTGCCTTACAAGCAGATGCTTTGACACATGAAAAAAAAAATTTTTTTCTAAAATATATATCAGTTTTTTTATTGTTGTTATTATAAAATTAAAAACTATAAAATAAAAATACATATTATAACATTATTTTGATTTATATATTGTTACTTGACCCCCAAAAAATAATTTCATCTAATCATTATAATTAATCATAAATCTGATTTTTTAAAACATATAAACACATGATCACAAATTTTGCAAATAATAAGCATAACTTTTTTATAATTATTACACCAGAGTTGTCTTAGTGCTATCAGTTATTTTTGCTATTTCAATGAACAATCATTAAATTGTTCTGATTAATAAGTTTTTAATAGATTTATAGTTTTATTGTTTTTTTATAACCGTCATTTACTTTTTCTTTTATCCTTAAAAAACAATGGATGGAAAACATTAACTTCCCAAATCAAGGCAATCATCTAATCATTGTAAAAATTGCAATAATCTGAGAAAACCATTTTTTAAATGTTTTTATTTAACTTAGTAACTTTTTTTGTTTTAGGTTAAATTTCAAACATATTGGTATTGATTCAGTAAGTTTTCAGTGATGTTTGTGATATGAAGAATTTTTTTTTTAAAAAAAATAAATCTTAAATTAAAAAGCATTTATGATGAATTAAAATTGATATCTTGATTGTAAAAGCTGCTGTTTTTAAAATATAGATGGATTTTTTTTTTTATTATTGTACAAGATTTTCTTTTTAAAAAACTCAACATTGGAATCAATTTTTAATGCTAATGATTAATTTGGTATAATTTTTGTACTTTAATATACATATTCATAAAGGATCCTAAGAGTACTATAGATAGAGGAGTTCATAAAGATTTTGATTTTCAAAATAAGCTTAACCTAGTCAAACTTAATGAGTAAAATTAATGAATACAGCTAAAATGTTAACGAAAATATAAAATCTATATCATTGCACACCCAGTTCAGCAGAAAGCATAAAAAAAGTTTATAATTGTATATTCTTTTATTCTAGAATAAAATTTATTTTTCAATGTAAGAATTTTTTTTTTCTGTTTTAAATTTTACACATATTTTTTATGTGATATATAGTTATTTTGATTGATAAAAACCTTTTCACTATCAAAATAAATTTCTAAAATAAATAAAAGCTATGCTTTAATGTTAATAAATGTTTGACTTTTAGTAATGCTTATTAATCATTAAAAAAGTAATATGTGCTTGTAGATAGGAAAATCTGAAAATGTTTTTTTATATTTATATATGCACATGATATGAATAATATAATTTATTTTGTTTTATTATTATTATATATAAATATTTTTTTACTTTTAATTTTTTTTAGTATATCAAAAATTTGTCCAGAAAAGCAGTTCAGTACAATATTTTAAGAAACCTGTGATACTGAAGGTGAGTTATGTTATTGCAGTGATATGCTTCGAGCCAAATTGGATATATGAATTGAAAGTTAAATTGTTATAAAAATGCAATTTCTTTTACATTATTTCTATGATTATTTTCTAGTTATGTATAATCTAAAGGCAAAATGTTTTTAAATATTCTTACAGATATTATTATTTGACTATAAAAGTTGATTTTGTAAAAAGTAATTAAGGATTATATCATTTTAATATAATTTAAATTTACCATTTTTAGTTTTTATATTTTTCATTTTTTCTACAAACCATCTTTCTTAAAAAATCATTGAACATTTTTAAGGAATATTGAAAAGTAAGTGGCTTTTGCTACATAGTCCAGTTTGGACCCTATTGACATCATCTTTATTATTTATTATTATCAGAAATAAAAAATATCTTCAAGTTTTGAATTGCTTACTGTTGCTATTTTTATCGGATTGGATCAGTGGAAAGTAATTGGATTAATTGCTTTGGAATCACAAATGCAAAATTTTCATATAATAAAAAAAATAGCCATTAATGAGTATCAAAAACTCAGTTATTAGTACTACTATAAGGCTACTGTTGCAAAAATTAAATCAGAAAATCTTGTATAACAAGATTTCCACACATTACAGATTTGAAAGCTTCAGAAATTACTTTCTTAATTATAACAAACAAAGCACCATATGGCTAGCTGCATGTAATAATTGCATTAATAGCAATAACCCACTCCATCACTCTATTCTAGGGCTATTAATGTTTTTTGGTATAAACTATTTTTTGTTGTTGTTATTAAAGAATCAAAAGTTGATGCAATGAACAAATGATAGAAGTTATTAAAATATACAGTCACTGATGGGGACAAATTCTGGTAATCACAGATTGCTGATGTTACTAATAATGAAAGGAAGAATAAATGAAAACCCATAATAATGAATTAAGAAAAGAAAACTAAGTGCATGATTTCCAGAAAAATAATGAATGTAGAATGTTAAAATAACATTAAAAGCAGGTCTTTTCACCCTAATCTAGAACATCTGCTATAAGCTTGAGGAATCATTGGATACCACATGGTATAATGCTGCAATATTCCCATCCTAGTCCAGTTTCTAGCTTTAGTGAGGGCATACATTCAAAGCTGGAACTAATACAGTTATGCATCTTGCTGTCATATTTCAATCCTTTATACCAGTGATCTTCAACCTTTTCACACCTGCGGACCGGTAAAAGTAAGGATAAGATTTCGTGGACCAGCAGAGTTTACAGATAAATTTTTATTTGGGGGGGGGGGGTGTTTGAGAAATACGTTGTCAACACTGAGACAAAAGATAGACACCAAAGTTATTTTTTGTTTGTTTTTATTTTTAAAAAAAGGTAACAGAAATTGGTTTTAAACATAAAAGTTTTAGTATTTTAACGGTATACAAATAAAGCCTAAAAAAAATATTGCCTTATAGGCCAAAAAAAAGTGGGCGTATTTTTAAACAAAAAAAAAAAGAAAACCAAACTTGAATAAGTCAAAAGTTTTGATCTTACTATATTTTGGGGTGGTGGGGGTGTATTGAGAAATACTTTGCAAAAGTTAGAAACGGAAATTATTTTTTGGTTTTTATTTTTAAAAAAAGGTAATAAAAATTAATTTCCAAAATAAAAAGTTAAAGCCAAAAAAAAAATAGCCTTATAGCCAAAAAAACCACTAAAAGTGAAATATTAAAAGAGAGAGTAGAAAAAATTTAAGAGATCAAAAAAAGTCACGTTACATTTTATTGTTTTAACAACGCTGACAAGCAGCCGTGATTGGCTATCAAAAGACAACTGGAGTTTGTGTAATAAAAAACTTTCTACCCCCCCATAAATATCTGTGATAAATAGAAAAACAAATTAATTTATGTATGATTGATTAGATTTTGTGGTATTTTTGTTTTCTTTTTTTTTAATAAATGTGATGAAAAAATAAATAAAAATTGTTCATATTAATTAAAAGTTAAAATCTTATTATTTTGTTATTATAAGCTTTCTTGCAGTCTAGCTGCGGACCGACAGACAACTTTTGCGGCCCGGTGGTTGAAGACCACTGCTTTATACCATTCAACTTAATAACCTGAAATTCAAAGAAAATTTAAAGTTTTGAACTTAATATTACTTATGTGGTTGTATAGATATGATATTGCAATAGTTTCTATATTTTTTACAGACTTCAATTTAATTTCAACTGTACACCCATTTCTATTGTTCAGCTAGGAAAGTTAATGACAATTTTCTTCACTGTATTCAAAGCTTAAATGCATGAAGAAAAGATTTCAGAATACATTAATTATGCAAGCAATGATGTTCATATCTCATCTGAATTGGATATGAAAGTACAGAGCCAAGGACTACCATCAGAATTATTCCTTATCAATAAAGGCAAAAGTTAGAAACTGATCTGGGGATGAAGTTATTATAATTAGCCATCGATTACTCAAACTTCTTATGTATATCTTTAGAGTAAGGTGAAAAGAACTGCTGATCTTAGAAGTAATGAGATAATCATGTAATATTATTATTTTCCTAGACAGTGGTAGAAAGGATCCTACAGTTGTCATTATACTAAGATCTCTTAAAGATATAAAAGAAACTGATATATGTGAGTTGTTTTGATTTTCAGTTTTGAATTTTAGCCTTCAATGATAAAAGCAAAAGCCAAAAACTAGATTGACGATATTATAGCAATTTACCATCTGATGTTTATTGATCAACAATTTTATAGTAAATGCCCCTAGAATTGAATGAAGATAACTGCCTCTTAGAATTATATGAGAAAGTTGTGAAATATTATTAGTAAAACAAAAAATTTTTTGAATTTTTAACTGAAGTGAATAATTAAATATATTAAAATAGTTTATTTTATACTAAATATATATATATATTCATGAAAATGATGCATTTTAAAATTATTTATAGGCATATGAACATCTCCAGGCTATTGGATTCATCCAACCTGTATCAAGTGCATCTCAGATTCAGAAGGAATATAGATTGATGAACCTTACAGTTGATTCTTCTCAAATCATTGATACATTACAGATGTATCCAAATTTGCCAATTGAAGTTAAGCAATGGGCGACTCGACAGCTTATGTAGTGAATAATAATTATAAATTATAAAAAAATCTCTTTGGCTGATATTAATTTTGGTTTAAAAAAAAAATTGAATAAAGATAATTGCCTAGAGATAAAAGTGAATGTGTATATCTAAAAATGAGATATTAGAATACATTACGATGGAGATAGGCAATGGCAGACTTTGCTGATGGTGATCAAGGTTTATTCATTACCCTTTACTGGCTAGTTATTCTATCTGTTTAACATATATAAATGAGTGTGACATTTTTTTTAATTTTCAAATATGACATAAGTATTGGTCTCTAAGCATTTACAAATATACTTTAACTCATAGAAACTTTATGATCTTGAATTTCGTTTAATGAATAATATTTTTAGTGCAATTTTGTTTCATTTGGAGTTATTTTTTATTGTCTATCATTTCACACTTGGCAATCAAAATTTTCAATTATATTTTTTTATATCTTTTTAATGAAATGAACTGACAGTTATAAAGTGATTTACTACATTGTATAAAAAATTACATAATGTAATGAAAAATATTTAAAAAAATTCATACTATTTTGAACAAATTTATATTTTGATTTTTCAAGTATTATTTCAGAAACAAATTATTTAATATATATATTCAAATAACTATGCAGTTACTTACCAATTTCTTTTTTAAAAAACCTAGTACAATCAAAAATCATAATCACAATCTCATGTTTCAATTATTACATATGGCTTTTATTCGTGAATCTTCCGTCTATACTGTTACCACGTTTGTAAAAAGGATGCATTAGAATTGTAACTTTAAAAATTAAAAAAGTGTTTGTTCATTATTCTGTTTTTTAAAGTTTCAATTTTTAAATTATAATTTTAATGTGTCCTTTTTATATAAGTGTTGCAACAGTATATAATGAAAGATATTTAGGAGACCCTTAAATAATGATCGTATGTAATGGCTGAAACATTGAAGCAACAGATTGCGGTAATAATTTTTTATTTAAATAAAATTCAAGATTTATAAAAAAAATTAATGAATGTCTATGAATTTATCTGAATGTATATATTAAATACATAGTAGATCAAATTTTGGAAAGAAAAAGTAGTCAAGTGCCAATTTTATATACACTAGGCAGAAACAAATTATTCAAATCTAAAATATGAGGGGAGTTATTTATATCTTTAAGAAGGATTTAAATCTACTTTTTATTAAAAAACAGAGAAAATGGTATGAAGAGAAGTAATAAGAAAAAATAATCAAATGGTTTATTGTTCGAAAGTTTATAGGAATTTTGAGCTTCGGAATCCAAGGATCACAAGTTCAAGAGTTTGCTATTCTACCTTTATAACAAATTATGCATAGCATAAAGGACTTCATTTTTTGACAATTATAATACGAAATAAGACAAATTTAATGCATTATATAAATTGACTGGTAAAAAATATAAGTTGTGATATGTATTATATAAAAAATCAAACTAACAAAAAAAAAAAAAAATAGTATAAAACAAATTATATAAATAATAATGACAATAGTATATTTTTAATTCCAATTGTTAGACGAAATAATAATCTTTGATAGTAACAAATAAAATGAATAGTATTTATTAAATAATTTTTTTAATCCTGTTGACAAAGAGAAGTATTACCCAAATGATAATTTGGCAATTCACAATTTTATATTAATGAAAATAATTTAATGGCTCTATTAATTCCATTCAATTAGTCTAGTTTTATTTATATTATTCAGTTAAGAATCAAATCTATTCTATCACTGCACTATTCATTCAAGGCAATGCACTTGATTCACAACTTATAAATGAACAGCTATTTACAATCACACTATTATGAATTGATCTAATTCTTTATTATTATAAATTATTGCAGTAGTTTTAAAAACTATTTTGTATTTAACTTTGAAAACATAAGCATTTTTATATATTCAAATTATTGTTGGAACTGTTGTATGCATTCAAAAACTATGAAATCGATGTATCTTTTAGTCAATTTTTTTAACCATGTTTCTTTTCAAAAAATGCACAATCCATGCTTATATTAATAATATTTAAGGAAAGGAGTAATATCTACAAAATCAAAAAGTTTTTAATATATATTTATATCTGTAAAAAATAATTTGCTCATTGAATTCTTAAAGGAACCAAGCAAAGTAAAATCCTAATCTTGACTCCGTATATTCTTGTCATTGTAGTTTTTACTATTTTTTGCATATTATAAATATACATAAATGAGCCACATCAACAGCCAAGATACTATAATTTACTAGTTTATTAGCACACCAAAAAAACCCAACAAAACATTACATCAAACTTTCTTTCAAGATGACTAATAATTTCTGAAATACATGCAGAATAAATGTATATTTGTGTGCCAATTTCCCAAATTGTGTTCTGTGGAACAAGTGTTTATCAGACACACCAATAAAAATTGTTGAAATTAATGTTATTTTATTTTTTATATGTATAATAAATGTCATTAAAAAATGTGTTTTTTTTTTACTTGTTTGAAAATATTTTAATTTATTTATTATGTGCATTACATTCATATACAATTAATTTTTTTATTAAATAAAACTTAAGCATCAGTATTTTTTTAATTATAAACAAACTCAAATTTAATGTATTTTCTATTACTTGCAAAGTGTTTCACCACTAATTCTCATCTAAACCAATATGATAGATAAGATAAAAATTATGTCGTTCTTTCTTATTTCTATTTGATGATGTTATCTACAATTGTTTATTACTTTCAAATGAAAGGTTGAAATATTGAAAAAAATATCACATATTAAGCAAGAAATTGCTGACTTTTATAAAATTACAAATGATATGAAAAGAATATTTACTATAAAGAATACAAATATTAGAAATACAAGCAGAATAACACTCATGAAGTAAAACAACATTGTGGAGATTAATGATATAATTACAAAGTTACACTTTAACGGAGGATAGCAAACACAGGTAACTAAGGTGCCCCAAATTCTCATTCTGATGGGGGGGGGGTATTATTTAGATACCAGAATGAGTTTGAGAGGGAAGGTTTTAAATCATAGAATTGGAAAATAATTGAAAGGCAAAAAATACAATGTATAAATTAAGATAAGGAAATTGTAATTCGCAAAGAAAAACCATACATTATTTCAGCAGAGAACGGGATGAAAAAAAATTTAAGTGAAAAAGAATACGGAAGCATCCAAATGAAAGTATAACAATTATATTAAATTTTGATTAATTGAATGTCTTTAATAAAGAAAACAAATGAAATTATAATCAGTTAGTGATATATGTTAATGCAAAGCTAGTCAAAAGTCATTAAGGAAGATAATAATGATAACTAATAAGATTCTTAATAAATGTCAATGAATTTAATCCAGAACTTACAAGTCAGTTTAATGACTCAGTCTTGAATGAAATCAGTGAAGGGATAGCAAAAACAAAAGGGTAAATTTTATTTTCATATGCTAATATATGTTTGAAAAAAGAAGTATGGAAATAAATAAAAATTCTTTAAAATATTTGACTGAAATGATCAGGAAAGTTATAGAAGAGATTAGTCTAAACTATACAAATCTTCAATTTGGTATTAAAAAGTTATTTTACCAATAAGAAGATAAAAATAACAAACCATCATCAAATTTGTTGCTCAGGAAATCATTTGAGCACCAATACAGATGAGCTTCAATATAGGGCCTCTAGCCCATTATTTTACCACTGCATTAAAATACTCAGGGAGTATGTTACTACAACATTATGATGTGTGTTCAAAAACTTAGTGATAAATCATAGGGAAAAAAAGGAGTTCATACAATGACAACTATTGATGAGAAAAACTTATAAGTAATGTTAATATTTAAAAGAAAATGAGAAAGATATGAATTACAATTATATGTAATTTTAATATCATTACAAATCAGTTACAGAAAACTTTGAAATCAAGCCAATTCAAGAAACAGATTAGACTTGTAAATAATTATAGAAGTATACATCCAAGTATTAGAAGGAGACAGTGAAAGAACCAATATGTATGAGTAATCTTGCATTTCTGCTATTGGATCATCACAATATAAACTCAGAATATTACAAAATTCAGAAATCATTGTGTGACTATTCTAAGATTAACAAAGATAAAATAGGTTAGCAAAATATTTTCAGGAATATTGTGTGAATTAAAATAGATGCGAAGTAAGAAAGAGTACATTTTTGTAGATGGTGCAATTATTTTTTCAAATAATACTTTGATTAATGATAAATACTAGAATCTGAAGAAAATAAACATTGGAGTATTAAGTTAGAAATTAAAAGTTATAAATATTTTGGGCAAATTATAAATGCTGATGGAAATATAATGAATGAAATTAATCACGGGATTAAACTTTGAGTGCTTTTGATAAAAATAATGTGTCAGAAATGGATTTTTTTTTTTAAAAAAATATTCTGCCAGAATTACTTATGAATCTAAGAATTGAATATTTAATAAACAAGCAATAGATCTGGACTGAATTATCATGCAGCAAAGCATATTAAGATTGATGATGGAAAGTGGAAATTCTTGAGAGAATAAATGGATTATCATTGATATCATGGAAAATAAGAAATCCAAATGATCCTAGCCTAGATATGTTTTAGAAAGAAATGATAATAGGTAGATAACTAAAGTGAAAAAGATATCCCAATGGATTTTTAAGAGGTAATATGAGAAATGGAAAGATTAAAAGAGAAAAAATTGCAGGATTATATTAGAAGAAAATCTAAAGATCAGAAATACTGAAATAAACTAATCATGCAATGGATTGACAATAGATGGAAATATTCATATATGTGAGAAATGTCTCATATCAATGGGTGTTGCTTTAGTATCTTGATATTCAACTTTTTTTCATTCAGACTTTATTTGAATGCATATTAACATATTATATGAATATGGACAGAAAGAATGTTTACATTAACTCAATACTAATTACCATAGGACATTTGTTGTTTCAATGTTTTGTAATAGTTTGATAGATATATCTCTCTGCTAGTCTTAATACAACAAAATATTACTTTTAAAAAAAATTAATGCAATAGAAATCCATACTGATGTACTTTTTAAAAAAAAAACAAATAGAATCATAATAAGGCAATAAAGTTGATGTAATTCATAAGCCTATGGAATCTGAGACCTGAATTTAAATGGAATCAAATTATTGGTTGAAGTTAAGAGATGTCACTTTTATAAGTATTTTATCATTAAATGTTTCAAGATTGTTAATCATACAGATTGTACTTAAAAACAAACATTGGATACTGAAATTAAATTTTAACTGTACTTAATTAGGTATAGGTATTTTCAATAAGAAAAAAATGGTAACCTATTGCTATATCTTAGCTATATAATCACCGAGTAAGAACAAATTATTTTAGGAATTAATTTTCTTTAGAACACAAAGGAAATAAAACCTACAGCAGTTCAATTTTTTCAAGCTATTTAATACAAGTTATAATATATATAAGAATAATAGGATATATACATATACCAAAATATACTATTCATACGAGTTCATTCTCTTCTCCATTATATAAATCCCCTCTCCATTGCTTTGGAATATAAGTACCTTAAATACTCAACAATTAAATAACAAACAGAAGGCAATACATTATCTTTGCCATGATTAAAGTCTTGTAATCCTGCAAGCCCTTAAGGTGTTTTAAAATCATAATAAAATTGGGTGATCTGTTTTAACCCTAGTCGGCTTGGGTACCTTCAGGAGACAAGATCCTGGGTAATAACATGTCCCCCACTGGTTTCTTCCCTGCTTCTCCAGTTGGGAATCCCAGATGACCTGAATGATGAAGATAGAAGAAAAAGGCATTTTTTTCTGTTTGTCTTTCTATACTTTTTTTCTTTTCTGGAATAATAATATAGTTCGAGAGGATCTGGGTAGAGTTTTATCAGTTCAAGCTTTACTGTAGTAACTTCAATTTAGCTGATACTAATAGAATTTTCTTTTATCTGATTTTTCTTTCCGTAATTAGTTCCTATTACCATATTTTGAGTAAATATTTTAATTAAAATTTGATTTTCTCTTATTTTATTTCACACAATTTTAATATATAAATATTTCACTAATCCTCCCCTTACTCCAGAAAATAGATCAGTATGGTTTAAACATAATCCTGTATTTTTTTTGGCTTACATTTTAAACATTGGGGTCTGGATGATCTTTGTCTCCCCTTGGATTCTATCTTGGTTTCTGGTTCAACTTCTTTATATTCTAGGTAAAGCTGTAGATTCTCTTGAATTTCAACATCTGGTTCTGCATTCACTCTTTCTTGGTTTTCCACTCAGTTTTGCTGGCTCTTTACTATCCAGTAACATTGCCATTGGAAACTAGTCTTCTGTGACTCAATGATGAACATGGTTTATATGCTTCCAATATTCCTTTCCATTTTGTATTAGAATGGTTACTATTTGTCTGGATAATTTACTGGTAATTATCCTTTAGATTCATTTCTTTTCGAATAGATTGTGTATCAAAACCTCTTCACTTATGTGTTGTTTCCACCATCGTATTGGGAATGTCTATCTTGGAGATTAACATTGCAAATTTAATACACAATTTTCTACTCATTAGCAACTCTGCACAAATATAATATCAACCAAACCAAATGTAAATGAACGTCAATATGTTTAACTAAAGTCTAGCTTTACTGAAACTTAAAAACTAATGCACAATACAATTTAAGAATTATGCCTGGCTTACTTTTGAGAGAGAGGCTGACAAATAGAACAATTTTGCCTGATTCATTTGAAACAGAGGCCGACAAATATGACCTATGGCTAGCTCACTTTCGAGACTTAGACTAACAAATATAACATGCCCAACTCTTTTGAGACCGACAACTATACAAAATGGTTGGGAAGTGCCGAGAAACTCTGGAATATCAAGATTACTTCAAAACAATGAAAAACCCTACCTTCATCATCAATACAGAAAGCAAAATAGTCAACCATTGATAAACCAATGGAATCAATTTTAGTTCAAATTACAGTGTTTGCTATTATGTTTTAGCAAATAACCCATTTAATTCATTTAGCATGATCATTTTCATAAACTATTATGAGTCTCCATTTCATTTCCCTGAGCTTCCATTTTTGCTTTAGCTTGGGTAATCATATATACAGTATATCAAATTGTAATAAAATTAGGCCAACTTTTCTATAATGAATTATATGGTTCAATTAACAGAAAAACCTCCATTGATATTATCAAACACGAACTAAGTAAGAAAAATTATCCAACAAAACATTGATTTTATTATAAATTCTTGAAATGGTTGGAAAACAACATATTGACTAAATTTGAAAACAAATATGTTATGAATGACAGTTGGCCAATGGGACTGCCAATGAGTGGCATTATTGCTAGTATCGTCGTAAACCATTATGAAAATCAAATTCTTCCAAAACATATCACAACAGAACTCTCATATACACTCGATACTTTGGCATTTTTAACGCAGCAAAAACTTCCATTACCAACATACAGCATTAATTTCAAGCCATCTCAGTATTAACCCTCTGGAAAACTGATGACAATGAGGAACAAAAAATAAAATATCTAGACTTGGTAATAAAAAGAGAACACATACCTAGATTACAAAATGATCATTAAACCGCTGCATATAAAAGGTTATCCAAAGTCTAACACCCCCAACCATATAAATGGGAAAGTATAAATGCTTTCCGATTCAGAAATCATTTATGTAAATACATAGCAGATAAGAGAAACATCGATAAATATATAAAGGAAATGACCAACATAGGCTTTAAACCCAGTACTATCCATTAGAAAGTAAAAATATTTTATAAAAAAACTCAAAAATAAACAGCCTAAAGACAATAAGAAATACTTAACAATTCCTTTTATACCGAATGTAAGTTCAAAAATTGCTAAAAAACTGACTAGCGATTTTAAAAATAGCTTAAGAACACCTCTCAACACTAACCAACTAATAAATAATTCCAAAGATAAAATAGCAAAAGATCAAGCCTTTCATGTATTCTAAAATAGCATGTCCTCAATTAGGCTGCAAAGCATCTTACTATGGTGAGACTCAGGCTAACATTAATACAAGAGTTTACCAACAGATATGCATATAATAGAGTAAAAAATAAAAAGTACATCAATCTTCTGGGATCACCGAGCAGCTACAGGCTACTTATTTATATCCAGTTCTGCCCAAATAATCTGCACAGAGAAGAGCAATGCCACAAGAAAAGTCAAAGAGGTTTATTACATAGCAAATGATCACAGTGCCATTAATAGAAGAGGCATACTTTGCTCTCTCCAAACAATGGACTAATTAATTAAAAATTCAAGCTCATTTACATATATGTACAACAATTCACAACAGAATCTTCATTCTTAAAGCTACGAGTATGGGATTTCTACCACTGTACTATATTTTATTTTTTAAAGCCTTATTTTATTTATTTATCTACTATTATTTCTACCAACCTATTTCTATTACTATCAGGGTTTAAAGACAAGTTTTTTTTTAACAATAAAAATAAATTCCTGTATTTCTCATTTGACTAAGTATTTTATATTCTATATTTCAATAGCTAATTCATTTTTTTTGAATGCTAATAAAAAAAATTTAAAACTAAATTGGGTTCAATCCCAGTTTGTTTCTATAGAGATTATCCTGGACTGGCTTTTAAAATGTAATGGTAAATGCCTTTTTAACAAAAATACTAAATGGTAACAGAAATATATAATAATCAGCTTATGATATTCACAAATTAAATTTTAGTCTATGGGAATTATTTGGAGTTGCCCTGACTAAACATACATAAAGGATAATACTTTATGCAAATCCAACTGTTTCCTGAGTTACTCTACCTTTTCCACATCAATATTTAAAAAAATAACAAAAATTATGAATAACAATAATTTTAATTAACGAATAGAATGAGAATAACATTGTATTTACACCTAAATATTTGTATGGAGAAAAATCTTTGATTTATAATTCATAAAAAAGCTTATATTAAGTTTATTCAATTACCTATTTATGTTTCAGTGAACTCAAGTTTTATTACCATTTGAAAGTAGATATATGGCCATCAGAATCATTATTTTAAATGTCTGCAAGCAATTTTTTTAATATTTTAATTTCTTGTGGTTTGTTTCAATCATAGTTTATTCCTAGAAGTTTTTTTTCTATGATTAAGGGTGTCGAAATTATGCAGATTTGGCCATTAATTAGAGGACAAGTTTTCTTATATCACACATTTTCAGAGTCCGAAAGTAATTAATAGACAGGCAGAATCAAAGTTAATTTCTAAAGCATTCTTATATTTACAGTTCCATTATAAGCCACACAAATGAAAGTCCAAAAGTAATTAATAGACCGGCAGAATCGGTTAATTTCTAAGGCATTCTTTTATTTATAGTTCCATAATACGCCACATAAATGCAAAGTTCAAAGAAGCTCTGAAGATTTTAACTCAGAAGCTGCATTATATTTACTGAAAAAATCATTAAAATTTTGACTTCCATTCTGTAGTAGCACAAGGAAAAAGTAACAATTCCCTTCCTTTTGTTTAAAAACAATCCTGAGTTTCTTTTTCGTTTTCAATTGGTTTCCATAATAACTTGGAATTATTAATAGTTAATTTTATTTTACAATAAAGAATTGTAATATTTTTAATTTTTAGTATTTCAAATTTCTTTATAATTTTTTTAAATATTTGACTTTTATAAATTTTAGAATAAATAATAAAAATGCATACACATTTACCAAAAAGCCATGTAATAAAGGTTACAATATATATGTAAAATATTTGTTTCCCTAACCAATAACCTTTCATATTTATATTTGTGAAAAATTGAATTTTATATATGTATTACAATGAAAATGCCGATAGCCAGACCTGCATACAAAAGTTTAAATCTGCATAGATATTTTCTCATATAATTTTAAAATTTTCTTATATGGGTTACTGATGTTTTGTAAAAAATTTGACAAAAGCAATGTTCATAAGATGAAAAATACCAAACAATTATCATCTAGAAAAAAGCATCCTAATTCCATCTTCCCCACTTTCTTTTCTGGAAATAGTTAGGTCAAAAGTGGATGAAATTTAAATATTAATTAAATTTTTTAATACTTTGCATGGCAAAAATGTTTAAATTTTATTTAAATGCATATCTTTTTTTTACAATACATAGGATTGTGATCTACATTGCTAAAATGCTTTATTATTTTGAATATTCAACTATTTAAAAAGTATTGCAAAAATACATATCTTATATCCTTGGTAAAAGCCGGCAATTTCCTTATTAAAATTTACAAATCATTTCTCTTAAAATGTAAACATGTTTTGTAATAAACAGTGAAATGATTATAAACCATATGTTTTGTAATAAACAGTGAAAGGATTATAAACCATATTCAGTATTACTTCTAACTTTTGGAAGACTATAAATCAGATTTAAACTGGTCTCTAAATTTGCATTGTTATAATGTTCTCAATTTCATTCTATTACCCAAAGATAAAATTAAAGTAAGACATATTTCATAAGAAATTGTTTGGACCATTATTTAAAAGTTCCTAATAATGATTATTTTGAAGGTCAATGTATTATTATTAATTATAAAAATACTGTAGCAAATTAAATGCTAGATTTTGACTCATGCAGAGCACTTGGTCTTTTTTTTTTTTTAAAGAAAATTGACTGATACATATATACACTTTTCTTTTTGAGTAACTTTTCTAGTAGAAGTATTTCAAGGGCATAGAGTTCTACTTTTGGCTACTTAACTGTAAATTCTTTCACACTGAGAATATCTAATTTATTTATTTATCATATTTGTCATTTGGCTCCAAATTTAATTATCCCAGCAAGTATTAATGAACATTTATTTGATTACAGAAATTTTAATGAAGTATAAAAGATTGTTTTTTGTTTAAGATTCTCCAAAACACTATGATTCATCATTACTTTTCTGCTTTAATTTTAGTATCAGATTTGTATTTAATATTTTTTTCATGAGCTGAAAATACCTTTTTTTTTGTATGAAGCAGTTAAATCACATTACACTTCCTGTGTAAGGAACTGAAAAATCAAGTTGTTAAGCTCAACAAGATGCAAAAAATAGCATTTCTAGATTCCCAATATTGTCTAATTATCAAAAGTCATATTTTCCAAATCTTATAAAGCAATAAACATATAATGCTATGTGAAATCAGTATATATTTATTACTTTTCTTTAAAAAAGAAAATGCCAATATATTTCATGATTCATAAAAATAATTATTTTAGAGTTTTGATTTAAGAATAATGTTATAATTAAATCACTCCATATTTAATGAGAGTTCAATTTAAAAAAAAAAAAAACAAAGTCATCTTTAAATGGGTATATAAAATTAAAAACTTCACAAACATATAATTCACTCTGGAAAATAATATATAAAAAAAATGGCTTCTGCATTATTAGCATAATGGTAGTAATATTCTGGAACAAGGATCATAACTCAGCTATTACTTCTTGTAAACTCCCAAGCAATAATCCTTTACTAAAATATTAATTATTACTACATCCTGGTTCAAAATTTGTTGACCAAGAGTCAGTTCAAAAAAAGTGTTTCCCATACTTAGAGAAGTTAGTCATCTAACAAATGAAAATATTTTCGGTACTTATGTATTAGACTTGCTATGCCTTTTCACATTAGTATCAATCCACTGATAATTTTCTAATCTTGTGATCTGACCAAATAACATATACACTGGAACTTGTACAAACTTAAAATGATAAATTTGTCAAAACGAACCACATATACATGATATTTTCGCAAGATTTACAAATTTATCAGCAGTCTTAATATCTATGTGAAAAGGCGTAGCAGCTCTAATACATGACACTAATAGCACTAGACTAAATCTGAAAAAATACAAACTATACTAAAAATATAAATTTCATAGAAAAATTAAATATGACACAGTATTATGCAATTCCCAAATGTTACTTTAAATATGGATATTTAAGCCAGTCATGAAATTACAAAACAATCACTAAAGCAAAATTGGCAAAAAACAACAAAAAAATAAAACTAAAGTATTATTACATCTATATCTAAAATATTAGCATGTCTAAATATTATACCTAAAATATTATGTATATCTGGCATGAAATTACAAAAAGCTTAAAATGAAAACATACTGTGTTATAACAGGAATTGTCATGATACTGAAACAATCGTTTGTCTGTTTTATTTTAACTTAGATAAAATTTTGTTTCAAATGAAGGCTTAAACTAATTTTTTTTTTTTTTTCAAAATGGAAACTTACTTAACACGAAAATGGTCAGTAACTGACAGCTCAATCTTTCCAACAGTCTGAATAAATTGTCAATTCCTCTTCCACATTTTGTTTGATGGCTTCCATCAGAGTTGCCACTATTTTATCATTAATTCTCATGATGAAACACTAATCAGTCTCCCTGCATAAGCCATCATTTATCCACTGTTCCAGAAGAATTAGTCCGGCTTGGTTTTTTTTTCCTTTTTGTGCAAAAAGCTCTCATCAATTTTAATGATTTTGTTAGAGCCTCCAATTTTATGTTTTTCTCTAAGCCAAGTTGTTTCCTACAAGCCCAACTGTAAATAAATTGGATCGCCATCAAAAATGAAATTCTGGAACCCTCCAATCACATTCCCTTATAAAGATCCATTTTATTATTACATCTTTGAACGTTACAACACCATTGCTTGTCTGAAGTATGGATATACTAGACTGTATTGATCTCAGTAGCAGGTAAATTCTATATGTTCATCATTTTGTACTGTTTTTAAAAAAAAAAAAGTAGTAATAATCAGAAAACAGAAAAATAAATCAGCACTGAAGTAAAAGACATTTTGAGAAGAACTTGTCTGAACAAAATCTGGACAATAAATCAAAGTGTAAATTTACCATGTTATTGGATGAGATCGCATGGTTTATTTGACAGGATCGCAAGGTTAGACATCATAATTGTGAAAAGGTACAGCATGTCTCTTATGTTGCACGTCTAATACATAAGTAGCATATTTTCTTAGATATTTATATTTCATTTGTACTACAATTTACTCTTTATCTTTTTTATTAATTTTTTAAGAATAGATTACTATTATTTTTTTTTTAATTTTCATAATTTTTTTAAAAAACAAACTTATAAAAAATAAGTAAGTGAAATAGTGAAAATTTTACTTAATATTACTCATATTTATATTTTAACCAGAAGATAGGCCCAAAAGTCTCCTGTCTAAAGTTGGAAAGTTAATGTAGATGATAAATTTATCATAAAATATGTTATGTGTATGCCTATTATTGCATTCCAAAAAAAAAAAAAAATACTACAATCAAAATAATTTTATAGCAAATACTGTAATTTTATTGTCACAATAATATGTTAAACAATCATGTCTAAAATACTTTGTATTAATACATAAAAGACTGCCATTTGGTGATATCATAATTCACATCGTAAAGGCATGCTAGCCTCAAGCTGCAAAAATTCAACAATTACACACAATTCTAAAAAGGGTTTACAAGCTACAATACAGCTTCTGAATTATAGTGTTGAACCATTGCAGCTTCTCTCCCCCCCTCCCCCTCAAAAGACAAAGGAATATTATAACTATGTGTATGAATATATTTTGAGCAAACACATGAAAAAGAATAATTAAAAAAAAAAAAAAAAGTAGAAAAAACAAAATACAATATATCTGTAGTTGGCCTCACTGAAAATGTATGGATAATAAAAAAATAATAAATAAAAACAAAAAGAATCAGAATCCATATCCTTTTTATAGGCTCTAATATTAATAAATTAAGAATGGGCATAACTCAAGGTTTTCTAGAATATATTTTCATATTGATATACATTATAAATAAATTTGACAAATAATAAAGCAATAAAAACTATCACAAACAACAAAAAATACATCAGTATTATAGTCTTAATTAAAAAGAGATGATTCAAAAAGAACATTTTGATTGTGAAACCAACATATTTAGATCAATCATATATAAGCAAATTTGAGATTGACATAGAACATGTAATTAAGTCTTTTCTCAAATAAAAACAATGTCCCTAATACTGGCTTTATATATATATACTTTATATAAATCTTATTTCTTTAGTCATCTATTTTCTTCAACTTACACTCATTATGCATATCCTAATACTGGCTTTGTACATCAACTTCTATATATAAATTTTTTTTTTCACTCGTATATAATTTGAAAAAAAAAATTATTACAAAAAGTATACTTATCAAACATTTTTCTATCACAACATTTTGTTTTTCCAATATTTCTAATACATGATGTTGGCTTCATTTTTTTTTTATACATTACAACTTCTTCCATATCTGAACCATCCCTTTTTAAATCTATGAATAAGTATCAAAGTTACAAATGCAAAATTCTGTTTCATGTCAATGCTATTTCAAATAAAACACGGACATCAAAATTAAACAAAACGCTGATTATTCTGAAAACCCAGAGGAAGGCGAATCTACAGTAAATAAAATATATATAAAATGTACACTTCCCTAAACACAATTGGTTCAGTGGATAGAATAATAATGAACTTGCCTATTTAGAGACCCGGACAGAATCGACGAAGTCTGCAGTAAGTAGTTTGGTGAGAGTTTGACACCCTCCCTGCTTTTCTTTTTTGTAAATGTGAGTGTGTTTTATACAGCAAGTTGCAAAGAAAAAAATAAAATAAAATTCCAATTCTGGTTGGCAAACCAGTCATGGGTTTTGGCTAGCTATCATGAAATAGCCTCGCAGAGGCCAAGGATTAAACAGTTGAGTAACTGTAATTTCAGCCCTTTGTGAGTGAAGGAGATGTTATAAATCACGCAGCCATTCTCAAGGCTCCAACCATATAAACAATATATGTTTAATAAGGAGGAGCCCCTTTTCAGAAAAGATGTTGAGTAAGAACACTGTGGGGTATGAAAAATGCTAATGAATAAAACTGTAGAGACCACATCATGGGGCTATGATGAGAGGAATAATGACAAGATCTCGCCATTTCTATTTTCTTTTCTTTTGACATAATTCCAGTAAATAAATTTTTAAAAAAAAAATTACATTACAAATGCAAAAATTAAACAATCAACTAAAAAAACAAATGAAAAGAAAAAAAGGGGGGGTTATGAAATGATATCCGCTTTTGGGAGATGATGTGGGCAGGTAAATGAGGATTATTTACAAACTTAGGATTGAAAAGGGCTTATGAAGTAACATCTTCAAAGTGCCCTAGTACAACTCTACACTGAGGTTCAAGGGTTTTGTTTTTTTTAATATATATATATTTTTACACATTCTTGTAAATACAATGTTTTTACAAAAGAATAAAAGGAGGACAAAAAAACCTAACAGCTGCTGATTATATTTCGTATGTTTCTGTTAGCGTGGCACTTTACCATAATTTTAACATTATTCACAACAAAAAATGAAAAAGTTACGAAGAACTTAGATACACCATCAATTTAGCAAAAGATAGTAATCATGATTACAAGTCAACATTTTTTTTTGTAAGTCCCGCTTCTGGTGCATGTGTTTTTACATTTTTAATTCTGTACTTAAAAAAAAAATGCAAAGGTAATGTTTTCTTTATTAAGTGTAGTGTCTTTATGTATGTATACATACATATGTATATAAAAACATGTATACTACGCAATTAATTGTACAAAAATTATAAAACCAAATGCTAGGCATAAGAATTTAAAAATTACAATCTATTTGTGAGAATAAATCATAAAAATTTACACACACACACACACACAAAGATATATACAAATTTATTACAGGAAAAAAAAAAAATTCATATTTAAAAAAAAAAGACACTATATATTTTTTAATATTGAATTAGACTATATGCAATTTATTGTTCACAGATGAAGTTATTATCAGTTTTAATTAATCACATATCAACTGTTGATGTGTGAACAACGAATACTGGATAGTTAGCCAAACAGGCTCTGGTGCCAGCTAAGTAAAAAAAAAAACTATCTGGCTTATCTGGGAATTTTTTAACAACAGAAAATTTTTTATTCACCTTGGAACAGAATCCTAAGTGTTAAATACGTGAGCAAATATGTTAATCACTACAACAGGAGTCTTATGCTGATGTGTGTGCTTTTGTTTTACTTAGAATGATAATAAAACAATTTCATCACATTAAACTCAGAACATTTGACAAACATGTTTATGTATTTCAATATGTAAAAGCTTTTTGCAATAATTTTGTCGCATGTCATAACAAATTGATGACCATTTCAACATGTAAAATGAACTCGTCATATTCAATATTTGTATATATATAAAAAAATGCTTATATGTGTTTATAATTAATATTAAATAAGACACTTGTTCTCAGAATAAATTTTTCTACCCACTTTTTCTTTTTTGAAATATTAAAAAAAAATAGTGTTTTAGTATATGAGTGTGTGTTATAAAAAAAAATTAGCTGATCTAATTAGTAATTGATTTCAATAATAAATGCTCAATTGATGTATGTGTCATTTATGAAAAATGTACCATTCATTTAAGCAAAAAAAATTGCAAAAATATAACAAAAAATTAAAATAATCTAACACAAAAGTTTTCTAAAAAAATTGTTATGCCTTACAAAAATTGAAAAAAAAAAATTACCCAGACCCTTAAAAAAAAAAGGCATGGTATGATGTTGGTTATATTTCCTTATTTAATGCAATCCATCAGCTTCTGTAAAAACTTTTCAGTTGTCTAGAATAAGACAGAAACCAATATGGATTTGCTCTCAAATGTGCATTTCTAAATAAAACTAACAACCACATTTAAATGTGTGTGTAATAAACAAATACTCTCGCCTAATGGAATGGAAACGAAAGTAATTTAACAGTAATTAAAGGATTATTATTCACTTCGAATGTGTGGATGTATATATGCACATCACATGGATACACATTCATATATCTATGCATATATCCATACATATGTGTAATGTAAAAACACATACAAAAAAGAAAGGGACTACTTCTGTATAATAATTCCATTGAGTGAAAAAACCCGTATCTCCTTAGTTAAATTGTACTGATCAAGAATTGCTATATTGTATATTTAAACAATTTTTATCAGATTAAATAATGTCTTTCTTTCTCTCTCTTAATTTTTTTTTTAAAAAGTAAAACATAATTATATAAATGCTTCATAAAACATTTTGTGTGTTTGAATATATATGTATGCATATGAATATACACAGACAAACATACACACACACAATATATATACACCATCATACGTGTGCAGGTAGAAGAATGGAATATGATAAGAGATATTTTTCTATAATTATCAATCATCAGTTCAGGAATTGCAAATTACTGCTGGAAAATAAATATATGAAATGATCACAAAGAAAAATAGAAATGCTTAGATATAGAATATTAAAAAAAAAAAATGTTGTAGAGACTTGTTAAAATTTAAGATGAACCCTAAAATTATTGTGGGAAACCAGCAAATTATAAAGATCAAGTATTATTAATCTATTATAGTTCTTCATTGTCTCATTACTTACTTTACTTGTCTTTGAGCAGAAAACTTAATGTACAAATTAAAAATGATATGAAACAGAAGTGGAATATTCAAGTTGGCTATTAAAACTCTGAAATGGCAAAAAAATAATATAACAGCCAATAAATAAAAAAATGAACATTGTGCTTTATTTTATGTTTTAAGTGAGAAAAAAAAACATATGTCAAGCGTTGTTGGCCGAGATGTCATCGCAACTGCCTTGCAAGCAAGTAGTTGGTTGCAGACGGTTGTGGGTTTGCATCCCGGCCAATGCTATGATATATGAAAAAAAAAAAAACATATACAAAAAATGTATTATTTCACAAAAATATAACAATCAATGAGAAGATGACAAAATGAAATGATAGAAATTATATAATAAAATGGCAGAATACTTAAATAATAGGTTCAATATAAATTTTAAAAAGCAATAATGAATAAACTAGGGATGGAATATTAGACAGACATTAAAGATGGGCAATAAATAAAAAATTCACATCAATTTGAATATTCACTTTCAGCTATTTTTTAATTATATTTAATTTAATTTAATTTAATTCTTAATTTTAATAAAATTAATTTATATATATTATTAAAATTTTAAATATTTACATTAATAAGTAATTAATTATACAATTGAACTTAAATAAAGAGTGGCAATCAGATTTATAAAATAAACAATTTTTTGAAGAGAAAAAAAAATTAGTGTATAAAATATAAGAACAAAGAAACTACCCCAAATTAAGTAAATTTTTAAATATTTGTGCACATACCACAGATGTTTTTGAGTATAGAGAAAATACTAAGAATTAGATAAGGTGAAATGTCAAGAAATGAAAATTCAATACTAGAAATAAAAAACACTGCATGTTTCAGAATTATATAAAGTGATAAAAATAAGCAGAAAAAAAAAGGGCAAAAATGTGAGTTTTCAAATTAATTTTAAAACTAAGGAACTGCTTAAATAAAAAATTAAGATAGCCATAATCTTTGGTTATTAGTGAGATGGTTAATAAAATAGTAAAAAAAACAATGAAGAAAATAGATATATTGAAATGATGGGAAGAAATAACAAGACTGTGTCAGTTTTAACTTAATATAAAAATGAACATTCACCTAAATTGATAAAGAATATAGGAAAGACCATCACCATTCAGATGAAGACTTATGTGTTTAAATGAGAGAATTTTAGAAAATTGAAATCTTTAAGCTGCTTTAAAGAATTACTATCAGAAGTTTTATCATAAATTAAGATTGTTTGTTTTTTTTTAATCTTAGGAAAAATCTGTATTACAAAGAGTTAAATTGTTTATTTCATGACCTATAAAATCCATTTAAAAGAGTAACTTGAGAATCATATGACTAAATATATTCAAAGTGTTTTAAAAGTAGAAATATGATGGAAAAAAGAGAGAGAGAAAAATAATCTTAAAAGGTAAAATAACTCTTAAGGCTAAAAACAGAGTAAATGATATATTTGGCATGATTTTGGATACTGTATAAATAATGGTTAAGATAAACAGCTTTTTGCAAGAATAAAAACAGCTATAAGAAAATTATAAAAAGTTCAGTAAAAAAATAGTGGGAAAGAAATTTAAAAATGATCCTAGAATTTTAGAGCCAAATAACAAAAGAATAAAATATTAGGATAAATTGAATTAATAAGGGAAAAAGAAAAAATAGTTCTTTACATACAATAAAGCATATAAAGAAGAGAACTAAGCAAGAAATATTCCATGAAAAAGAATGTTTTCTAACTATGTATTTAAAATTATGACCAAAAAATGCATAGTAAATAAGAACGATGTTTGAAATAAATGTGTATTGCATTTTCATTGACGGGAATGATGAAATTAATATGATTCATCAAGATAAAAAAACAGCCTCTCAATAACTATAATTTCTACAGAATTAAAATTAACAAAACTTTTCAAACAATAACAATTTAATATCACTTGTAGCAAAAATTGTTAGCATTTGTTTAGTAAAATAATGGTGATACTGCAATCATCATTAGCAGCCATTACTAAACAAATATGATCACTCTAATGTTAGATGTGGGAGGGATAGAGAAAAAGAGAAAAAATAAAGTTAGAAAATAAAGAATTGTTGGCCATCTAATTAAAGGACATAAATATGGTTGCACAAACACACAATACCATTGTCAAAGTTAGAGCAGAGAGATAATCAACAAGAGAGGCCCATAATTATCAGCCCTGTAATAACCAAAATAACTTTAGACTTAAAAAAAAAAAAACCAAGAAAATAGACTGAGAAAATGAATAATGATATAACCTTTTAAAATCCCTAGTGAAAGATATTCAGAGTTTCAACATAAATTCAATTACATTTACAAAAAAAACCCAACTAATTATATAAAAAAAAATGTAGTAAGCCCAAAGATAAAGATTGCAATATATTCACAGATAGAACTGGTGATATCACTTACTATGTAAAATAAAATAAAAAAGTCATTTAAGATTTAATGCAAAAAAATATTAGTGATATAAAAGTAATATTGAAAAAAATGATTACATAAAGATTGTGAATTGACTACAACAAAATACAGACTTGAAAGTATTCATGAAAAGTGAAATAATGATGTGTATATATAGAAAATTTATAGATATATAATATAATTGCACTGAAAATTATTATTTAAATGCCCCCCCCCCCCCATGCATAATAAAGTAAAGAAAATTGCAAGTTTCAATTTATTATCATGAATAGCTTTCAATAACAAAGCATATTTCATAATTTCTCAACAAAAATTTCACTAAGAATTCTCACTCAAAATCATATTCCTTGTAAATACAGGATCTACTTAAATAGAAATGAACTTGTTCACACTAATTGGATAAAATAACTCATCTGACTTGATATATCACAGAGATAAATTTAGAGACTAATTTTAAAAAAGATGTATTTCAACATTATAAATATTTCTGTTAAAATTTACCTCTTAGCATCTAATATTAGACATTAAGTAAGATGATAGTTATAATAAATAATTGCAAACCATCTCTTATAAATATTAATACGTAATCATTGTATATCTTTAAAAAAATATTTTAAGATAAATGTACAAAATTGTCATTTATTCAAAAATAAAAAGATAATATTTTCCTGAAAAGATGTTAATTTTATCTTGAATAAAATAATGTATACACATACATTCTTATATATACAAACATTTATAAATATATACACACTCATATATATACACACACAAAATATACCTTGAAAATATATTAATTTTAAGGGTGCTTAACAATCATAACTTGCATTGAGAGAGTTAAAAGCTATAGCAATTTATTATAATGATCAAGAATGTTATTGCTTGATCAGTTTCCTCATATCTAGATACTCAATGGAGTTAATTAACTTGCTTTCCAGAAAAGAACATACATATATATGTGTATCTATATGTAAGTGTGTATGCATACAGAATGTGTTTGTATTGTATTTTCTTCAAGTGAGATTACTGTTCTCTAAGCTTAATAAAATATTCTTTTTTACAATTAAAAAAAAAAAAAAAATACATAAAAATTAGAGGGAGAGAGAAAAAAAGACTGAAGTAAATATAAAAAGTAAAATAATTTCATTTTTATATTTTGAAAAATGAAAAAATTTCTTCTAATCAAGAAAATAAAAATTCAGGTTTACACATACCTAACAATCAGAAATAAAAAAAAAAGAAAATATATTTACAAGTAAGTATAACGTACAAAGATAGTCAATAAGAAATATTAATCAGTAAATTTATCATAGGGAAAAGGAATTTAGGGGATTTTTTTTTTTAATTTTTATTTTTTTTTTATTTTTTTTTTTTTAAGGATTTTGTTTTATTTTTCTTTTGTATATCAATATTTAATTTTAATTTTTAATTATTTTATGTTTTTTTGTTTGTTTGTTCGTTTTTGAGCCCTGAAATACAACAACAAACAAACAAACGAAAATTTTGATTCCTGACTAAAGTAAACATTTAGTCATCAGACATATATGCATATATTGGTATATACACACTCACAGTACTTGTGTACATCAGATTAAAGTTTAATTACAGTGGTGAAAAAAAAACTCTTGGGGAAAAATTTCATAACAGGAAAAAGTAAATCAAATTAAAACCAGGTATATATATATATGTATATATACACGTGTATGTCAAGGTGTGTAATGACATTTTGCATTTACTATTAATTCTCAATGTAATAAAAAAAAACTTCTGTACAAGATTAGTCGTTCCTTAAAAAATTTACAATAATCCTATAACTAAGAAATTCACATGATAACGTTTTTTTTTTTTTATTCATCTTTCAATGAATGGCACTGCTGTATAAAAACCATTACTAAAGAAAAAATCACCGTTTGTATCACCCTTGAGACTTTAGCTGTTGCTTGTGCAAAAAAAAAAAAAAAAAATGCTAAACTTTCAATTTCAGCACATAAAAATGATGCAGTTTTGTATAATTGCATGTGTCGCTATTGTATTAAATTCTGAAATGCTCAAGTTATAATAGAAATAATTTTCATGTCTATTTTGCTTTAAAATGAACATAGTGACATGAAAAAAATAAATATCAGTTCAGAATTTTTTTTTTAAATATGGAACATATTGGACCAGCTGTAATTTTTTTTCTTACATTAAAATAATCAAGTTTTGAAAACAAAAGAGAGAACTGAAACTGTTCCCCTATGAACAAAACACATTGTGTAAAAAAAAAAATGCATCAGGGGGAATTACTCCTATTAGCAAATATTTGGGTCCCTCAATATACTCAATTCTTTGGGAGCTGCACATTGTGTGATTGGAACAGTCTGCAATAATGGTGTTACAACTGAGGTAGTTACTGATTTACTACAAAGGTTGGCTATTCTCTCTTCAATACAGCCAGCTGATAAACGAGCTTCAGCGTCGTGGTCCCAGCACTCTTCAATAGTTTCAGCAAGAAAACCCAGACCCTAAAAAATATTTTTTTGTAATGAACAAATATTTTAATATATCTATCATATTCTAACAGATTAAACGTAAATATAATTAATTAATTTTATTAAAGTTAAAATAATAATATTAAAATGGGCATTTAAAAGTTCTTTCTTTATCTAGATCATCATACCATACTAAAAATTGTTTAATAAAGTTTATTCAAATAATAAAAACATCTTTTTTACTCACTCTGATTGTAGCTTAAAAATGAAACTGTTCTTATTTCACATTACATTAAAGACTATTGTATATTTTTTTAGACTAGGATAAACTTAAATATCACATTCCCAAATATCATTTATGACTGCTAATGATTTATTAAGCAATGCATTAATTTTCCCAAATAAAAACTCTAATTTTTAAATCTATCCATATACTAATTCTTAATTGTTGACAAAATTAATATATATAAAGTTGCCCATACTGAGATGTTAAACCAAAATATATTAGTGATAAACAATGATAACACATTTAAAATACAATTAAGTATTAATTATCACCAATCATACTTCTCTACTATTTAGTTATCTATCTTTGAGCAAAAAATATATTTGTGAGAAAAATAATAATTAGATCAAATAAAATGCATTCAATTTTATTTTTTAATATATTCACTTTTAAATTCTAAACAATTCACAAACTTTATAATTCCACCAAATAATCATATATTCTTTTGTGAAGATGTATGCATTATTTTATCAATACCTAGATTTCTGTGGGCAGATACTTATCATCATACCATAAAACTTTTAATGGATTTGATAACTTCTACCTAAAAGAAATCTGATTATAGCAATCTATCAAATAAAGGAGCCTTCATGTTCTGATGCAACTTGACTGCAGACAATCAGTATGGAAGTTGAAATTTATCCTACTCATGTTAAGTTACTGTTAATTAGATGCAGTAGCTTGTAGTTAAAATTTTATTATTGAACCATCTTTATTTCTTGATTACTTTCTCATGTATGCGATTGTATAATCAACTGTAATTTCCATTTAATATTAATTAAATTTAGTCACAAAATAGCTTAATAATTTCAAGAAGGAAACAGTGAAAAATTATTAGTAATTATAAAAAAATACTAGTTACAGTATCATATTGCTTAGTGATAAAAACTACCTTTAGGAAGAAAATATAACAAAATGACTCAATCTTATTAGTCACAATCAGGTACATATTAACAATTATACTTTAATTTCAACAACTATATATATATATACACACACAATTTTTTCCCTTTCTGATTATATGCTGCAGTAACAAAGTATTAAATATTATAAATTGTTTTAATACATTTTTAAAATTTCTTATAAAAATAATACTTTTCAATTTTACTGGCTCAACTTTATAATGGCTTCCTTACTATTATTATTTTTACCAAAAAATTTGTTTTTTTATCCATATTCATATGTAAATTCTTTTTAATACTTATCTTCGTAAATATTGAATCCAACATTCAATCATGCATAATCTTCAACTAGTTTTTTTGGACGTGATAATTTTCAATAGAGATTTCAATATTGTACATAGCTTCAATTGATTCTCATATTCTTCCAACCTATAAAGACTTTAATAGTTTTTCATGAATCTCCAAAACTCATTATGATTCCATATTAGAGCTCCTATAATCTTTTTTTTTAAGTCTTTATTTTATTAGATATATAGCAAATAACGGCAAGCAAATAATAATGATCAAATGTTAATGGATGTTTCACAGTACTCTCTTCTTAGCATTAAAAAAGAGAAATTATCAAACAAACATCAGTTTTATAAGCAAGACTTCCATTTTTCTAAACTACTTTTCATATCATAAATTATTAAAAGCTATAGTTAGCTTTTATTTATTTTTATCTTATCTTTTTTTTTATTGCAGTGAAGCTGCAATGTACACTGAATTGATATGCAATACTTCAATAATATGCTATCCAAAAAACAAATGTAATAAAAAAAGAAAAGCAAAACAAAAACAATAAAAAATTCATAAATTTAATATATTTTACCATATGGCATCAGTCATTTTTTCGTCTTGGAGCATTATATTCAATCATGTTTATTAATAATGTTCCTTCAAGTTACATTGAAAGCACATACATTTCATTCTTCAATTTTTTTTTATCCTTTCCAAACTTTGATCTGATACAATATTTCATGTATTAAAATGCATTTTATGCATAAAGTTAAACTTTTACGAAATTTAAAAAAGTTTGTAATATACTTTTCTTAAGTGATAAAATAAAAGTTATCGATTTAGTCCTGGCAAAAAAAAAAAAAAGAATTATAAAATATTCTTGTCTTCCATTAGAAAAACTTAAAAGTTTGAAGAGAATCTAAAATGAGTAATGGTAAGTAGGGAAGATTGGTGGGCAAATGTGGTTCTCAGAGCAGCAGGAGGTTCTTAATCGAGTTAAGTGACTCTCATTCAAATCTGATTTTATTTTTATTATTTCAATTTTTTTTTTTTTTTTAATGGCACAAAAATTTATAATATGATAGAAATTTTTATCAAACATTTTTATTACTTATTTTATCATTTATGTATGTATGTATGTATGTATGTATGTACATATTATTTCCAAATAAATTGGCAAACTATATATAAATGACATCTACTGATTCTTATAAAAATTACTACATGTGCATATGGAATAATCACACATGTATATTTATGATTTGTGCAATTTTGTGATTATATATTTCAATGATAGTTTTCCTATCAACTAAATGTCCTATTTTATATTTTCTTAAAAATCTGGTAAATAGACTGTTTTATTAAACAATTTAAATTTGTTTATGATACGTAATTTTTCCACAGCATCCGCACAAACTTTCTAATGACAGGCATACAGGTTAAGAAAATTATTTTGTTTACAATTAGTGCACTTAGAGTTTCATATTTTTTTAAAACAATTATATAAAAACTCTTGAAAATAAAACTGGAAAGCATTAGCTTGATTTTGTTTATGTTGTTTCTATTTCTGGTGGGAAATAATAACAAAACAGATATTTAAGTATGATCAGAAAATATCAATCAAAAATAAAAATAGTCCAAAATTGCTTTTAATTATTTTAAATTGTTTTTATTATTTTATTTTAAGAATCCCTGTTTCTTTGACAATTTGTTGTGTCATTTACAAATCTTTTAAAACAAGAATTAATATTTAGACGTTTTAATTTTATTTATTTTGTTTGAATTTCAGATTTTGGAAATAAATTTACTTAAATTATTTGTTAATATGACCTCAGAAAATATCAAAAAATAAAAATAAGAATGAACAGAAAAATGTGTTTTTATTAACTATGGAAAGTTGTGTCTTATTTGTAAAGTTATAATTACAAACTACAAAGTAGTGACATTTTAAAGTAAGTCATCACCACTTTTCAATTCAATATATCCACATAATTCAAAATTGTGAACAGAAAAATTTAACTCACTGTAATCAGGTCTTAATAAGCAACAAGAGGCTAATATTTTTGATAGTTTGTAATATTGTCATACCAAATGTTCATATGAAGAATGAGAATTTATTAAAGGAAACTTAGAAGGGTTAATGTTTTGGATCCAGATAATACAAAATTGCATAAATTGATCGCACAAGTTCCTATGTCATATCATAATGAAATTAGTAAAAATGTTGAAAATAGTTTGATGTATGATTTTAAAAAAGGTTTGAATTGCCTCATGATAAACTTGTAAATGTTGCAACCAATGGAGCCCCTGCAATGATAGAGAAAAACCTAGGTCTTAGGTCTTATTAATCTTTTAAACAACAATCCTAAAATTCCACATTTTAACTTCTTCACTGCATAATTCACCAAGAACAACTCATAGCGAAATACTTAAAAATATGAAAATGTATGGAAGATTATTTTGCAGATTGTGGATTTAATTAGAACAAATGGCAAAAAACAATGTCAAATTAAGCATTTTTTAGAAGAGTTAACTGACAAATCAGATGAATTGCCCAGTGATCTCTCTTTATAGTCTGTTATAAGATAGCTGTCAACTAACAATATTTTGAAGCCATTTTGTGGGACTCTTAAATCATACCATAACATTTTATAAAGAAAAAGGAAAAAAATACCCAGAATTAAAAAATGAAACTTAGTTTTCTGATTTAATGTTCCTTACAGACATTATGAAACATTTGCAAACACTTAATTTGGCTTTACTAGGAAAGTGAAAAATGATTAGTAATTTTCACAAACTGTATTTAGTTTTAAGCCAATAAACATCACATGACCACCACATCTTATGCTTGTGTATAACTGTTTTAAAACAAAATTTCACTATACGTACTGCCACACACAGCAAGCTAGAGCAATCAATGGATGCCAGAAAATCCCTATCTACTCATCCAATATCCCCAAACTAGTTTCTGGCTTGTGGCTTCGTCAGTGAGGAGGATCTTTGGATCTGACAGCACTGCACCTAGATCTTAGTATCTAATGCAACCCTCCAGCAGCCTTCTTTATCTCCACTTAACTACAAAACATGAATCTTAAACTGAAAACACCTTAATGTTTTCAATCCAAGCACATTAGCTTATATAGTCATAGTTCAGTACCCATACATTTTGGTGTCTTTGGTTCTTTAATAACCATAGCCATCACTATCCTATTAGGCAGAATTGGTTTTGAGACAATAAACATCACATGACCACCTCTTCTTATGCTTATCTGTTTTAAAACAGGTAAAACTCACTATAAGTATTACCACACACAGCAAGCTAGAGTAATCAATGGATGCCAGAAGGCTTGAGCATAAAATCCCCATCTAGTGCCTACTCATCCAATATCCCCAGCACACTTTCTGGCTCATGGCCTTCGCCAGTGAGGAGCCTTGGATCTGCGAGCACTGCACCTAGATCTTAGGATCTAATACAACCCTCCAGCAGCCACCTTTTATCTCCACTTGACTACAAAACTATGAGTCTATGAACAGAGTTCAGACCCATATGACTATATAAGCTAATGGCGTTGGATTGAGAACATTAAGGTGTTTTCAATTTAAGACTCATGGGTCTGAACTCTGTTCATAGACTCATAGTTTTGTAGTCAAGTGGAGATAAAAGGTGGCTGCCGGAGGGTTGCATTAGATCCTAAGATCAAGGTGCAGTGCTCTCAGATCCAAGGCTCCTCACTGGCGAAGGCCATAAGCCAGAAACTAGTCTGGGGATATTGGATGAGTAGGCACTAAATGGGGATTTTATGCACAAGCCTTCTGGCATCCATTGATTACTCTCTAGCTTGCTGTGTGTGTTCAATACGTATAGTGAGTTTTGCCTGTTTTAAAACAGTTATACGCAAGCATAAGAAGTGGTGGTCATGTGATGTTTATTGGCTTAAAACCAATTCTGCCTAATAGGATAGTGGTGGCTATGGTTATTAAAAGATTAAAGACACCAAAATGTATGGGTACCGAACTGAGTTCAAACACATATGACTATATAAGTTAATGGGCTTGGGTTTAAAACATTAAGGTGTTTTCAGTTTAAGACTCATAGTTTTGTAGTTAAGTGGAGATAAAAGGTGGCTGCTGGAGGTTTGCATTAGATCCTAAGATCTAGGTGCAGTGCTCTCGAATCCAAGGCTCCTCACTGACGAAGGCCATAAGCCAGAAACTAGTCTGGGAATATTGGATGAGTAGGCATTAGATGGGGATTTTATGGACAAGCCTTCTGACATCCATTGATTACTCTAGTTTGCTGTGTGTGGCAATACGTATAGTGAGTTTTGCCTGTTTTGTATTTAGTTTTCAAGCTAAATGTCAACTTTTTGTGCATGGTCTTAAGTCCAGAATATTTAATCATTTTCCCCAAGTAAAGCAAATATAATTAACATTAAAAAAAAAAAAAATTAAATGAATTTGAAGGATTGCAAGTGAATTTCAAATATAGGTTAGAAGATTTGAAAATTTTTAAATCTACATTTGCATATTTAGTGAACCCATTTATATTATTGAAAGTGGATTTCCAATTTCTGAAATATTTGTCAAAAAAGCACCTGGAAAATTAGAGTTATTAGAGATGAAAGAGGATCAGGCATTGCAAATGCATCACAAATCTAATTCTCTAATTGAATTTTGGAAACTCATGCCAGAATCAAAATATCCATATTTAATAAAATGCTTGCTGTCGAATTTTAATCTTTGGTACAATACATTGCTATGAATTGCTGTACTCCATAATGAAGTTCGTGACGTCAAAATATTGTTCACAGTGACCAATCAGCATTTCATAGAATTGCTGCGAACAGCTTCAACAATTATACACCAAATTTCAAAGGTTCGACTAAAGGTTTTCATTAAATGTTATACTTTTTATTAATGATTTTTTATTATATTTTATTTTTATTATTAAAATTTTGAAATAATTATTTTGTGTTTTTTTTTTTTTAATTATATATTTTTATATATTTTGTGCAGCACTTTAAACTAGGATAGAATACATCATCATATTAATTAAGTTAAATAAAATTTGACTATATGTATTTATTTTTGGGTACTTAAACAACATAGTGTGGTTCTTTATAATATATGTAAAACCAGTATGCAGCTCTCATTGTCTTCATGTGTGTCTATCCATAATATAGATTCTGAAATCAATACAGACTTGAAAGCAATAAAACTAGAAAGGTTATAGGCTGCTTATAGCAAGACTGCTGTTATGTTATCATAGAGAAAAAAGTTACTGAAGAAAAATGGTATTGTTCATCAAAGCGTTTAATTCCGATGTTAAGTATGATATTTCATTATTCACTTTATTTTTAAAAAATAGATATAATGCAGTAAGTTTTTAATTATTCTAATTTTTTGAATGAATGTAAATGAATGAACAACCACACAGTAAATATATACGTAAATGCGTTTTCTGAATTTATTATTAATAACTAACATTTTTTTAAAATTTTGTTTATACTATAATTTTAATTTATATATTCCCACTATTTACATAAAAAAAAAAAAAATTGTTATATAAATGCACATGTTGAAAAGTACTATATATTCATAGTTAGGTAAACCATATGTATTATATTGTAATTAAAACTTATAAACAATGTACGCTATTATAAACGACATATAAAATAGCAAGAGGGCTTGAAACAAAATATAATTGTTGTTCCAATGTATTATCAATTTTTTATTCAATTGATGCCAAAATTTATTAAACATATTATGTATTTTCCCTTCTACTTTTAATTTTTTTTTATATATTATTTATACAGCTAATATATAGGCAATATTGAATTGTATGACTAAATAAATAATGTTTGAGCACAAAGTGAAGATCGCTTACTTTTTCAGTGATTAAGTTTCCCAGTTGAGAACTTACTCAGAAGCTTTTAGATCTTAAGCCACTTTTAGGTCTATATTAAATCTGATGCAGTACAAAATTAAAATAGTTTTCATCTATACATTATATACAATCATTCCACGATAGTACATATTTAGTACAAAAAACAATCAGCATCCATTATGATTTATATCTTTTAAAAACAGATATAAAAAATTAAAAGATTTTAAAGAAACCTAAAATATTTTATTAACTAGATAAAGATAATACATTTTGTGAATAAGATACGAAAGGTGCGATTAATAGATCAAAAATAATTAAAGAGCAGTACAATTATCACATGTAAATATTAGAAAATTTACCAACTAATTCCAATACTAAAATCTAACTTTAAAAGGTGAGCTAACTTTCAATTCATTGTCCAAAAAATGTTTCAATCAAAAATGTGATATTCAATCATAAAATCTAACCAATTGCATTTTTGACATTTATGCTAAAAATTATTAAAATCCCTCATAATTTTTACTGTGAATTTAATATTAGTTGTATCAGTGAATCCTTCTGACATCTTAATTTGATAAATATAATGTTAAGACTATTAAAAGCCATATTTAATTATTTGTTCAAAATGGATTGCAGAAGAAAAAAAATCTACTGAATATTAAATATTTATCTAGTATCAACAAATTTTGTGGGATTTGATAAACAATAGCTTTACCAAAAATTGTAAATAGCATGCTTTTTGCATGTGAAATGAATGTATTTACTTGAAAAGCAATTTTATCTCTTTATGATGAATTTGTGATTATTATGAAAGATAGCAACCATCCTCATCCAACAATACAGTTTCACTTTGGAAATATTAGTGTTTTAAAATTTACTGAATAGAATTTGAAGAATTAAATGACAATAACTATCTTTTATAATATTAGAATGCTTAACTTATTCAAATAATAGCTGGCAAAATTATTTGGCAATTTTCTTGTCTACCAATAAGCAAATTCAAATATTTCTAGTCAAATTTTAGCAAATAAAAAAAAAGTTTATCGTGGCAATTAATCATGGACTAAATGTTACTGTAGGAACAACTTCAATAGAAATTCAGACAAAAGACAACATTAAACAGAAACACAATGGATGATAATATGATTACTAGTTTTGTCAGAAACTGACTTCATTTCACTATCATGCTATTGATTAGTATCTTCTATATAATTTTAAAATTTCCTACTTGGGGGGGGGGGGGATGAAAACAATTATTCTTTATTTCAATAATTAAAATTTTTCTAACAAACCTAAGTGAACTCAACTCACACTAAAATAAAAATAACTATATACTGACTTTAAAACAAATTCTAAAATGTTAATTTAGCAGAAGATTACTTACAGCATGCTTTTTCCAATGTTCTTTAAACTGTGGTCGCAGTCTTTTCTGTACAACAACATCTTGCATATCTTCCAATGTTGGATGAAGCCCAACCTCCTCCTCAAATGGGAGCATGTATTCATCTACTGGCCCTAAAATTATAAAAAAAAAAAAAAACTTTTAAATAAAAATATATACAACAGTTTCTTTTCATTGGATTATATCAAATTATTATCTATAAATACACTTCAGCTTTTAGCTAGAATTTTAAACAAATATAAATTAATTTAATCTAGCAATACATTATTTTCAACAAAAAAAAAAAAAAATCTTCCAATATTTTTTTTTTAATGCAAATTTTTAAAAGTAAAATATTTTTTAAATTCATCTACATCTGAATTGTGTTATAATACAAAAAATTAATTCAGCATTCTCAATTCCTAAGATTACCCCTTATCAGGATTTGAAAAATTACCTATGAACAAAGTCTAAAAATTACTACTGTATGATATTTTATTAATTAAACAACAATTAAATATTAATTTATTTTAAAAATAAAATAATACCAAGGTAAATTTATTTATACAGTACTGACAGAATGCAGATATTAAAAAAAAAAAAACCAATAATTAAGTAGAGGAAAGTTAACTTAGTTACATGTAATTCTTTCAAAACTTGCAACCACATTTTTTTTTGGTATTAATTACTTAGCGGGACTTGGTCGCTTGATAATGTTTGTTGCCAGTCAAAAACAATACAATGCAATGTTACCGGGCTGCAATGGCTAAGATAAGCAGAACTGTTTTCTTAGCCGTAAGTCTAGGCTGTGTAAATGACATTTGTAGGTGTTTTTGCCTAGCCAGAACACCATCAAGCGGCCAAGCCCGGCTAAGGAATGAGTACCTAAAAAACTTTTTGAAAGATAATATCTGAACATTTTCTTAGATATATTTATTTATTTTTACTATTTAAAATAATAATAGGAAGAATTGCTTGATTATGAACGTAAAAAACTAAAAAAATTATCCTTCCTCAACACAAGCTCTATAATTACAATTCTAATTGCTAAAAAAATATAATAACAATATTAATAAGATCTTACCATCAGCAGCTGAACACCTTGACATCAACTCCCATAGAATGAGACCACAGGCATACATGTCAATGCGAAGGAAGGCATCCCTTTGGAAGTTGATGGCTCCTTCAAGTACTTCTGGAGCCATATACCTTCTGGTGCCTACCTACAAATGCAAAAAAAAAAAAAAATGCATAAAAATAATTTAGTAAGTCTCATATTCAAAAAAAAAAAAAAGATTAATAGATTATGTAAAAAAAATACATAAAAATAATTAAGTAATTCACATATTCAAAAAAAAAAAAGATTAATAGATTATGTACTAGAAAAGTAATGTATTATAATGGCTCAAAATTATTACTGAACTTTTTTAATATATTTACTCAATTGAAAACAAATACATAAAATGAATCCTAAAATAAATACTTGTAAGATTGATCATTTTTCTAAAACAAGTTCATAGAATCACATTTGTCTGTTTTTTCAAAAGCATTTCATTTGAGAGAGGGAAAAAAGTTAATTTTATGAAGTCAAATGTAAAAGTTACCTGTCATCAAAGATTAAAATATTTCTGGAATACTAGTAACCTTACTAATAATTTAAAAAAAAAAAAAAAGAAAATTTGGTTTTATTTAGAAAAAATTTTTAGCAGTATATTTATTTAATCAAAATTGTTAAGATATTTATTATAAGTTAAATTTTATATTTACAAGGAGAGGTGCATTGCATTAAATAGAAATCACTTTAAAAATGCAATGCACCTGTCTAAGACTGTTTGTCATTTTTCAAAGTAGTCTGGAAACACTTGCAAAGTGATGCGAATAAATATAGTAATAGATAAATTGGGTCATGCTGAATTTAATTAAAGTGTTTCACACCCAAGGCTCTAAGAGATGACACTTTGATGAGGTGGAGCTTGCACTGTTTTCTTTGCTACAAAACAGATAAAATGCCTGACTGTTATGAATTAAATTTGAGAAAAATGTTTGGATCAAAAAAAAAAAATCATCGTTGTTTTGATTTTGGACTTCACTTGTGACGTTTTGCAGGGACATGGTAAATTTAACATTTCAATTAAACCATTCATAAACTTGTGTTTTTACGAGATCAGCTTGCTTATAATCTGTTTCAAGCATTACAACCTTTTTCATTGCAGTTTTCTGTAAACGAAAACAGAATTTCACACTGTTTGAACATTGCAGCCATTATAAAAAAATTGATAAATACGCAAAACGTACTTAACAAAAAAATGTGCTACATGGCCCCACAATTTCACACGGTGATGTCATTTGGCAGATTGATGCAGAAGGGTTCCTGCAAAAAGGATATAACAGCAAAAGTATATACTAAACAGGCACACCAACCAGAGAACAATTACAGTTGTTTTTGAGTCCTCCCTCGTATTGTGTAAGTATTCGGCAAATTTCATATTTTAAATATTTGCCTACTCACAAGATTAAAACAATTATTCAATATATAAAAAAATTTCCGTGTTTTTTTTTAAATAAATCTTATTTTATTTTATGAAATAAATTTTTCATAGTTTATTTCTTCCGACATTTATTTTCACATTATGTGAAAATAACTGATCAAATGAATAAACTATGAAAATAATCATAGGAGATTGTCAAAACTTAGATAGAGATATAGAGTAATATGCTATCTACATGGATATGAAAAAGATATTTGTTTCATAAAAAAACAATTATTGGAAAAAAAAGGTTACTTATTGATGTATTGATATACAAAATTATATTGACAAATTATTAAAAAAATATTATAAAGCATATTACACACACTATAATTCTAAAGATCAAGAATATCAATTAAGAATATATATAATGATCATAAATATAAATTAGTCAATTCCAATTTAAGACTTGAATACTTCCATTAAAAGATCATTTACTACTACACTTTATATCATTTATATATTAATGAATCTATTTGTTTGATTTTATGTACATATTAATAACTGACACATTAATTTCTTATCTCTAGTTATTATAATACTAGTAAGTCATATATAAGTAATCTTGTATAAATTTTAACTAAATAAACTTTTAAAAACAACAACATATATATGCAGTAAATTTCTGATAAAGAAAGCTAAATATATAAAATCTTAAAATTTCCTATAATGCACAGTTAAAAAAAATATTCATAATATGGAAAAATTACTATCATGTTAAAATTATTAAAACAATTGATAATAACTACAGACCATGTTTTTTATATAAAGTGTAGATAAATCTAAAACAAAGTTGCAATAAAAAAATGATTCAGGTGAATCATCAAATAGAAATCCTTGGAATTATAACATCAAATTAAAGTTCATATATTACAAATAAAAATAGAGATAAGATGGAAAAGTAATATTGATAGATGAGATATTATCCATTCAAGAAAAATCAAATAGCACATATAAATCAAGTTTTAAAATAATTGTATGAATTTATTAAGTTTAAAAAAAAAATACAAAAAAAAAATACATATAAATCAAGAGAAAACGAGTTTGATGACCAAATGATGTTATATAAAAATAAATGTTGAAAATCTCTTTAAATAGAAACTTAATATTATATTAGTCAACGAGAGTTGAATCCAATAACTTTATATAGTGAAACAAAAAAAAAAAACTTGTTTGAAAAATGAGGATTATATATCTCAAATTTTTATATTAATTCTAGGAACAATCATTATATAATTATTTATATATTTTCTGGTAGAGTTATGCTTACTAATGAGTTCCTCAGCAATAAGTAAAAAAAAATTGGAAATTTAAAGAAAACATGTAGTAAATATTTATTTAAAAAATAATTACATTTAAACTCCAGCGATATAAAGTATACCTGTAGTTAAATATTCAAAAATATAAATAAAAAATATATTTGTAACTATTATCAGGTTTTAATCCCATTGACATTAAAAGAAATTATTATTTGATATTGATATAGTAGACATATTATATAACATTTGGGTTTTTATACCAGATGGAGATATTCTTGACTTCGTTTAAGGAGAAGCCATAATACATCACATCACATACGTTTAAGGAGAAATCACAATACATCACATCACATACTAATTATAAACTAATGTAAATATGTAATGCAAAATATTTTTAAGAAAAAACTATACAAAAATATTGTAAAATTTTAACAAACTTTATAATAATAACAAAATACAAACTATAAACACTTGAATAATTTGAATAAAAAAAATATGTTGACAATTAATGAAACTTGCACTATTTTTTATAATAATTTTTTAACAATAATACAAAATTTGCATATTTCACTAAAAATGTAAAGAAATGTCTACTATATCACTATCAATTAATCCTACACTTACAAACCACTATTTTAAGATACTTTATTATCTTCTTAGTCCAAATTAATTCCAGCTATACCTATTTTGTTCTAATGTACATAAACATGAATACAAATTAACCTCACTTCCATTTATTCATATTTGCATTTTCAAAACATACATTCAAAGAATTAGAGTATAATAATAACTTAGTATCTCAAAATTGTATTCTGAAAGATAAATTATTATTCTTCATCTAGTTACAAATATTCAAATATAATAAATTAAAATGAATAATGTCTTTAATTTACATTTCAATGACAGATTTTTCATAGTTAAATCTTCAAATAGAATTTCCCTCATAATGGATTGATAGATATGCAATTATCTCTCAGAAATTTTGCCAACATCTGTTTAAATTGATCAATTTCTATTCAGAAATTAGAAATACCATATAATTTTGTATAATCCAGTCTCTCCAAAATGGGAATTCAATCTAAAAATTAATTAATGCCAAGAATTAATGATAAGAATAAGGCATTAGCATGAGGTTGGAAAAAGTACTGATGCTTTTGAATTGTCATGTTGATGAATTCTTTGAAATACTCCAAGATCAGCAAAGAAAATGAACAGATGGATATTGGATCTGATCAGATATGAACTCTCACTTAAAGTGCAAATGACTAGGTTTAAATTATTCAATTGTGATCATGGAACCTAATTTATTAGACAAGTATAGAATGCTTGGAAAGTTGATTGTGAACACAAATGACCAAAAATGAAATGGATACTATCATCATTATAATAATAAATGTGCATTTGATTTGCCCCAAAACAAACCAACAGATAATATATGTTTATGGGTATGTTTTATTTATATGACAACCAAAATTGATGGTGACTTGAAAACAGCTAATAGGCACTCGGTAATGATAAAAATTTAATCCAAGGATCAAGTTTCTAGAGGTCAGTTGAGTAATTATAATATAAGAGTTTATTATCATTTGTTAATTGAGATTATTATTATTCAACAAGAAAATACTCCTATTTAAATATATCTGGTTGTAATTCAAAATATATGAAGGCTATTTTAAATACATTTTTCCAACTATAAAATATCTATTTTTATGTAAAACAAGCTACTTTGTTTGACTCAATGTTTTAGGCAATATGTGAAAAAAAAAACACAAACTGTTTAAGACAATAACCATTTCAAATGATCAATCTAGAATGGATGTATTTTGAACTCTTGAGCAATATCTTTTTTGAACATTTCAAAAATCATTTTGTTTAAAGTTTTATTTTTCTTTGACAATACTGATTTATTTCAAACATTTTTTACAATTGAAATAAGAAATAGGACAGTATAATAAATCTAAGCTTTATTTTAATTGACCAAAATATTTAAAGTATGAACAAATTCATTAAAATCAAATTGAGTTTCCTTCATCAAAAAATGTCTGACTTTATTCAAATGCTTCCATAAAAAAAAAAAAAGGAATAAATACATAATTTAAATATTTCATATCACCTTGAGAGATCATTAGATTATACTTGAAACATGGCAAGTTCCAAACTTTTTTTTTGCATTTATCATGATTGATTCATATAAACTCTACCCAGTTTCTATATGTTAAAAATATACCGAGACTAAAAATCATCTCCTAGCTCATAAACTAAGCATCCTAATATTACCTATGTTCATTCCTAACAAGGAAAATTATAAATATCAATTAACAATTACTAATCTAGGGACTATTAAGATCTATCACATTCAAAGCAATACCACAAATAGAAGATACTTTTCTCCATAACAACTTCTAATTTCTTCACTATTTTTAATTCTATCCTCATTTTTTAATGTGGTGATCAACAATTCCTTTCATCAATGCACAAGCAGACCTCATTTGTAATTGTCACATTTCAACTATTTCATTATAATATTCGAAGATCAGTATAACATTAATAAATTGTTTAAAAAATGTTATAAAAAAGAATCTAAGTATTTTGAAAGTTTGAAAAATGTTTTGTTATAATTGCATTTTATATGAATGCAATTTATCTATTTTATTTTGAACACTTTTTATCAAAAAAATGTTTTTATTGTATATGTTTTAACCGTCCTGCAGTTTTCTTCAGAGCCATTCCTATTTTAATTTTAATTTTTTTTTTTTTTTAAGTTTAAGGATATTAAAATAGGAATGGCTCTGAAGACGACTGCAGGGCAATTGAAACTTAAGATTGTGTTTACATATTTACAATAAAAAAAATTTTTTTTGCTAAAAAGTTTTCACAAACTAAAGTGGATAAATTGCATTTATATAAGATATTACAGCAAAACAAAATAAAAAGGTGGATTTAGTAATAATTGCATTTTAATTATTAATAAGTCTGATATTTAAAAAATATATATATTGCTATGTGTATTAAACTGCATGTCCTTTAAATGATTATATTTGCAGCACAAGCATATAATATGTTCACATTTTATAAAACATACATGAAATTCCATATCTACTAGAAGAAAATTTCCTGAGATTAATATGTTTACAAAACTGATACTTTAGTTTTCTAATGACTGGATAACATAAAACATCTTTTCTCTTGACCTTTTTCAAAAAGATAGATCAAAATTAATTGAAAGTTGAGAAAATAATAAAAAAAAGATTAGAACAATCTGTTTTTTTTCCTTATCTAAAAAAAAATAAATAAATATTGCAATAATTTTATAAAAATTTATAGAAACTGCTTAAGGTATTTTGATTATTTAAATTTTCATCTAATTTTAAAATTTTTGAATTGATCTTAGCATCTCCAATGAATAAGATGTTGAGTGCATAGTTTATTACATTTATACACTTTTTTTTATGGTTATAATCTTAATTTTCCTTTTGGACTTACTTTAATTCATTTTTACGAGTATGTTTAAAATTAAAATCGCCGCAATATGATGCTGTTTTATCAGAATAATAAGTAAAATAACTTTTTAAAAAGTAATATTTGTATGTGTATATCTTAGAAATTTGTATATTTAAAAAAATAAATAAATAAAAAAAAAACAGGAAATGATTTGCTATTACCATTTTCCTTCCTTAATAAAATCTATTAATAAAATTTCAGTACTATAATTCATAACTTTTACATTTTAAATTATTTTACCGTTTCTTAACACTCGTTTAAAACGAGTTTATAAAGAATCCATAACTTAATATTGCTAAAATTTACTTTAAATAAAATATATATTTTATATTAAGTTTTCTTAATACTTCATTATTTGATTTGAAATAAGTCTTATTTATAATTTTCTACAGTGAAATACTAAATTACTAATTTTTTTATCTCTATGGTATCCACTAATATCTAAAATTAAAAAAATGTTTCACGGTTAATATTTAGTTAGAGTAAAGAGATAATGGCTTTTACAAAAACTGGAGATCATTTTAAACATCATGGAAAAATATGTAAAATTTTACTGATTACTTGAGTGTCATTTCAATGATGTGTGTACTCCAGAAAAGCAAATAAATTATATTCATATTGTTACATAAGCCTTACAAGAGATTAATATAAAGAGTTATATTTTTGATAAATGCTGTTCTGCTGTCAATAAAAATGAAAAATAACTACACAAGTTTATTAACCTTCCTTATTCCAAGACTAATGATAAAGATATTCCATCTATTATTCCTGCAAACCAATAATGCAACAATGATTTCAATATATTTTATACTAACCATCTGAAAATAAATTGTGATAAATTTCTGTTCCATTAATCAAAGCACTTTATTCAACTGATAGCATACAAATTCTTTAATTCAAATTCTTATTCCTTAACTCACCTTTTTTTATTTACAAGTTCTTAAAAAAATGCTAAAATTACAATAAGCATAACTTTTTTCCCAGCAATTTATTAACAAAGCTCATCATATATCATCACCTCTAAAAATTCTAATATCAATGATATACTTAAGTAAAATAATAAACTACATATGCCGTGAACCAGTAAAGAAAGCTGAATCAAGTAAAAAAAAAAACTTTTAGAACTATAAAATTCAGATTTATTGACCCATTACTAACCATTTCCTTTGCATACTAAAAATCTTCAGCAAAAATATATATTCAACTAAGTATATTTATATAAGGAAAAAAAGTAAACTAATTTTAAAATTAAAAAAACATGTAGTCCATTGTACATCTATGGAAAAAAAAAACTATGTTCCACACAAGAAAAACTCTGACATTAATAAACTAGGAGAGTCAGGTGCAACATGCATTTTTTAAAGATAAATGTAGTCTTGAGTTATAACAATTTATTGCAGACAATAATCTGCCTATGTTAAATGTTACCAGGCTGTGTAAAAGATTGGACAAATAAACCACCAGAAATAATATACAGAATGAAATAGCCCAATTGAGAACTCTATATTTATTTCCCTTGCAATGGCCTTGATAATATCTTTATGTACAAATGATTCTCCAGAAAAAATGAATATCTGAAATTAAGCAAAAAAAAGTAACTGATTACATATAAAAAATAGAGACTAACAAAAAGAGAATCTGATCTCAAAAAGCTACAAACTAAAAAGTGAGCCCAAATTATTTCTAGTATGCTAAGATGGGGGGAAATCCACCAGTATGAAGTCATAGTTTGCACTAGAAAAGTTGGCCCCAATTGAACTACTCTGCGAACCAATTTCAAATCTGTCTAACCATTTATAGACAAATTGATTTACCTGATAAATTATATTTAATGAGCCATAATGAATAATCTATCGCAGCAGTTTTTTAAAAAAAAATTATATGAAAATCTATGCATTTAGATCAAAGAGAGAAATTCTTCAAGAACATCCATTATTTGCTATTTACACAGATCCTACAAAAAAAAAATGTCCAAATGATTTTATATATAGATGAACTAATCATTATTTTCTAAAATATACTTAAATTTACAGCCAGAAAAGGCATCCTGAAAGAATTTGAAACTGCAACAAGTTCTATTGCATTCTGTGTGGTAATTATCAACAAAGAGAATAATTACGATTTACTATGACTAAGCAGCAGCATTTATAGAAATCCTATTAAGTAGGTTTTTAATGCTTAAATTGCTTATGATAGTCCTTATTTATTTCATAATTCAGTCAAGCAGAGAATGCTCCTTGTTTACTTTTAATCAAATCAACAATAATGGATTATTTTTAGAAAATTATCATGAATTGAAGAGGAGATTAAATGGTGTTTGATAAGATTACACAGATTACACTAGGTAATTAAAGTTAAAATATTTGTTATACCAATAGAAATTTTAAAATATTATATGCCTTGATATCCTCCCTAAATATTGCAATAAAAAAGGTAATCATATAACAAAATAGTCTAAAATCTTGTCCTGTAATGTCTCAATCACATTATAGCAAAACATTTCAGATGTGCAATAAAATTCCCATTTCTATAGTACACTTAACCCTCATGTTACCAAAATTGTGATTATTTTTCACTACAAATGGTCCATATCATATAATTTTTAGAAGCAATTTCTCTTTATTCTGGCCTACACTAGATGGTAGCTTTTTATATTTACATTACCAGACTAATTTATTACTTATACATTTCTTAAATGACCATTTTTGTATCAAATGTATCTTACTTAAATTCCTTTGTATAATGGTTTGCATTCAAAACTTTATTGTTTTTGAAATTTCAGATTATTTACTTGACAATATTCAAGAATTAACAAAGAAATGGGAAGGTTATAAGCCAGAAATAATTCTAGAAAATAAGTATATTAAACTAACTAGTATCCTTTGATTATTAAAGCTTTCAATAGATGGTCCTTGAATGTGAAGAGAATTGCTTCATCATTTAAATGTAAGAGAACATCAAGTGATATTTTTTGTATATAGTTCTAGCCAAAGGATGAAAGGTACTCATAGTCAATATAACATTGAAATTACACTTACTAAACTATAGTAGACATATATAAATATACAACTTACATTGATCAGAATGTGGGATACATTAAGTTCAAAGTTTTCCACACAAAAGGCTAAAAATAAAAAGTTAATTTGGAAATATGGATATAATAACATTATTGACTCCTTAAACTTTGGAGTATTAAGAAAGAAATACTCTTATATTCACATGTGAAATGTAAACAGTCATGATGTTTTATTCAAATTATCACTTTTCCCAGCAGAGGTAAAAGGTCACATTATATTACAATTGAAAATTTTTTTGGTAAAATACATTGATAACCTAACAACCCAATTTTAAAAGGCATTTTTACCCTCCAGTTAATAATTAGATAACAACCAATACTAGGTAGCTGTCAGAAAGACTTAAGAATGATCAATCTGAAAGAAAATGCCTAAACTTTTTTTGTAATCATAGATCATGTTATTCTTGGTTCAAACTCCCAGATCATAAACAAGCTAAGTACATGCCTTAATCACTAAAACATAGGGCCTTTCCAATGTCATGTAATGAGCAGCAAAATAAGTTGAATTCCTTAATAGAAGTTACATATACAAACAATAAAAAGATAAAATAAGTAAAATCAATTATTTAAATTTACTAGCTGCAAAAATTTTTAAAATATATATATTTATCTTTCACAAACACACCTGAAGACCATGATCATCCTTGTTATACATCAACTATTTCTACTAAAATATTCCTTAATTATTTTTAAATGGTGCTATATATAAACAATGAACTGCCTATTCCAAAAACAAAAAGCATATTTTCATTAACACAATGCATATTTATCCTTTTATATGCCCCCTAAAATTATATAAATATTATGTAAATTTGTTGTAGATGAAAGATGTAACAACTTGAAGCTATTTAAAAAGAAAGGAATACAATTAGGATAGCAAAACATTTTACAGTATGTAAACCCTGGTGATTATTCATATGCATATGTCATTAATGTTCTTTTAGCAGCGCAAAAAGATAAATTTAATAATTTGAAACTGCAATATAGTGGATTCTGCTCTTAAAAACCTTATCCTATAAGTGAGTAATAACTGAATGTGATATATTCATACAATTGCTTCCTACATTTTTGTAAAATAATGATAATCTATATTTGAATAAGCTTAAGAATGTTAATTTTAATAGCGCATATTAGAATGAAATCATTTATATATAATTAAATAAATCACACAATGTAATAGAAAATAACAATACAGAAAGTTTTTTTTCAGAAAATATTTATTTTTGCCCTTTTTCAATGTGATGGGACTATTTTAAAGTTTCAATTTACATTGCGTATATAGGATATCTATCTTATATATATAAAATTAATTAGAATCAATTATAACAATAATACAATATATTCATGAAGAAAAAGAAAAAAAAAGGCCTGCATAATTATATACTATATAATTTACCATTCATTTTTCATTAGCATGTTATTAATTAAACTAATTGATGTTTTATATATATTCATATAATTATGTTTGTTGTAATTAATATAGTGTAATGGTTTTATATTTTTTACACAATTTATTTTATGTCCTTATTTTAGGTAATGAATATATAATGCAGATTTATCATCTCTTCTACTAATTGCATTATTATATTCTTTTGCTCTTTCATCTAATTATTTTTATGTGCATCCATAGTAAATCATATTGCAATTTCCATAATTAATTTTATATACAATTTCATTTTTATATTTCATATTTGATTATTTCAAAATTATCTATTAATATATCTAGATTTTTACTACTTGACTATCCGATGATGTTTTATCTATATAATTTTTATTTTTTGGTAATATATTATAAATTTTAGAAAATATGAAAGTTTTATTCATTTTTTTTATTAGAACTGCTATTATTATTTATAATATTATTATTATCATTACTATTATTTAAATTAGGTGGTTTATAATTTTAAAAAATGTTTTTAATACTTTTATAACTATAATTTTTGTATAATTCAATAAAACTGTTCCTTTTGTAAAGTACACTATATTTTTATCTATACTATATCCATCGCTTTTATGCTTAAAATTTTTAACAACTGCATTTTTTGTATCCATACTTGTTGTGAATCTATAGAAAGTATTTTTGTTAATTTATCTTCTTTAATGAAATATTTTAATATAACTGTGTTATCATTATCTATACTATTCTCTACATCTGAATACTTTATTTTAATGTCAAATTCTTTTTGTAAATTTAATATTATATATATATTATTAATAATTTATTTATAAATATGATTTATGACTTGTTTATTAATAATTATTAAGGAATCAACATATCTAGACTAATGTATTATTTCTTGATTTATTATTCTTTTTTTGATTATTTTAATTTCTAATTCATTTATAATTATTAATGGCATTAATCCAGTAATTGTAGAACCCATTACCCATCCTTTTAGTATACTCCAATATTCATTATTATATTTAAAATACAAACTATTATGTATTAATATTAAAGCTTTTTCTATAATATGTATTATATTTAAATCAATAATGTACATAGATGATTTACAAAAATGGATTTTGAGATTAAATAAAGAATTTAGATGCAGAGATTAATATAAATAATGATAACAAAATTATATTAAAACATTTCATTGAAGAAGATAAATTAAGAAAAATAATTTCTGTAGATTCCCAACAAGCACAGATACAAAAAATGACAGTTATTAAAAATTTCTAAACATAAAAATGATAGATATAATACAAATCAAAATATAGCTATTTTACAAAAGGAACAGTGTATTGAATTATACAAAAATTATGGGTATAACCCTGAAAGTATTAAAAACATAATTTTTAATTATAAACTATCTAATTTAATTATTAATAATATTATAAATAATAATAGCATTTCTAATAAAAAATGAATAAAACTTAAAATTTATAATACATTATTAAAAAATAAAAATTATATAGATACAAACATCAACAAAGGATGGTCAGAAAGTAAAAAATCTAGACAATTTAATAGGTAATTATAAAAAAATGAGTGAAATATAAAAAAGGAATTGTATATAAAATTGTCTCAAAATCGCAATATAATTTACTATGGACATACAGGAAAACAATCAGATGAAGAAGCAAAAAAACATTATAATGCAATTAATAGAAGAGATGATAAATCTGCATTACATATTCATTGTTTAAAATAAAGAAACAACAAATTGTGTAAAAAATATAAAGTTACACAATATTAAAGAACCTAACTGAAGGAATGTATGAAATATTAATTACAACAAACATAACATCAATTAATTTAATTAATATCTGGCTAATAAAAAATGAATTGAAAATTATATAGTATATACTTTTTTTTTTCTTCCTTGTACATACTGTATTATTGTTATAATTGGTTCTAGTTAAATTTTTATATATATAGAAGATAGATGTTGATGTACATGCAATATAAATTGAAGCTTTAAAATAATTCCATCACAATGGAAAGGCAAAAAATAAATATCTGCTGAAAAAACTTTTCAATATTATTATTTTTATTATACATATATTTATTACTGCTATATTAAGATATTTTATTTTATACTATATTGTGTGATTTATTTAAATGTTTGAAAAAAAACAGCATAATGAATTAAATTTCCATTCTTGATGATTTATATATAAATATTCATTTTTATTAATTATTCATTGATAAATAAATTTGAACAGAAACTATTAAATTATCTCTTACTTCAATTATGAAGAACTTTATTTTCTAAAGCAAACCACTAGATGACTTGGACAATTCTAGTGCAAAATCAAATAAAATATTCATTTAATTATTTATAAATATTAATTTTTTTATTTAGATAATATTAATAGAACCTTCTTATACATTTGTGGGTGAAGCTTTGGAAGTAATGTTTTGGTTTGTATGAATATTTTCACCTCAGAAATGTTTCATTATGAGGTAACTCATGTGTAAATATTTTAGATGTAATAAAATGCTAAAAACAATAAGATATCTGGGAATAGCTTACTCAAAAATCCATTGATAGGTAATACAAATTACGAATTATTCAACTCACACAATGTACAGAATAGTTATAACCTTTAATACAAAATTGAAATTAATTGAATCTATGCAAAAAGGAATTCAGTTAAATAAATTATATGCAATAACTATTTTAATTAATGAAAACTAAAAAATATTTAAGAAGAGCAAAAAAAACTTTCCAAACTTTTACATCTTATCATTTGATGGATTTAATAAATTTCATTTGACAAAAAATAAATTATGTTTATCTGTTTTTTTTATCATTTTATTTTAAATAATATTAAAAATAATAAAGCAAATAAAAGATAATATAAATCCCTAATATGCAAATATATATATAATTATAATGAAAAAATTAATTCTCAACTGAGATAACTAAATTGAAGATACTAAAAATTCTAATTAATTATATATATATAATTATATTAGTGGGTGTTGTGTATAAACTGCTATGGCCTCAGTATTTCATATCAAATTGTTTAATTAACTAATGACAATATGGTAACACTTAAAATTTTTTTTCACATTTGATAATAAATTATAACATTAAAAAATAATCCACACAATTTATAAGAGAAGCATCATAAAAATCATTCAAGCATAGATCAGTGTTTGTGTGCTAGCTGATTAAAGCAATAGGGCAAAAAAAAAAATAATAATAAATGGAATGATGGGATTACAATGTGCAATTGTAATTTATTAATTTTATTTAATGTTAAATTTTAAGAAGACATTTAACTTTTGCTTTTAAAAAAAAAAAGTTCCCTAAATAAAGCAAGAAAATATAGATAATAGGGGTATTAACTTCAATCAAAATAATAATAGTTTTCTAGACATGATAAATTATTCCAAACAATAAAAAATTGTGAAAAGTAAAAAAAAAAATATTATATCAAACAACCTAAGTGATAATATAATGCAAAAAATATATAATTAAACTATATGGTGTAGCTAAAGCTACAACTCGTGTACATAAGAAAATATCAGTGTATATTAATTTAGAATGTATTTATCACTAATCACAATAAATTAGGTGTGAATTGTATGAACGTACCGTGAAATAAATGATGATGATCTGTGTGTGTATTTTACACATACGCAAGAATATATAATTTGTAATTTTACACATATCACAATTATATTATATATGCGAGTAATATTTTTATTTTATTTTCAACAGTCGCAAATGTTTCACATTTGCAATTTCTTTTTTTTTTTAAAAGTTATTTACATGTTGGAACTTATTTATAAAAAAAGGGAATAATCAAAGATATTTGTAAACGGTCCATCTACATTGTTTTAATCAGATATGTTCTCTGCTAATAAGTTAAAGCAAAGTCAGGTGGCTATTATTTTACCAAATGTTAAATTTTACTAATGTATTAATGGTCATCCTGCTTGGTATTTTTATTTTTAAGAACAAAAGAGACTGAGGGAATTAGATATCAAAATCAGGCAGAGAACATCTGATTTTATTTTTGGATTTATGTTTTTTAGTTTTGATCTTTTGCAAGGGGGAAGAGGAAACTTTCCTTTGTGCCAAAAGTGAAAATTGATGAAATGGGGCTCCCTAATCGATCAGGGTGGTCTGAGTAAAAGAAAGATAAAAATTTAAAGATTAAAATAAGTGATTATAACATTAAAGTGTAAAAAGCTGTATGCATTGTTCTAATCCATCTGCCATGAAATTAGTTGGCTAACGCAATAGTTATAGGGGAGTACTCAAATTCATAGTGTAATGAGCATGCTATATAAGCTGTTTATCAGGTGCCAAGGGATTATTATAGTTATTCTTATTATTGTGGTTGTCATTGACTAAAAAGAGAAGGGTAGAGAGAAGGGTGAAGATACAGAACAATTAATACGGAGTGAAACTGTGGTGGCAGAAGTATTGCGTTGCTGTGCCGAGCTCCTTCATCTGATTGATGATTATCGGCTTCAAGCTGTTAAGACCGTTTATTAAGACCACATCTAAGGAGATGTTGAGATCATCCAACAATAAAGAAATTAATAAGGGAACAAAGCCGAGCTTGGCTTCAAATAAAAATCCCAACAAGTTATATAAATAAGTTGCAGTTTTATTGATGCTGCTATAAAAAAAGAAAATATTAAGTAGAAACCTCAAGATGATGAAAATATCTACATTGACCAGCAAAATGAATATGGAATAGAAGTTCACTTCAGTGCACCCAGCCAGCTCCTTCCAAACCATCACCATGTAGCCACTTAATTCCAGCTGATGATGATAATGAAGATCTCAATGCCTACGTCTTACTAAAGTGAAGACCTCCCCGCCCTGTTGTCCAGTTGTGTAATGCACCAGAAACCCCGAAGTCCAGATGAAGTCTGAAGATACTGGAGGGTATAAATTTTGTTATTTTATTCATTTACCATTTTTAGTTAAATATTGTTTAGATCAGTGGTCTTCAACCTTTTCATACCTGCGGACTGGCAAAAATAAGGATAAGGTTTCACAGACTGGCAGAAGTCTATAGATAAATTTTCTTAAAGATGTAAACTGCTTAGCCTTAGATGAGCATAATTGTTATAACTGACCAAAACAATACACTAGTTACAGTATATAATAATGGCGTTGCTTACCTTCACATGTTGAACACTCTTTCTCGAGTTGCGCAGTCATACTATTACAGAAAACAGTACAATAACAATCATTCTCATTAATGTGCTTGCACTGCTACGTTTATTATTTCATTGTTAAAACATGCAAGAATAAAATGTTATTCACCTGAATGTTGGGAAATATCACAGCTAGTATAATTACATGACAATGATTATGATAAATGTAATATCAGTATTTAATGTTAAATATACAAGATGAAGTTATATATATATATATATGGAGTTTGTATAATAAAAAACTTTTAATTCTAACCCCCCCCCCCTAAACATCTATGATAACTAAAAAACAAATTAATTTATGTATGATTGATTAGATTTTGTTTTCATTCTGTTTCTTTTTTTTTTTAATTGGGTAAAAATGAGATGAAAAAATAAATAAAAATTGTTTATATTAATTAAAAGTTTAAACTCATTATTTTGTTATTACAAACTTTCCTGCCAATCTACCATGGACCGACAATAAAAACTTCTGCGGCCCAACACCAGTCCAAGTACCAAGGGTTGAAGACTATTGGTTAGATGCTTTAATAAAAGAAAAAAAAATTCATTGATATATGTACTTTTTGGTATAGTACATGTATGTCAAATTGTTTATCTGCAAATTGCGAGATTGTTTCATGTAAGACCATCCTTTCACATTAAGTTTAAAATGCTGACGTGCATACGTGTGTGTGCATGTTTTCTATTATTTTATTACTTATAACACACATGCATATAGCATAAAGAAATAATGTATAGTTCTGCCTTTGTCTCCACATGTGCTTGATTCATATACAAGCGCACGCTTATAAAATGTTATGAAAATAGTGGAAAGGATGTGCAAATAGAATATATGTATAACCATATTTTCTTGATATTATATAAAGTAACTACGGCTTAACATGTGCGTGTGTGGGTAGAAAACTCAGACCACTTCATTCAAAGGTATTTATATGAAATGAGGGTGGAAGTTCCATATCTAAACTGCATAAACATTAGTGTTAATTTTCTATTATAATGTTAGGGGTTTAGAGAATGTATTTTTCTTTATGTATTTATTTGGTGTAAATAAATATTTGTTTTTCATTTCATAAATTACATCTTAGTGAGTGTCTCATTTATTTTTCTTTCTCCAACAATATTAAATGCATATATTTCCGATAGACTTAATCCATCAATAATCTGGAATAAAAAGATGACAGCTTAGTCCACAGGACACTACTTTATCGGGGGTTAAAAATTTGATGCTATGTAGATATCTTTCTTTATTCATTTATGTCGTATGTTTCGTTGGTAGTTGCATCCTTTTGGTAGGGGTTTTCTCTTTCCGGAAGTGGCGCATAAAAGCCAGGTTCCAATTTGGCCTTTCAAAGGTATGCGATGGCCAACACATTGATATCCATAAGCAGGGCAATAGTTTTAACAAGGGAGAGATTAGGAAATATTACCAGCTTTTAGTTTGATCTCTCTCTCATTTGACAATTGAATAGGTTAACTTTAAGGTATCATATACAAAGTTTATTACTGAGTTTGTAACGACGCCATACCCTGATGCATGACAATCATTTCATGTTCGGTTCTGGGCATGGAAAAAACCACAGGGTAAGGGGGGTGCTGATCAGTACAATATATTGACCTATCATTTAGTTTTAAATAATATATTAAAAATAGAAATAGTAAAAAAATATGAATCAAGTCATTTACATATTTATAACTATCATAAAGACCAAAAAGTCTAGTGTCAGATCATCTTAGTAAACACGTGAATCTTCAAAATGTAAATTAACTACAATGATGTGCCAAAAAAATCTATTAATGTTTGTCATATTAAAGTTATTTATCACAAGGATGCATTATCTATTTTATTCCAAGAATATCATCATAATATTCAAACAATGAGAATTATTTATTAAAACTCCAAGGATAAAAGAAAAACATATCAAAATTTTAATTAAAAAAAAAAGAAGAAATTTTGCAACACTCACTGCAGTATATTCAACTATTTCAGAGACACTGAACGAATTGTTAACATATAATGGTCTGAATAAAAATAAAAACAATATATTTATTTGAAATTATTATCACAATTGAGTTTTGCTTATTTCTTTATTCATTTATATTACATGAAATTTAATAATACAAAACAATAATGAATATAATTATAAAATCATTAAAACTAATTTTTTATAGAAAAATGTGGTTTATCTCATTTATCCACATTATTATTAAAGTTGTCATGTGTTGTTTACACTGTCATTAAATTAATATTAAAAATAAATTAGATGGTGTAGATTTTTTTGGCTCTCTTCAACATTTACGCTGATGCTACATGATTATGTACAAAAATTAAATTTTACTTAACATAAAATCAAATCAAAAAAAAAATTGAATAATAAAGTTTAACATTAATATTTAAAATAAATTTAAATTAAGTAATTTAAAGTGTGAGAATGTTCAGTAAAATAGTAATAATACAAAATTATTAAGATGTGAACACATTTTTTTAAAATAAAATATATATCTAATGAAACTTGTCAATAATTTATAATGCAATATATATATATATATTGACATTTATCACTAAAGGCAATTGCCTAAAAATTAAATATCTAAACAAAATAATATAAATTAAATCTCATAATGAATGTTAAAAAATACTGCCTAAAAATTAAATACCTAAACAAAATAATATAAATTAAATCTCATAATTAATGTTAAAAAATATACATATATTTCTTTAATAACCATTAGTACAGATATTTAATGCAAAATTAAATAAAGAGAAGTGCAATTCATTCGTCTCTTATTATACTATGGTAATTTTAAGACTACAGTGATAATAATACATGTAGACGTTATTATTATATGACAGGGATGGCCATGAGATCCGCGAAGCTGGAGTGAACATTTACAAATAAGTGATAATTCAGAGCTGATTTGAATATAAAAAATTAAAAAAAATAATAAAAGGTAAAAATTCAAAATTATTGTCATTTAAAAATAATTAAATTTAAAATAATACCTGTTGTTATTGTTGATCCAAAAAATAAACCCAGGTTAGAAGAAGCTGAAAAGAATTAAATTATTTTTGTGTAATATTAGAGTTAAAATTCTTAGAAATATTTAATTGCTGTTTTCCAGAGAAGAAATGAAAATAATTTATCCTGGAGAAACAAGGATTTTAATGAAATGATTTTAAAACAAAGAAGTTGTGAACTTTTTAAAACACTTCCTCTAGCTAGCAAATAATCCCCAAGGAGATTTAAAATAAAAACAAGGTCTTTTTCCTATTTAAGAAAAAATAAGTGACAAAGCAAAAAACAAACTTTGTCTAATTATTTTAAAGACTGTTAGCAGAGAAAATGTGGGGATTTTCCAAAGCACAGAAATAGAAAACTATGATAAAATATTATTTTTATGTATTTTTTTTCCTCTCTAGCAAATTTGTGATGCCATGCTAGGGGGGGGGGTTAAATTTCAAAAAATATAAATTTTATAAAAATCAAAAAATAAATTCAGGTTTTGTTATATTTTGGTAAAAATATTGATTGATTAACTTTAATTTTCTATAAGTTATAAAACCATGTTCAATTACTCCAGAAAAAAAGTTAAATAAAGGTATTTTACGTAAAGAACAATGAAAATAGATTGCTGAAGGATAAAATAAAATGAGAATGATAATTCAGTAAATGTCTGTTAGATTAACTGTAGAAAAATGGGCAGTTTAATTAAAGCATAGAAGCTATTTTTAAAATTAATTAAAGAAAATAGTACAGAAGAATTGTTAGTACAATTAATATCGAAAAGACTAATTGTGGTGAAAGGAATGTGCACATATGCAAATTTAATGAATAATTTTGGTAAAAGACTTAATTCTATTATGCAATAGGCCGAAGAAAAAAATTGATCATCAATTATAATATTAATACCCGGTATGAAACAGTGATAGATATAAATAAATAATGTGTGCAAAAAAGAGCTGTGTGCTTTTTTACTTTTTGTGAATGCTCTTAAATGCTATCACATATATTGTACTTTTGAAAAAGGATCTGGAATGAAAGCTGTCCAGAAAGTTATAGCGATTTTCTGCCATAAGGAATTGTTCCCAGAGACTGCATCTCTGCAGGTACCAATAGCAGTATAGGGCAAAAACAGATCACAGATCTTTTTATTTGTGTAAGCCTGACAGGCTCCAGTAGGCTTGTGCAGAGAAAGACTATGACTATAAATGACTTGTAATTATTTTAACTCAGCTTAGAATAGTGATGACTGATGTTGGTTTATTATCAGCAGAGAATATTAGTATTTATGGAAAATAGTAATTAGAATCAGATTTATTGATCACATTTATAAATGCTGAACTTATAGAGATCTGTATTTTATGTGTTTAAAAGTTAATAAATATTTTTTAATCTTTACTAGTGATAATTTTCTTTAGACTTGTATTACTTTTTTTTTGTTATTTATTATCAAGTGAATACACAACAGGATTATAATGAATAAGCCAAGTACAAGTGTGAAGAAAATAAAAACTTATCACTATCATAATGAATGCGAAAATTATTTTTGTATCATGATGAAAAACAAATGTGCATGTACTGAAGAAAACCAATGTTGAAAGACATTTCGCATTGTTCATAAAAATTATGAAGATGATTATCAACGAGGCACTGCATTAAGAAAAGCAAAAGTACAACAGCTAAAGGAACAACTCACTACGAAAGAAAAATTTTGTCAAGTATAATACAAGCTCAAAAACTGCTATGATTGCATCATTCAAAGTTGCTAAAACTTTAATTAAACACAATAAGCCCTTTCAAGATGGACAATTATGGAAAGAAGCCTTCATCAAAGCTGATGAAGTATTATTTGAAAATTTTAAGAATAAAACTGAATTGATTTCTATCAACAATATTCATTATCATAAAACACAATCATGCACAGGACAGAAGAAATTAGTCGAAATCTTGGAAGAGATTTTACATAAAAACATTAACAATTGTAACTTTGTCTCACTTCAATTTAATGAATCTACTGATTATAAAGATATTGCGCAATTACGTATTTTTATTTTCATGGTTTTTGATGATGTCAGCCACAGAAAGATTACTAACAGTTATTCCAATTCAAAGAAAGACAAGAAATCAAGATATCTATGATTTAATCAAGAAATACATTGTACAAATGAATTTTCCAATTCACAAATTAGTATCAATAACTAGCAATGGAACTCCTGCAATGATTGGCAGTAAAATTGATTTTGTTACTGTGTAAAAACTATACTAATATATTTAGTTTTATGGACTATCATTGTATTATACATGAGGATTGCCTTGTGTTCAAAAGTATTGAAATTTAATCATGTTACGAGTGTTGCCTTCAAAATTGTTAATAAAATAAGATCAAAAAGCTTGTTGTCATTAATTCTGGGATTTGCTAAGGGAATGCGAGAGCGAACATAGTGAATTATTACATATTGACGTAAAAAAAGTTGAGCAAAATTTTAATCAGATTCAGATTTCTATGATATTACAGAAAAACTAAATAACTTAAATGTAGAACTACAAGGAAAAGATAAAACAATAATAGTTATGATAAGCACTTTGAAGTCATTCAAGGAAAAATTAAGTATACTTGTAATATAATTAAAGCACCATGAATTAAAACATTTCAAAAATATGGTTGATGAGTCTAAAGGTAGAAAGAATCTAATCTATAACAAATATGTTGAAAATATAATATTCCTCATAAAGGAATTTAATGGGAAGATTCATGGAATTTGACAAACTAGATGATATCGCTATGAAATTAAATGAATTTGTACATACAAATTCAGCGGGCCTTGAAGAAGAAATAGTAAATATTAAATATGATATACATTTAAAATCAATGGCTTCAAATGGAGTTTCTGAACATTAATAAGCAGGGATAAATATCCGAATATTTGGAGATTTGCTGAATATTTCAATACATTTTTAGTTCAACATATTTGTGCACATCAGCATTTCCCTGCATGAATGCAATAAAAACTTAACATAGGTCACAATTATTGGATCTACATTTGGAATCATGTTTAAGAATTAGTCTAAGTTCATAAGAACACTGAGCAATAAAATTAGAAACAGATTGGAAGCGTTTGAGATGTGGTCATGGGAATAATCAATGACACCAGTTGGATGAATAAAACAATAAATGAAGAAGTTTTGAAAAGAATAAAAGAAAAAAGATTGATTGGGGGGGGGGGGAGTAGAAAGAGACCCTGGATTGGACATATATTAAGATGAAAGTATAGTGTGGTGGGGTGTATTGAAGGAATGTTGAGTAGAAACAAAAAAATATATATATAAAAAAGATTTGACATTGCTGGATGATATACGGGATGGAAATAGTTGGATGGAATTGGAACAGCTGGGCAATGAAAAGAATGGAGTGGAGAAATGCATGAATTGATGATGTGACTCCTCTCTTGACATGATTATATATTATTGTAATTAATAATAATAGTAGGGAAAGTAATTTTATATTTAATAAGATCCAAATGACATTTTTAAATTTACAAACCATTATTTAATATTAAATTTTAATAAGTATATTGCTGAATTATTAGTTTTTAAGAAGAGAACTTATTATGCATAAATACATAAGTGAGTAATGTTTTTTACTGCTTATTCTAGAATATTCTCTACAGTTTAATGAAGGGAATAAAAATAACAGATTCACAAACGTTTTTCAGTTTAAGAAATAATTTACTAAATAATTTTTGTTGTTTTTTTAAATAAATAAAAAAATGATTAGGGGGTAAGTATAAAATGTAAGCATTATATATAAATTATAATTTATTTCAAAGAATAATTGTTAATAATATACAATGTCTAAATTTTAAAATACCAAAATTCCATATTTGTTTTATTTTTATAGTTATGGTTTGATATTCTTTAATATCTTACAACTTTCTAGCAAAAATACATGCTTTGCAGGGATGTTGATATCTTCCAAATTATAATAATTTAACCAAGAAAGTTTTTAAATTATTTGAATCCCATCACTGAATACATAAGTATAAAAAGTACAACAAGACAAAAAGTTAAATTTATGACAAGTGTTATTCTTACTATGGTTTCTACATTTTTCATTTTCTTCATATATGGTCAAATTTTTATAATTTAATTTATAGATTTTGTCAGTTACTTTCTTATGGATTACATCAGGGGTCTCCAACCTTTTTGCACTTAAGAGCACATTCTATAATATCGGCCAGGTGGCGGGCACCATTTATTTTTTTCAATCAGATGGTGGGCACCATTTATTTTTTCAATGTAAATTTGTTAATAATACACATAATGTACAAAAAATATTTATTTCAAAAATAAAATTTTAACATATAATTAATGTTTATATTTTTACGCTGTAAAAATATAATATGCCCTACAATTTGATTACAATATAATACAATAATTTATAAGAAATTTTAAAAATTAAATTTATTTTTATCAGATAAATAATTTTTTATTGTTTTTGGATAGTGGCGGACACATGTAAAATAGTCTGCGGGCACCATGGCGCCCGCAGGCATAGGGTTGGGACCCCTGGATTATATAGTTTACTTTTTGTATTATTGTATTTAGTAAATCCTTACTTATATTCATTGAACAAAAGATTGGTGTTTTTTTTTTTTTTTTTTCTTATTGCCTGGGGGGAGCCCCCCCCCCCCCCCCCCCCCCCCCCCTCTTTGTTTGTGTGGGGGCGGGGTGCTCCCCGAAAAAGATTGGTGTTTTGTAGTTTAATTTCATATGGAATTGCATTTTGCCTCATAGCTAATTTAATTTTTTATAGAATGCTTATATACATCACACTTAGAGAATGTATTTGTTTTGTAATCATTGTGAATTGATTTGATTACTAAATAAATGTATTATTTTCAGATTTGTTTTCTAATTATATTACTTTATTTTCATGCTTTTAAACGTATCTTTTTTTACAAAAAAAAATGTATTATTTTTAGATTTGTTTTCTAATTATATTACTTTATTTTCATGCTTTTAAACATATCTTTTTTTATAAAAAAATATGAATCTTATCAATTAGTTTTTTCTTTATTTCGTATATGAATGATAACGCAATCCTATGGATAAAGCACAAGTTTTACTAGTATTGAATTAGATCTGGAAAAAAAAACAAGAATACTAAACTCATGAATAAACTAGAAGCAATTTCCTATAGAAATAGGGTTCGAGAGAAATTAGAGAATAAAAAGGTGTAATAGTTGTTTTTTTATAATGACATATATAATAGTTTCTGGAATAGTTTTTTAGTTATTTATATATATATTTATAAATATATATAATAAATTTGAAAAATGCTCCATTTCAAAAAAACACTTAAGAAAATGAAGCAACATTTTCAGATTTAAGATTTAATAAAAATATTTTTTTTAAAAAAGCTTATTTTTTATATATTATAATGAAAAATATTAATGCTTTTAATATTAAAATTATTGGGAAATTTCTTTTCATAGTATATTCTCTTTAATTTATTAGACTGCAATGTATCCAATTACAGTAAATTATTTGAATTAAAATCCAAATCTTAAATGTTTGTAGCTTCTATAATTATCATCATCCTGATTGGAAAATGATTACCATACTTTGGAATCATTGCACATTTGTGTATGTAAATGAGCATTGTAAAGTAGTAATATTTAGTTTCTATAAAGCTGTGAAAATTTTGCCATGAAATTCTACAATTATTGAATCATGATCCCTAGAGTGCTTAATTATATATAATTATTGTAATTGCATATAATTATAAATCTGCATTTTATTCTAAACAATTATCATTACAATACAATTGAGATTTTGATATAATAAAATTGTTTTCATTACATTTTTATTTATTTGGCTTATTATAGATCATTAGAATATACCTTATATGAGTATATTTCAAGCTATAATTTTATAATAATAAAAAAAAAACGATAAAAGTTAACAGAAAACTTGAAAATGCAACTAAATGTACTTCTTTATTTTAATATGGCTAAATTTATTGCAAACACTGAATACTGGTTTAATTTATATATAAGTTTAATTTTATTTTCATGTTTATAAATATTCAAAATAAAGAATATTACATTTTTTAATAGAAAATTGACAAAATTTTAAAGGATAGTATCTGTAAACATTGTACTTACAAATATTATCTAATAATTTTTAAAAATGCAATATTTATTTACTTAACTATAGGAAATCCTCGGTTTGTGTAATTCTGGACATAATTATATAATAATTCCATATATATAAACTGTCAACAATTCAAAAATGTTACATTCAATCTGATATAATCCTTAGCTCTTGAGCTAATTTATTTTCATTTGTTCAAAAAATATTTTCATATTGTGCACTGTGGGTTTTTAAATAAATATATTTACAAGATTGTGATGATCCATTTGAATGTGGCACAAGTAATGCCTTTCAATTTTAAGTCATCGTAAAATGCTAATGCTGTTACAAAAACATGCTTTAATTTTTTTTTTTTTTTTCTCGACACCCTTTGCCTGTTGATATTATTCTTAAAATCAATATCATAAAATATAGCACTTTATATATTTTCTAAAATTTTATAATAAATCTTATGGATCATTCAAATCCTATTCATTTTTCTTTATACTCACATCTTAAAGATTTTCAATCTTTAAACAATAGTAAGTTTGATTCTTTTTTTTCATCATCTCCAATGTTAGAAAATCAGGCTTCCTATATATCCATGATGCACAACCTTTTATATATAATCACAGATTTTTTTAAAATAAAGTTTTAGATTAAAAAAAATTAAATAATGATTAACAAAACAATTTTCATTTTATGATTTTATGAGTTTTTATTGATTCCTAATAATAACATGCATTACTACTAAATAATTGCTACAAAATACTATAATTAAGAAATAAAAGCATAGTTTAAAACAGATCTAAAATATACTGCAAAAAATAATATTTCATAAATGATAATTATTAATTTTAAGACTCAATAGATAAGAATATATTGGGCCTGAATTTTTTGATATCAAATTGGTTGAATCAGATTTTACTCTTGTATTTATTTGCAAAATTGCATCAAGATTTTCATTCCAGAAATGACTTCTATGAACAGATTTTTTAATTTTATAAAAAAAAAAAAAGTGCTGTCAAATAAAATCACATAAGAAGCTGCATTTTCTCTCAAACTTGAATATTCTTTTAGAGGACATTTATAAACATATAGTAAATTTATTTCCTTATATTTTACCTTCAGTTGAGTTCAACATGTAATGCAAGCTCTTTTCCATATGAGATTTCAACAGAATTTGCAAACGATTTTTAAAACCTGCTCAATTTCAAAGTTTAGAGACTTTTCTTTAAATAATAATTGTAATTTTACAAAATTACTCATATAGGGAGCATTTGTTTCAAATACTTTTGCAATAATGGATGCCAGTTTGGAAACAGATATATTATTATTTTGTAACTGTGGTTGGAAGTGATAATTTTATTTGGAACATTGCTACAATATAAGCCAAATTGGACATAAAATTAACTCTTCTGTAATATGATATTTAATATATTTATATGAATAGAAATCAATGAGCAATATCAAATCACATAAATAACATTTTGAGTCTTCCAAATAATATATGGATTGATTTTTTTTCTATTAAATAAACTTTTATATTTATGAAGTAGAATTTAAAAATATTGAAACACTATGCCTCAGCTTACTCATCAGATTTCAGGAAGTAAAGAGTATCATTATATTTTGCATCAACTTCCAGCAAACTGTTCATAATTAGACACTCATCATGGTATAAAATTGTCTGTACTTACAATTTCTTTTACAATATTATCAAATCCCAGAGATTGTTAAGTGTTGCCAACATATACTAAAATATTTTTTTAAAAGTTCCCAATGTTTACTATGTGCTTGGAAAAAAGTTTTACCATTCCATTTTCTTAATCAATCATACTAATACATTGTACAGGCTTAAATCTGCATTTATATTATATATGTAATATATTCGGGATTCGAACTCAGACTTTCACCACGACCCACTACTCTCAGTGCCATCTCATATTGCTGACCCAACTGATGACACACATGTTGAAAAGATAAATAATCACCAATATACGTATTTCATGCTAAACCAGCAATCATCAGTTGGTCTAGATTACTATCCTTACACATATATATAATCAGTGCTCAGCTTTATATTAAGATAACCAATCTTCATACTTTAATGGACAGGCTTCAAACTATTCCAACTCACAACTCTTCAGCCTTCCATTTCATTGAAAATCTGATGATGGAACATTCAAAGCCCTTGTTAGTGCCATGGTTGTCATCCTACCCATGTTGACATATTAGTCATTCTGACCCCTCATGTACAGGAGAATAATCCATTTATACATACATATGTGAGGTATGGGCAGACCTTTTACACGCTATATAAATTAATACATTGTACAGCAGGGGTCCCCAACCTTTTTGCACTTAAGAGCACATTCTATAATACCATTTATTTTTTCAACCAGGTGGCGGGCACCACTTAGTTTAAGGAGAAGCCACAATACATCACATCACATGTAAATTTATAGCTGGATATTGGTAATAATACACATAACGTACAAAAAAACATTTATTTCAAAAAAAAATTTTAACATATAATTAACGTTTATATTTTTACACTGTAAAAGTATCGCATGCCCTATAATTTGATTACAATATAATACAATAATTTATAAAAAAATTTAAAAATTAAATTTATTTGTATCAGATAAATAATTTTTTATCGTGTTCAGATAGCAGTGGGCACAATAGAGTTGGGGGACCCCTGTTGTACAGGCTTAAACCTGCATTTATATATGTAATATATTCGGGATTCGAACTCAGACTTTCACACGACCCACTACTCTCAGTGCCATCTCATTTTGCTGACTCAACTGATCACACACATGTTGAAAAGATAAATAATCACCAATATACGTATTTAATGCTAAACCAGCAATCACCAGTTGGTCTAGATTACTATCCTCACACATATATATAATCAGTGCTCAGCTTTATATTAAGATAGCCAATCTTCATACTGATGATTGCTGGTTTAAACCAGTAATCATCAGTTGGTCTAGATTACTATCCTCACACATATATATAATCAATGCTCATCTTTATATTAAGATAGCCTATCTTCATACTGATGATTGCTGGTTTAGCATGAAATACGTATAATGGTGATTATTTATCTTTTCAACATGTGTGTGATCAGTTGGGTCAGCAATATGAGATGTCACTGAGAGTAGTGGGTCATGTGTGAAAGTCTGAGTTCAAATCCTTAATCAATCATAGTAAATGCAACATCAGTCATTATTTTCAAAAGTTTTGGGCAGTTTCAAATTGTTTATTTAAGTTGTAAAGTAAACCATGCTATTACTAATTTCAAGCTTGTTTTGGCTTTGCAATGAATATAATTTAAGAGGAATCTCATAAATTTTAAACTGATGTGACACCATGAAAAACATATCTATAATTATATTTTTTTGATTCATCAATGGGTAAAAAATAATAAGCAAATCTATCAGAAATTAAAAAAAAAAAATTATATGATTTCAGATATCAATAAGTTGGCTTTTAAACTTCAGATTTAAAGGTTACATTTTTTTTCCATAGTTTTGAAGCAGAACTTTTAGATTTATTTATTAAACAATTTTTTACAAAATCATTATCTAAATACTTACAAAAGCTTTAACCTTTAGCACTGTGCTCTTCTGAATATATTTTGACGCTACAGGGACCTCACCAAATCTAGAGGCAAGATTATAACTTTATAAAGATAAGAACGGTTGTCTTATCTTTAATCTAACTTTCTCATTAAATAGGCGAATCTGAAGCATCTTGATTTGAGAGTGTGAAGTTGTTGATTTCTTCACTGTTTAAGTTCACTATTTCTTTTATAAATTAATATTTGTGAAATATTGCGATTTATAATGAAGTAGTTTTTAAGATCTTTATTCTTAGAAATCTATAAGCTAATTAAAGTTATAATATATATTTTTATTAAGCACAAATGAGTATATGTAAATACTTATGAAAGGCTTTAACCTTTGGCACTATGCTCTACTGAATATATTTTAATGCTAGAAGGACCTCACCAAATCTAGACCAAAGATTACGACTTTATAAAAATAAGAACGGCCATCTTATCTTTAACCTAAGTTATATTGCAACTTTAATTAGCTTATAGATTTCTAAGAATAAAGATCTTAAAAACTACTTCATTGTAAATCACAAGATTTCGCGAATATTAGTTTGTAAAAGAAATAGTGAACTTAAACAGTGAAGAAATCAACAACTTCATGCTCTCAAATCAAGATGCTTCAGATTCGCCTATTTAATTAGAAAGTTAGGTTAAAGATAAGACAGCTGTTCTTATCTTTATAAAGTCATAATCTTACGTCTATCTCTCTAGCATTAAAATATATTCAGAAGAACGCAGTGCCAAAGGGTAAAGCCTTTTGTAAGTATTTACACATACTCATTTGTGCTTAATAAAAAAATCATTATCTGTAAAAATCTTGATGAAATTGCAATAAATAGAAATACATCAAAATTTACTTCAGTAATTATTTTTAAAAGTAAAACAAGATAATCAAAATACATTTTTCTGGGATATTAATGACTGAAAAAAGCAACTTTTTGCTTTCTTAATTTCTCAACAAATTTTTTGTTAGTATCTCGTGGCTGCTTGCAAAAATATCTTAAATTGCATTCTTTTGGCACTCCTATACTTTAATTACAAATAGTACATATATATATATTATCAATTTAAGTAAAGCAATTAGAAAATTTTACATAAATACTTTTTTAATAAACTAGATGGTAACATAAAAGACAGTATAATTGCTAAATGTTCTGCACATATACTGAAATTTTTCAAATGCCTAAAAAGCCATAAAAATTTGAAAATAAAATGCATGTGGTCCTTAGATTATGTATCAATGCTATTTATATATATACACACACACATACATAAAAGAATTAATTTCTGCAATAATTTAATGCCTTACTAAAATTTTCAACTAAATTTTGTAACTTTAACACTGGCATGTAATTTCATCTATTTTTCTTGCAAGGAGAATCAATCCTATTTATCAATTTGTTAAATTCATTTGAATTATCAATCATATCATTAGTAAATCAAATGTAAATAACCCTTTTTCATTCAACTCCTAAATCTATCCATGACAAATAAAACTCATTTAGCATTCTATTAAATAGTAAACAAACTAGGGATAAACATAAATCTTCATTTTCCTTACATTACTAATTTGTATTTTTATTCTCTATCATATATTTCTTTTCAAAATAACTCTACAATTTCATAATCTTAATTTTGATTTATAACTACTCTCTAAATCCAACTTGATTTTTTTCTTTTTCTTTACTTTTTTTTTTTTGTGAGGGGGAGAGTGATAAATAATAAAATATGTTACAAACATTTTGCTTAACTTTAAATCTCATTAATTCTTTCAAACTACAATTATAAAATTAACAATTAAAATGGTTTTTTTTTATTTGTTTATTTATTTATTAATAATAATAATAATAATTATTATTATTATTATGATGATGATGATTATTATTATTATTATGTTTCAAAGCAAAACTTTATTGAGTCTAAAAAGTTACAGAGTCATATATTGATTTTTACAAATGAAAAACAAATTACAACTTTCAGTATATAAGTCTTTATCTTTTCTGCATACTTTTTTTTTC